>CM074442.1:21298296-21313296 GCA_037101425.1 Elopichthys bambusa
GTTTTCACTTATTTTGCTCTCAATTGGTTAAATTTATTGTAGTATGCCATATCGGATCTGGCCTTTATGTACAAATTTGCCAAAATGACTTCAACCAAAGTATTAGAGAGGTTTTTCCCTTTCCAATCTGAGTGAAATTCACAATGAGACTGATTTGACATTACAAAAAAAAGTCAGTTTTGTTTAGTATAGACATTATAGACCCAATTTCCATTTAATATTCTAATTCACAAACCCAAGTCAAATTTAGCCCTTTAATGAGATGCCACATTTGAGTAGATGTTTGAGAACAGTGTGCAAATGATCTGGCTGTTGTGACGTTCTGATCTGTCTTTTTTTCTTCCTCCTCCTCCCTTCCTTCCTCAACAGGCTCATGCCTCGAGAGTCAGCTGGCCGAAAGTCCAGCAATGCAGGTAGACGGCAGCGACTTAGCCTCGCCAATGTCACCTCGTGCTAGCAAGAGCCGGATGTCCATGAAGCTTCGCCGTTCCTCGGGTTCCGCCAACAAGACTTGACCGAAGTGAAAAAACACACGACAACTTCCTACGGGACACTCCATGCCGTTCGTGCTCACTCCAGAACTCCGCCCACTGCACTGTCAGAGATAAACCACACCCTCTTGCCTGCGATAGCTGTCGGACTCCTCCCATCCAGAGCCAGAAAGATCAAAGACAACTGAAATGTTTATTTTTTGTTGATCGCTGATGGATATCGCATTGCATTTTACTTAAATAACTTCCACTGCTGTTGCTGTAGCTGGTGGCACTGAAGCTGCCCTCTACTCAGTGCGAGCGATCGTTAAAAAAAAAAAATCGTAGTCACAAAAATGTTTCTTTTTGTTTGACCATCGTATCAACCACAACTTTTTTTTATATTTGTACAGAAGACGCGCTGAGGTTTTCGACAATTTGACGGCTGGAGACGTGCTCGAAACATGTTTGTGGAGCAGATTTACGTTTAAACTGAAGCACTTCTTGCTGTTACGTTTATTTCAGTTTATTTTCACTCCTAATGTGGAACATGTTTTTATATAACTTTGACACTCACATTTGTTGTTGTTTTTTTTTTTGCTGGTTTTCTTTATGGATTACGGTTTATTGCAATTTGTAAATTTAGTTTTCTCTTCTTTAGAATGTTACTGATTTTTTTTAATGTTATACTGAACCGCCCCTTTGTCATTTGTAACTGTTATTTGTGTGTATATATCTATAAATATAAAATATATACATATTTAATGTATGTGTATAGTGTATGAACAGTATCTGATCTGTGTACATATTTGACAGTATTTAAATCAACCAAAAAAAAATCAAAAAAAAAAATCAAAAGGCCACTTAGAACAAGTCTTCAGCTTGAATGTCTGTCTGTATGGCTAGGTTTTTGCTGGACTCTGTCGTTTTGTTTCGTTGCACAGCAGCCTTAGAGATGAGTCCACGCAGGTTTATCAGCTCATTTACAGCATAAATCATTTGACTGCAGTACTCTTTTTGATTCATCTCATCTTGGATGGGATTTTTTAGGAAAGTGTGAATGAGTTGCCACATTAACAGGTCTTGCAGGGAGAAGGCGACGTTGCCAAATTGAACCGAACTACCCGCTTCAGGACGTTTTGAGCTAGTTCAAAAGCCTTTAATGTAATCTTGTTCTGTTCTTTTTGTTTTTTTCTAAACGTGTAGACGTGTGTGAAAAACATCTTTGTCACTAGCATTTCTTCACGTTTAAGGGAATAAAGGGTAACTGACCCTAGACTACGGATGCAAGTTATAACTGTTGCCATGTTTAAGATAAAGTCAGGTTTGTATATTTTCTTGAAAGCTATGCGAGACTTAATGAGGGTCAGATTTTTATTATTTTTCTTTTTAATTTGAAATCATTTAGAAATTTATCACAAAAAATATATATATGTGTGGAGTTGAAATCATGCAGCACCCTTCTGGATTGAAATTATACCGTGTATATTAAAGGCCTGCACACAAGCAACTGAAACCTGCGCGTAATTTCAAGAGGTTAAAAAAAAAAAGTCCTCATGGGTAGATTTTGTGTGTTACTACTGACCAAATGCTGCATGATTCCAGTACTAACTGCATGTGTTGATATAACAGCTGCACAACACACAAGCACACGCACAGATGTTGTCATACGGTAGTATATCTATACATTTGTATCGGATATCGAAGGAGAGTGGATGTGCAACTACACTTAAGAATAAAAGTATTCTTACAACATAGTAAATGCTGTGCAGTTACTGGGTGATATTTTTAAGTGTACTGATTTCTTATTTTCTGTTTTAATAGCAGCTTCTTTGTGCAAATAAGATACATTTGTAAGGGTATTCGAAGACAGTTCGATTTATTGACCTCTTCATAACAACTGAAAATGACTACATATGAAAATATAAATATGACACTTACTGTATGGTTTATTATTACATGTAGGCCTCTAATAGTCTTGATGTATGCTATGGCATTTCTTGGCAGTTATGTATGATATAAATACATTTTCTTTTTTGCAGCTACTGTTGTCATTTAAAATAATGAAACGTACAGTACTTTAATTCATGATCTAGAAATCAAAGCACCTTCTAATACGATTGAGACTAAACAAGCCGTCCATGGGAGCTACTTTTACAATGAGACACAAAATATATTAATTCACTTTTTCCTGTAATATAATGATGTATGTTAATGAAATAACCTGCTGTGAGCTTTGAGTCTCAAGCCTGATAGATTTGATGTCTTTACTGCTATAAACAGTTTCATGAATTAAATTAAATTGGCAACATTAAGTACCTTCTATGGATAACACTTCATAACTTTATCAAAATGATATTATCAGTAATGAATTTGAAATAGAGGTGAATTAAACATTTAATTAAGTGAACATGATATTCATATCTGAATGTGTATGAACTGATATGTAAAGAATTATATACAGAGTTCACACAGTTGTGGAAAATGGGAATTTTCAGAAAATTGAGATGTACTCGGAAAAGTTACATAATAAAATCCTTGACATTTTAAAATAAAAAAATAATCAAAGCAATATTTATATTTCATATCTAATATATATAAAATAATTTATATATATATATATATTAGGGGTGTAACAATATATCGCAATACAAAAATGCAACAATAAGTATCGTGGATAGTGACAATCTGTATTGTGTATAGTTCACCCAAAATGAAAATGACTGTGTGGAGTCAGTACTAGGTTTAACTACTTATGTTGAATATAGTGTATAATAATGAAATTGGGGAATATATGTGGGTCCTGATAATGTCAAATGTCTTGTGTTTACCAGTAAAAAGTGATTGATGGGCATTATTTTAAATATATCTAGTCAGTGACAAAGTGCAAGCATATTTATCTAAAATATCCATTGTCCAAGCCTATTCATTTCCACCCCCAATGTAGTACCAAATTTAGAATTTTAATCAACAGTACATTTTTTGTTAACCTTTTACCATGTCTTGAAGTATCGCAATAATATCGTACCGTGATATGTATCGTATCGTGACATGAAGGTGTCGTTACACCATTAACCCTATCCACCTTATTTTTCAACGCGGAAGTAAAGTGTTTGTGAATGTGCGAGATTTCCGATTTATTAGCCGCTATAGGATAATAACGAGAAGAATATCAAAGTGCAGTGAACTGTAAATCAGTGTTTATAATTAAGATAATACATTAAAACAGCATGGTAAGAAATACCAGTTTGCAAGATCTAGCAGCATAACGAGCTGTTTTGTACAACTAAAAATAACTGGTAGCGAATGACACCGGAAGTCAGACACATTAAATTTACAAATGGCCGCGCTCGTTCTTACCTGAAAAATAAGGTGGTGGATAGTGTAGGTTAATAAAAGTTATATAGTGTTACCCAAGATTATCAAGGATACATAAACTATCTCTGTTGTCAAAAAAGGAAACCTCCAAGTTCGATATCCCCACATAAAGACACTGGATGTAGCCTATTGAGTGATAATATTAACAACAAGCCGTTAGACATAATCGTAAATGTTTCTGAAGTGAGATCAGCATCCCGGCCTGACGGCCATCTGTAGGAGCATCACCTGCCTGTTCTCTGTGGGATGAGTCTTGTTGATGTGTCTGGTCAAACCCGGAGAACTGAAGAACGTGGAGGGACAGTGTTTGCATGAGAATATCTGCTGTTCTCCGGGGCTCAGATCGGGTCTGAGCAGTAAGTCATCTCTGACCGCGTGCCAGAGTCTGTGTTTGTCCCTGATCTCCGCGGAGGGGAAGTGCGCTCCGCACAGGTGACACGGGAACGTGATCTGTCCGCTCTCGATGTGACTGTACGAGGATGCTTTGATTGTCTCGTGCGCGGCCAGGTGTTTCCTCAGGTAGGCTTGCCTGCGAAACTTCTTGCTGCAGTAGTGGCATTCATACACTTCTTCTGGGCCGGGAGAGGGCAAGTAGGGGGTGGTGGACCTGTCAGGCTCGTCGGGGCAGTGATCGAACAACCTGGAGCTGTCCGGGGAGCTAATGCGCATCTCAAAGCATTTCTCGGAGGATGGGTACCTTTGGTCCAGAAGAGGGTCTTGGGATACCCTGTGCATCATGTTGCTGTCCGGTGCTGATCTGTGATGCTGGGAGCTGTCCGGACTCAGCTGGTGCTGATTGTTCCCACTCATCTTGCTGGCGTTCTCCTTCCCCTCCACTGAGGTCTTCTCGTGGTTACGCGCCTCCAGCTGAGACTTCTTCGCGTCTCCGGTGCTCAGGCCGCGAGGTTTGTGCCACCTGCGATGAGACGCGAGGTTAGCAGGGCAGCTGAAAACTTTGTCGCACTCCGGGCAGCGGTATTCAACCCGCACGATTCTGGAGCACTTGTGCTGGGCCAGAGAAAACGGATCAGGATATTCTTCCTTACAAAGCTGGCAGATGAACTCACCCAGCGGCTTTTTTCTGCCACTTTGCGGTGCCAGTTTTGACTCGGGACTTTCTTTTTTGATTTTAAGCCCGAGGACTGGTGAGGTGGTGACTTCGTCTTCAAAATTAAGTTTTCTGATGACTTTAGGCTTTTTTGGTGCTTTGCTCTTGCGCTCTGAGTCCATGAACGCGCGTTTTACGCATTGATGAAACGCAGGATAGGTGGGCACCGAAGAGGGCACCGGTGTGCCAAACTTCATGTCAGAGTGGTTCATTAGCAGACGCTCGATTGAAGTCACCGGAGTGACCAAGGGAAAGGACTCTGCCATGGCTGGGGAGCTCAGACACCTGTCCAAAAGCTCCGTGCTGATGGGTTTAATCGGGCTGTAGGTGTCTGTGCTGTTGCGCGGAGATGACGCGCTCTGTTCCGGGTGGCTGAAGTAACTCTGTGCGTAATCGACACTCTCTCCAACAACCCCAGAGTCCCCCAGAAGACGCGTCTGCTCATTTTTAGAGCTTATACCACTTGCCCATGATTCTCTAATAGGTTCCAGCACGTCCGGGACACTTGCATTTGGAGTTTGGCTGGGCAGTTCCTCTTTGCGCGGCTCTTTTTCTTCTTGCCCACGCACCTTGTAGGATGCTGATGAGGCACGTTTACTCCTTTTCACTAAAAATCCTCGTGGCATCTTCTCGTCGGATTTTCCTAAAGTCCAGATGAAAGTACTGAGGAGGGGATGCGGGCTGGACACTGTCACAGTGATGCGTCCCGCTCGCGTTTTATCCTTTGGGTCGCCTTCAGGTTCTGTGTGAGGTCACTGTCAATGCCGCGGTTGTACCCAATCAGCGCTGGCATTCAAACGAAGGGGCGGGACGAGCATTAATGAGCTGATCCGGTTACAGAATCATTTCTAATGGGCAGCAGATTATCTCAAATGTCTCAAGGGATCGATGGGCTCTTTAACCTTCCCATGTTTTCCAGTTTCCTGTTCAGTAATCTGAAATCAGTCCGTCTACAGCAATTGATTTTAAGTAAAACATTTAAAATTAATTTATTCATTTTTTTTAAATCATTTTATTACATTTCATGTTTAAAGATATTAGTAAAAAAAACAAAAATTATATATATATTACATATATATATATTAATATATATATATATATATATATATATATATATATATATATATATATATATATATATATATATATATATATTACATTTTAAAATTCAGATTATCATGTCCCGTTTAATTTAGCAAACTAATATTATCTTTATTGTAATGTTTATCGTAACGTTTTTTATATATGATTAAAGTTAAACTAACATTCAGTCTCGGAGGACAGGGAAGCATATTTCAAATGGACTTTTACATAAAATGTCCATATAGGCCTACAGAAATAGCTATCTTTTGACTGCTTTAATAGATTGGTTTTTTTTTTTACGTAGCGCACAAGAACGAACTATTAAAATTTAACAGTACAACACAAGAATAGATTACGTTGTAATTGGTGGCTGAGCTCATGTGTGAGTGATGAACACATCTGTGCCGTGAACGATGGGAATATGTTCTTCTGTTTTTCCCATGTGAGGGTGTTTGGAGTCAGACAGGCTGCTGATAACCTGTAGAAGCTGCAGACGCTGATAAGAGACGCATCTCTTTATCATGTGGAGGGGGTGGAGATGCTGAAGCCACAAACCTGTTAGGATCCCATTGTGTTTAGCTGGGGTTCTCCTCCCAGGACACTCATCTGGACGGAAAATGAGCGTGAGAAACAACTAATGGAGACGCTTGGCCAATTTGTTGAGGTGATGATCATTTACACAGTGGTTAAATATTTTATTTAAGAAGATTGTACATGTAATCAATTACTATATTTATAACCAATTATATATTTCATAAAAGATCTGCTGGAGGTGTGGAATGATGAAGCATCACTTGATGTTTTCACACAGGTTGGCTCTTGATTTCGCTCTGCAGGAGGTGGACAGCTTCAGCTTCAGACTCTGGCAGCTTTACTCAGACAGACTGTTGAATAATTCGTGTTTAATCATCTCTAATTAGGGCACGTGTTGTATTTATCACTAACACAGTTTTGGTCTATTAGCTAAAAATTATCACGGACATCAATTAAACTGAAACATTATTATTAAATGATAAATGACTATCAAATTCAAATGGAAAATTCCTGATAAAAACTGCAAATGCTTATTTAATATATATATATATATATATATATATATATATATATATATATATATATATATATAAATTTTGGTTTTACTGTATGTATATATATCCTCACTTCCATAAATGAACTATAGTGTCCTGCACCCACTAGTGAAAATATATAAAAAATGTCTGAATAATTTTTGGTTTGACTGTGTGTGTGTGTGTGTGTGTGTGTGTGTATATATATATATATATATATATATATATATATATATATATTACTATATTATTTTGTTATTGTCCATTTATACATATACATATATATAAATTGATTTTACATAAAACATTTAAAATTTATTTTTTAAATTATTTTATTACATTTCATGTTTAAAGATATTAGTATATTAGTAATATATTTTTATGTTTTAAAATTAGTTACGTTTAATAAGTTTAAATAAGCATTTGCTCCTTTTTTGAAAATCTATTTTTAATTGATAGTGGCAATTTTAGGCTATATTCAGTAATGCAATGTTGTCCTTTTGATGCAGAAACTCTTAATTTTAATTCTAGGGCTCACTTTCTTTAAAATAATAAGTTGACATACCTGGTTTCACGTACAGTAACAATCAATCACTTTAACAAAAACAAAACATTTTGTACTATCTATTTAGTAGGCTACCTGTATAAATCTGGAAATTATGGAATAAAATTTAGATTATCTTAAATGTTAGATTTTACCAAAAAACATATTTAGTTTGTGAGGTTATTGAAGATTATATCGTTAAATTCAAAGGTGATGACTAGCCTGTATAGTTAGAGGCTGCGTACCACCGAGACATTTATCTCTAGCGGAAACTGTATGAGTGCCATGAATCTACTGTTTATTACAGTCTGTCGCCATCTGCTGGAATATTCGAGTAATTGCACTTTCCAAAACAAAGAATGTTGCAAAACAGCCCAGTTTTATATAAACAGCTATTTTAAAATGTTTCACACACGTATTGTGGGAGATATATTTGATAAATAAAAAACAAAACAAAAACAAAAACAAAAACAAATCAATCTATAGACCTTATGTAGCCCCGCCCCTTTGTCTTTTGACTTCCGGTTTATATTTCCACGGCGATCTTACGTATTTATGAATGAACTGCTCGTTTTAAAATCTTCCCAGTCTACTGACATTTGTTAAGACATCTGCTTTAAACATAACAATGCTCATGATAACTTTCATTAACTCTACAACAGGTAAATCCACTTCACCAGCTAATTATTCTTCAACAGCGATGCCATAAAAATATACAGAGCTACCGCAAAAACGGAAGTTCAAAGACAATATTCTAAAGATGTTGGCGCGCTTGTTTCTCTGGTAAATAAGGTCTATACCTAAGCATTTAGAAAACATGGAACGTTAGGCAACAACAAAAAATTATACTGACCTGCTTCAGTTAATATAAGTTCATTTTATTAAGGCTGTATGATAATTTAGTCAACAAAAGTGTGTATCGTTTAAGAGAAGCATAAAAGAAATTCTCGGTCATATGATTTCTATACAAAAGTATTAAAATGATATATATCCATTAGAGGGCGCTAGGGCGCAGAAACATTTGCGCTGGTGTGTGTAAAACGTGTAAAATCCTTAATAGACCTTATTCAGAGCAGCGCAATTACAGGTATGAAAGTGAGGCAGAGAGGGAAAAACTTACCGTGTTTTCAATGGTATCTGCTGTAAAAAGCTGTATAAAGCTCCTAGATCACTTATAATTTTCCACAGCTCATGTTGTCTGGAGTTTTTGTCTACTTACATTTCTTGGAAACATATTTTGCAGTGTTTCGTCAGCAAAAAACCCGTTAAAAATCAAAGATGGCGTCTATACTAGGTTACGTTTGGGACTGTTACACTGCACCAATAGTAGTTTATGCAATTAAATGTGTTTCTTGATATTTTCTATAGTATGAATATGTATTTATTTAATCTATTTTACAAAAAAAATAAATAAATAAACTTTTTATTGTGTTATAAAGATGTTATAAAGATAGATAGATATAGAACTAAAACTGAATTGTCTCGTTAGACAAAAAAGCATATGCAAAAATAGCATATGCATATAGTGTAGACACCACCACCTACACTATATTATGCTTTGTCTGGGCAACTTTTGCATGAGAGAAACCTGTGAAGGAAATATGCAGGGAATGCACTGTCCCTTTAAAGTCAATACAGTCCATACTCACCTGCTTAAAGGTTAAACTACTCATAACCATTACATAACCTGCAGGACTACCGCACCCTCAGTTGAGACTGGTGTGGAGTAACATTCCATTCATACTGATTTACCTGTGTGATTCATGGACTGAGCTTCAGGATTCCCCACTGCATGGAATGTCCACAACTTTTAACTGGGAAAACTGTGATGACTTGTTTAAAAGTCCTGTGCAGTGACACACACTTCAGAATCCCCGTTGACACCTCTGGGACTTTAAACAGTGCGTCTGTTTAGGGAAAGATGGGAGAAGCCTAAAGAGAAGGTTAGTGATTTACCCTGCTTTCAGTTTTGAAAAGTCATAGGCTATAAACTTTGGAGGTATAGGCTGCTAAGACATGTAAGTGACACTAGAGGAGTCTGGAAGAAATTGGAAATTCCAGTGGTGTGTGGAGAGGGTGGGTCACACATGCCATGCTGTATCTAAACATTCAGTGTACTTCAGATACTGCTGTGAGTCAGCAGACGGTGTGTCAGAACATGCAGTTTCATGTGAGCAAGTTTCATATAAAATTACATCATGCTTACATATGAGTGAAATATGGCATTTTTTTAGCCTGACAAGCTATTGGGAAAGTCACTATCATAGTACACCTTGTGCCTTGTTTAACCAGTTTCAGAGAACAGTCCATCTCAAACGGCTGACATGAATTCATACTATTATCATGATTATACAGATAAAGAACAGCATATATTTATATAGAATTTTTTAGTAACATTATAAATATCTTCACTGTCACTTTTGATCAATTTAAAGGGGTTGTTCACCCAAAAATGAAAATTCTGTCCTCATTTAAGTTGTTCCAAACCTGTATGAATTTTTTTCTTCTGCTGAACACAAAAGAACAAATACTTTTTTAGGAATGTCAGTAACCAAACATTTGACGGGACCCAATGACTTCCATACTATCAAAGTCAATGGGACCCATCAACTGTTTGGTTACTGACATTCTTCTAAATATCTTCTTTTGTGTTCAGCAGAAGAAATTCATACATGTTTGGAACAACTTGAGGGTGAGTAAATGATGACAGAATTTAAATTTTGGGGTGAACTATTCCTTAAATGGTTCCTTGCTAATTAAAATATACTGCCCGCTGTTTGGATTTTAATAGGCAAATACTTAAGAGTCTATAGATGGATCATTACTGCAGTGATTATTATGTTTCTATGTTTGGCAACCTAACAGATGGAGTGTGTAGCTTTTAAACAACCATATAAGAAGACACATCATGGCCATATTCCAGGATGACAATGTCAAGATTTATCAGGCTCAAATTGTGAAAGAATGGTTGGGAGAGAGCATGAAGAATCATTTTCGGACATGCATTGGCACCTCTGAGTCCAGACCTTAAATTCATTTAAAGTGTTTGGGATGTGCTGGAAGAGACTTTACAGAGTGCTCACCTCTTGCATTGTCAATACAAGATCTTGACCAAAAACTGATGCCCCTATTCCAAACACTTTCAATGAATTTAGATTATATTACATTTTAAAATACTAAAATATTTTAATTTTATTGGTTACATGATTACATATTATCCACACAATGGCAGTAAATCATTCATAATTTATTGATTGTGCCTATTTCTTCTTTTTCTAATTTCTTCTTTTCTAAAAAGCCTATTGATTATACACATTCAGAAAGTTTTATGGACAATCAGTATGTTGTTGTTACCAGTGCTGGGTAGATTACTTACAAATTGTAAGTTCCAAATTACTGATTCCAAATGACATGAGAACAATTGTAGTTAGTAACATACTGTATTGATTCGATTATTCGGCAAGATTTATGAAATCTTCCCGGTTTACTGACGTTTGTTATGACATCTGCTTCAAACATTACAATGCTCATGATAACTTTCGTTACCTCTACACTAAGTAAATCCACTTCACCAGCTAATTACTATGGCAACGATGCCATAGAAATGTACAGAACTACCGCAAAAACGGAAGTTCAAACACCAAATTCTAAAGATGGTTGAATGCTTGTTTATCTGGCACATAAGGTCTATAATTACATGGACAATTGAGAGGCCACACAGCATTTAAACACTGGATTTACAGAAATCATTTAACTTTTAATAAGTGTTTTTTCAGCTTTGCAACACTGCATATAACATCAATATGTTACTTTTTAATCACAATTGTTCTCATGTCATTTGGAATCAGTAACAGACTACAATTTGTAAGTAATCTAACCCAGCACTGGTAACAACATATTGATTGTCTATACACGCTGACAAGACGTCTTTCCAGAGAAAAAAAAAAAAAAAAAACTCCATAAAATGGTTTTGAAAGTTGTGAGTTTTTTGTGGCCCTTTATTCATTGCGCACCACTGTAAAGACTGTAAGTTTATCCCTCACAGCTTCGTTTTCACGTTTTAAATATGAACTTGTTATTGTTTTATTTTTTAACAATGCTATATATGAAGTATATAGCATACGGTAGATGATGAGATAATAATTACGCTTAAATGTGATGGATGGCCTTGTCATGTTTGGCCAGTGAACTCACTTGAGGAAGTGTCTGTTTATGCTGGTGTAAGAACTGCCTCAGCAAATAATGGTCAGCCCACTGTTCTCCCACCAAAGATTCCTGCTCATAAACATGCTGATGAGAACTCTCGTCACCTATCTATGTAAGAGCTATGTGTTGGGAGCTGGACAGGACGTCCTATCCACAATGATCACATGATACCGGAAAGGAACATTTTCAGAGTTTCCAGTATTTGATCAGATTAAATGAGTTTGACTTCCTGATATAGCACTGCAAAGCAAATGCATTGTTGTGATTTGTAGGTCACTTTGTACTTATTCCAACATTATCCACACGTCATCTTATCTTACTTGAATTAATTAGATTGTATCAGATACAAAACACTTCAGCAAGTTACTGAACCTGTTTATAGGTCACTGATATAAGTTTACAATAGTAAAAGCCTTTCCTCATGGGAGTTAGCCTTCTGTTGTGCATGTGCACAATGTGAATTGCAAATCCAGTTGCGTTTTAGTGGAACACCCTCTTCCCTCGGGGTTTACCATCCATAGTTACAGTTACTATGGTAGTTGTGTTTGAGAACAGGTTGTCTTGGAATTTACACACGTGTCTTGAGCAAAAACTACACATTCTTTGCTTCCTTTGAGTAAATGCCTTTGTGGGCAAATTCTCACAGCAGAACTAAGAACAGAGGAGTTTCCTATTCTTCAGATTATGAGGAAGTGCTAAGATGCTGGCACCATACGGTCTACTTCCTTGACTTTACAGTAATGTATATGAACTACTTCTTCTATTATATATAGATTTTTCCTGATTTATATATATATATATATATATATATATATATGTATATATGTGTGTGTGTGTGTGTGTGTGTGTGTGTATATGTATGTGTATATATATATATGTATATATATATATATATATATATATATATATATCCCTGCAGGGTAATTCATTTAGATTTTTTCAATTTAATATTTTACTAAAGTTGTTAATTTATAATCAAAACAATTAAAAAAACTACAAAAATGTAATCCCACTTTGGGACCCCTCTGTATATTTTATATACAATATTATACATATTAAAATATTTTTATTTTTTTTATATTATACATTATATGTACCATTTTTGTTTGTTGCAATGTCTAAATTATTTAAACCATCTAAAATCTATATGCATAATTTAATATCTTTCAGCAAAATTTTAAAACAATTTTTAAAAATTATATATATAATATAATGTAAAGTATTAAAATTAATTAAAACTTTATTAAAAATATATTTTCAGGGTTTTTTTTTATATCATAGACCTACATTATGTGTCATCATATTTTATGTATTCTCTTGTTTTGTTCACATTTTGCAATGTCAGAATTATAGGACTCATCTAAAAATATATGCATGATTCAATATCATTCTGCAAAAATTTTGAAATGTTTTAAAAAAGGAAATTTTGCAAACCACCAAAGTACACTCTGTAGTGTTGTGCACTAAGTATTTTATTTTCTAAGACAAAATGTTTAGGGTTTTTTTTGTTTGTTTGTTTGTTTGTTTGTTTGTTTTGTTTTTCTCACTTTAGCCAGCACCAACTGGATTCTGGAATATTTTGCAACTGGAAAAGTCGAGCTTTCAGTATTACTGATCTGATAGTGTGTTAAACGAAGAAAATTTCCCCCAAACTCCTGGCGCAGTTAATTCCCTCTCTAGACAGAATTCAGACGTCAATCACACTTTGGAAATCCCCTACTCTCAGTTAAGCTCCGCCTCCCTTATCTTAGTCTCTTTAACGCTCCAGAAACTCTCACAGTCCAGAAGAGCTACACAGACTTCCGACATAAACATGGAGCTTTATCGAGGCAGCAACACCAACCAAATGGATTATAATGACGATGGCCGCGGACCCAAATCTGGGAAAATGCTTGCGAGCAACGACGACCGTTTAGACAGCGGTTTGGATTCGCTTAAAGAGGATGAATACCCGGACGTGGTGTCTGATTTCAGGCGGATGAAAGTGGACGAGCGGCAGGACGAACCCTGGAGGAAAGAGCTCACCGAAGACGGAGACACGTAAGTGCGCTGACTTTTTAAAACAGTCTTATGCAGCTCATGCAAAGCAATTATGTGCATTTAGAAATGGTATACATAATGCATGACGCATGGAAAAAACATAACTTTTAGGTTGCAGAGAACTGTTTATTTCTTAGACCCATTGTTTTTTTTTAGCAAGTTATTAGTTTAATACAAAAAGTCTTTCAAGTTTATGATTTTTCTTGAGCACAGTTAAAGCAATTTTAAGCATAAAATGACTAAAATAATACCGTAGTTTGCAAAGAACTTTATTATAATTGTATTAATTATTAATATATATATATATTTATAATTGTTTCACAGTATTTATTGTAATGCAAAAAAAAAAAAAAAAATCTTCAGAGTTTAAAGTTGATTGTTCTTAAGCACAGTTAAAGTCCTTCTCATTCCATTCACAAACCGTAGTGCGCATGCCCAGGCACCCTGCAGTCATAATGGGCTTTATGTAAACAGAAACGCTGCATCAGTACGGACTGTTCTCTGGCACTGCGTCGATGTGGGCGGGGCTTCTGCAGGTCTCTGGCCTGGCGTCAATGAGGGCGGGGCTGGGCGAACTCGGAAAGTCCCGGGCATCGTGCCAGACAGTCAGACGCGCATGTACCTACTAGGAAAAATACAGTTCTCTGCACACCAAAAAGAGTTGTTTTATAAATAAAAAATGTTCTTACGGTTGCATAACAGTGTTTATTACTCCTTTTTTTTTAAAGGTTTTTACATCTTGCCATTATTCACGAGGCCAAAGATGCTGCATTAAAAATGATAAATTTATCCTATGGTGACCCCTTCCTCAACATACAGAACAACCAGAGACAGGTACATCAGGATATTAATTTTACTATCATTATGTGTGTATAATATCAAACTATAGCTCTATTTATTTATTTTTTTCTCCACACTAAACCACTCTCTTCTCATTTCAGACTGCTTTGCATTTGGCTGTCATCACAGAGCAGCCTCATATAGTTGAGCAGTTACTAAAGGCCAGCTGTGATGCTTCTCTGGTGGATGACTGTGGTAATACCGCCCTCCATATCGCCTGCAGAAAAGGTTCTATGGCCTGCTTTGGCCTCCTAACCCAGGGCT
>CM074442.1:23303296-23680796 GCA_037101425.1 Elopichthys bambusa
TGGCCCATTGCTTTCAGGGGCAAAATTGGCAGCTTATGGTTAATTGTAGATTAACAAAAGAAACCAGAGTAAATGTTTCAACATCATATAACGTGTTAATGTATGCCATGTTTACCTGCTGACAAGCAGTTTTTTTTCTTCGTTTTCCAGGGCAAAGTTTTGTAAAACAAACCTTTGAAAAGGAAAAAGGAAGAAAACAGGATTTTGTATTACAATTTTGATATCTGTGATGTGTTAAAGCCTATGTCATTATCAGTGTATATGTCACAGGTTATACTCCTGTGGAATAAGACGATTCACTTTTCTGTCCTGACAATATTAAGGAAGTATTTGTGTAAACATGCATGATCTCATACAATTTATTCATTTACTTTTGTGCTTCTTGCCCCAGTCCGCTCACTTGCTGTTCGCTGTTCTTACCAAAGAAAATCTCAGCAAGATAATACATCGTATACATCTCTGCAAAATAATGTAAAAAGTATCTGTTGACCATTTATGAGAAAATTGTAACCAACTGTTTGGTTCATATTCTTAATACTGGGTCCAAATATTTTCTTAATATTTCGAATAAGACTTCAGTCCTTTTCATTTTCATGTGTAGCTCAACTCTAATTATTTTTGCAAAGCTTGATGCTTTGACATAATTAAAACTGAATGTACCTTGTCCTGAAGATCTCCGTAAGTCTTTATGCATTTCCAACAGTCAGTGTCATAGTTGCGTAAGGACATCCTAGCCTGAGAGACATTCAATGAACCTCATGGAGAACAATCTTTTTGTATATTTTTGTAAAGTATTTCCAAAGTATTTCCTTTTATGAAAAGTCATGAACTGTCAGATCTGTTCAAGATAAAAGTAGAATTTCCTTTCATGAAACTTGTGTTGCTTCATGCCTTTTTTTAAAAATAAACTTTTGTGCAAACAAGTATGACCTAGTGTTGCATTTTAATATTTATCCTTTTGAGAATGAAAAGGTGGGGTGCTTTCAATATACAATAAGGTGAACAGGTAGAAAATATTACATTCTTTTAGACTGAGATTCAAATTAATGATGAACAAAATACTTCAGGACACAATCATTTGCTGCATGACAAGCCACAGAAAATAGTAAACTATTTTATTGACAGTTCAGTGTTACTATATACAGATAATTTAGTGAACATCATGATTTTTAGTATTGGAATAAAGGGAAAAGCATGACTCAGTAATGTTTGCATAAATACATAATTTCGTATGCACAAATACAAATAAACTTTGACCGCTTCAAAAAAATAAAATGAAAGCTTTTGGTTTTCCACTCTTTGATGAGGAAGCAAACTGTGCATGTGCATGACATAATTTGTTATGTTTGTATAGGCATATTACAGTGATGAGTCTTTGCTGGAATGATTTATGTGAAATCTGGCTTTATTTATTTTGGGGGGGGGAGACCATAAACACAGATTAGCTTTCCTTAATCCCCTTAGAGGGATAGTTCACCAAAAAAATAAAAAAAATCTGTCATCAATTACTTGTGCTCATATCGTTCTGACCCCATTTTATATTCTTTCTTCATTAAAGCCAAAAAGGAGATGTTAAGCAGATTGTTCAAGCTTCTCTTCACCCAATACGATCTCATGGCAATTCGTAACTGTTTTACGTTTTGGCAAATTGGTGGCTAGTTTGAAATCATTGGTACACTCACATTTGTACTGTTTACGCCCAGTGATGGTTATGTTTAGTAGTGAGGTTTGGGCTGGTTTGGGCTTTCTTTTTTTCTTAAAAGCATATTTTCATATGATTCACATTGTACGAAATTATACAAAAACAGTTATGTAAAATAGTTATGTTTTCCATACAGTGAAAGCAGATTGTTATTTATACAGCCCATTAAGCTCCAAAAATAACAAAATGTGGCATAAATAGTCCATATGACTATACTCCAAGTCTTCTGAAGTCATATAACAGATTTATAAGTAACATGTCGCTTACCATTCCCAAACATAATTGGTTCGTCACATGACCAAATTGCAGCGTCGCAAATTTGATTCGAGATTTGAAAGCAAAAATGAGGTTTGATAGCACGTGACAGTTAAAAACTTACTTAAAAAAAAAAGAAAAAAAAAAAGTCTTGACTTTATTTAGTGGTGATTTGCGGTGCGTTTGGAGCTCAAAACGACATAATGTTAAGTAAGTCGTGACAATTTTTTCTTTTTTTGGTGAACTATTACTTTAATCATTCTATTTTGTGTAATTACCGTCTAAATTACATCCCGCCTTAGTTTGGAGTTTTCATTATGGGAATTCTCATTGACCAATAGGTGGCAGTGTTGTAAAGGAGATGGATTTGAATCTGATAAAGTTTTCAAATGTTCTTTGTACAATGTATAATTAAACTACAGGGGCCTTCATATATAATACCAATCTATTGATGTCTCGAATTGAATCTGAAGAGTTTTCTTCAAACTTCAAGCTAATATCACTTATTGTTAGCTTTGTTTGACACAGATTAGATGCTTCAGTGAGTAAATGCACATCTAACCCTGTGGCACTTTGAAAGCTTTTTTGTGTTTGAGGAGAATGGTACATGATATCTTTCGAATGAGCATAACAAATGGTTTTCTGGGTAGTTTCATTTGCTTCAAAGGTCAAAGCTTACTCATTCGGCTGGGTGACATCAGCAGACATACTATTGAACTCGCTAGCTCGAGTACTCATGCCCAAATACTGCTTGAGGAACTCGCTAAAACGCTTCTGGTTGTTCCATTTGCGAGCAGATTTGCGGACGCCTATGAAACCCCCATATCTCTTTTGCAAAGGCCTGCCAGGATCCATGAACTTCCTGTAGCCATACTTGTTTTTGAGGAACCCTCCAAAGCGTTTGATTAGGTGGATGGCAGCTTCTTCCTCGTCGCCTTCCATCTCGCTGTCTCCATCTCGCTCTTCTTCAGATTCCTGTGCCGACTGTACTTGCAGGAACTTGTATTTTTTACTGAGTTGCATATCTCGGTCCTGATCATCCATTTCCAAAGCCCGTGTTATGTGGTCAAACCTCTGGAGGGTATCAGAAAACTGCCCATCATCCTGGTCCACAGGCAGAGAAGTGTCTGCCTCCTCATCTGCTCTTTTCAGCATGGCACCTCCAACTGATAATGAGGCTTTTGGTTTCTGCTCCACAATGGTCCTGCGACACATCTCCCAGGAGTTGCCTGGTGAAAGTTTACCATGACACTCTACCAGACACACCTGAATAAAGACACACACAAACACACATATTTCAACATTATAACATGCTTTAATAATCCAGACACACTCAAAAACATAAAGAGGTGATGAATGTCTCGTAACGTTATCTTCAACCAAAGACTATAGATATAAAAAAGACGCTTCACTCTTGTCAGTTTTGAATGGGAGAAACTGCAACGCGCAATATGGCAGAATAAGTCCTGCCTTCTAAGTAAAAGAGCCAATCACTGATTGATAAAGTCACTGCATCACTGCAGCTGCCGTTAGAAGCTCCGTCTCCCAGAGAAACCTGAGACTCTTGCATAGGACTGCACATGCGCATTGGCTCATCTAACTTGAAAAATAAGATTTTTTAACGCTATTTGAGCATAAGAAACAACATTTATGGGACAGTTCATGTCAGATTTTGTTGCTGATTTGAAATATGTTATTTAATTGTGAGTTTTTGAGATTTCAGGATTCCCCCATTCAAATAGATAGGACTTGGTCTTGGATGCCCGAAATAGCTGCCCGGAGGCGTTGTAAATATGGCTGCCGAGTCAACAGACTTTCCTTGAAAGGGACTTTGCTTCAACACATTAATTTATCCATTGACTAGTCTTAGCTGATTTAAAGGGATAGTTTGCCTAAAAATGAAAATTGACATCATTAAAGCCGAAGATGAAGGTTACTTTTTTTCTTCAGCTAAACAGTATTTTTAGCTAACAAAGATTTTTAGCTTAAACCGTGGTCCTTGTTGATTTGTATAATGCAAGTCAATGGCTACCGTTACTTTGAGGGTAAAAATATACTGATGATATACTGAGGTCTTATGAAGCGAAGTGATCAGTCTGTGCAAGAAACTGAACATTATTTACAACATTATTTCCTGTAATTCACAGCCTCGGCCAGCGGCATAATGACATACAGTAATACAGTATAGCCACTGACTTGCATTGTACAAATCACAAAGGACCACGGTTTCAGATAAAAACTGTTCTTCTTAACTGTTAACTGAAGAAAAAACACTGGTATTATGACCTAAACATGAAATAGGAGGACATTTCATGAGTCCTCATATTTAAAATAGCTTTAAAAACATACTAAACAATGTTTTATTAAAAATGTAAAAATGCAGACAGTTTTCTGTGATGGGTAGGTTTAGGGGTAGGGGTAGTGTAGGGGAATATAATGTATAGTTTGTACAGTATAAAAACCATTAGGCCTATGGAATGTCCTCAATAAGATACAAACAAACCTGTGTGTGTGTGAGAGAGAGAGAGTGTGTGTGTGTTTAGCAGAGTATGCAGCACATCAAAGTGAAATTTAAAAAAATTATTTAATTTTATTTTCCTATTTTAATTTTCTTAATGCATGTTCTTGGTCAAATTGACTACAAATCTTTTTTTTTTTTATAGAAAGCTGTTTTCATAAAAGTTTATTTTAAACCCCTCCCCTGCAACTACTGTTTGTTTGTTTGTTTGGGTTTTTTGTACATTTTAAACACATCAATAAAGTTGAGCCACGCCCATTTTCTCTGAATATCTTCAATATCTTGTTTCAATATGTCACATTATGGAAGAAAAAATGGGATTTGTTAAGTAAAATCAGATTTTAGGTTTGATTTTTGTTTTTGTTTTTAATTAAACAGCAGTAAGTTTAGTACTTGAAACTGATTGCCAAGCATCTTGCCAAGAGTGCTGACTTTTTTGAAGCGACTCTTTCTGGAGGTTGCAAGTGATCTAGTGGTTCATTGTATCATCGACTCAACCAATTTGTTCAAAACATTAGAGCTGTGTTCGAAATCACCCCTTATAACTATTCACTATTCCAATTGCCCATCTAATTTAGTCCACTTGAGGGAGTGAATGAAATGAGTAAGTGAATTCGGAGAGACATGGGAATTCACTACCCTCACAGTGCATTATGGGTATTCTCTAGCCGTTAGGTGTGTTTGACTTGAAGCTGCGAAGCGCAGAATGTTTGGTATATGACATCAAAGTACCACATAGTAACAATTACGGAGAAGAATGTGGAGGCGTCAAAATTGGTCTGCCAGCACCATTTAAAGTCAAACACACCTGTTGAGTGTACATCAGTTATACACTCATTATTGCAGTGCATTATGGGATTGAATGAGTTCACTCAATAACTTCCACTATGGTTTCAGACACCATTATAAATGGCTGTCCCCTCAAATAGTGCACTATTTAAAGGTATAGGAGGCAGACACAGCCTAGGTGTGTTCAACTTAATGAAAACAGAGGGAAGGATATGGTCATTCATGCTGAAAATTGATAAAACACTTCAGGGAGAGCCTACATACAGCTATGGAGGGCTACTCAGGCCAATCAGTTTCCGTAAGCAGCCTTGCCAAATGATGTTATTGTGTTTCTACTTAATTACACAACAAGATAACTGAATCACCCCAGCTGTTTTGAGTCAAAGGGCCATCTTTAACCAAATTAGCACTTCTGCCCCCGCAAATGCGTCTTATTGACATGAATCAGAGAGTATGTCCTCCTCTCCTCTGAGCTATAATCAGCTGCAGTGGCAGTGCACAACCACATTCCGCTGTTATGATCATTATAATTATGTCAACTAATGATGAGTCTCGGGGAAATTCGATACAGTTGAAGCCACAGGTCTTGAACAGTAGCCTACAGAAAATTAAATAAGATGAACAGAATTGTAGAAGATCTGGGTAGAGTAACAAATCCAAATATAGCTGCAAGCAGCGATGGCGGGCCCAAGCCCGGTGGCACCGCCAACCCGGTGGCTTCAGGGCAACTGTGCATGGCGGGCAATGGGCATTTAAAATGGGTAAACAGAGAGAGAGAGAGTGGAAAAATCCACATTCAAACCAAAATAGTTGACTTCTGGTTTGTCAGAGCTAATGACTGTAAATTAGAAAGTTGTCTGGCTTACTAAGAACAATATGTGTACCAAGTTTGGTGACTGTTGGTTAAACTAACCCCCCACTTTTGTCAAAAGGTGGCGCTATAGAGGCCCTCCTCCCCACCCAATTCTAAGGCTTTGCCCATGTCTACTGGATGACAATCCTGACATGTGTGTCGAGTTTCATGCAATTTGAAGCACGTTAAGAGCCTCAGAAACACCCAAGAATATTATTAAAGTTTGACGTGTTGCCATGGCAACAATATTTAAGATATCAAAAATACATTCACAGGTCTACATCTGCCATGTTTTGATATTATTGTGATGAAGTTTGAACCAAATTGGGTAAAAATAAGAGGGTGATCTCAAAGCATTTTGAAAGTGACACACTTCCTGCTGCCAGTTGGTGGCACTATAACTTTGACTCACAACAGTCACATCCATGTGACCAGACTCCTACAACGAACACACAGCTGAAGTTTCATAAAAATCAATCAATGTATGCAAAAGTTATAACACGCTTCCTGATTCCCTTTTCTCGCCATAAATTTGTTGCCTCGCCATGGCCAAACGTTTGAGATATCAAAAATCCACTGGCAATTTTACATCATCAATGTCTTGACTTCATGCTGACCGAGATTGGATTAATTGCCTAGGAGGAGTATATCAAATTCCAGAGCATGCGTTTTTCAAACAACCCATAATAACTGACTTCCTGTTGAGCTGGCATATAACTTAGAGCACGAAAGTTGTTAGGCCCGATAAGGTTTATATGTGTAGCGAGTTTCATACTAATGCGTGCAAGTGTGTTTGATATATGGCCAAGTTTTCAGAGCCCATTCAAGGGGGCGCTGTCGAGCTCCCCTGCCACGCCCAGGTACGCCTTAGTGGTTTGGGCCCTAACTAGACTTCTACGTTATCTGAAGAAAAATGCCTCTGACATTTAGGTGGTTCCTAAGGTGCTTGGGTGTTTTGAGTGGTTTCTATGTCGTTGCAATGTCAATAGAGCTAGTCTCTATGACATTACAGTTTTTTAGATATGGCTTGGATAAATCATTTAATGTAAGTGTATGGGATTTATTTGAGTATCAACTTTGTACATTTCTCATTTGAAGGAAAAAATAAAAATAGAAACAAATGAGACAATTATTGTTGCATGGTAACATAAAGCTATAAAAATTAATGTTGTCAATGTATTTAGTTTTGGAAGAATTTAATAAGAATACTAAAGAGTACTAGGAATACTAGCTCATATTAGCTAAATCTCTGATTACAGATGTTTTTATGTGAACACAATCTGTGACACTGAGATCTCTTCTGAAACTCTATCACTGTAAACCCTAACGCTCAAAATAATTAATTGGTTTGAGTACAACAAACTTAAATTAAACAAATTAGTTCAGTCAAATGAACTTTTATGAGTATTTAGCACTTTCTTTTTCTTTCAAGTTCACAGAACTGATATATTTTAAGTAAATTGAACTGTTTCATTGTTTTGAGTATTATGAACTAATTTCTTTTAATTTAGACAAACTTAAGTTTAACAAAACTGAGCTGGGATTTCTATTTCCCAGCATGCTTTGCCCATGGCATGCGAAAGGGAGAGTAAATGCTAAAATTAAGTGTTATATAATGTTTTTTTGTGTGTGTGTGCAAGATTAATGTTAAGAGGGATATTTAGTAGTGATTAATGTTTGGTTATGCTAATTTAGACGAGTTTCTTATAATGTTGGTTTTTGGAGAGTTGCCATCATGGTAACAAGTAGTGAATGTGGCTTGGTTTGAAAGCAAGTATGTTAAATGCTTTATATTGCTGTAATTATTCAGCAAGCGTTATACCATGCTATTGTTAACATGTTAGCATTTTCTGAATTAGCTTCTTATAGCTAGCTAAGTTTACACTGATAAAAATGTTCACATTGAGGTTACATGGAAAATTTTAAGTTAAATGCATCAATTAGCGTACTCAAACATTTCAAGTTAAGAACAATTAAAATGTATGAGTACAAATTAAAAATATGCCAGTTCTGCTTAGGCCTACTTAAATTTGAATTTCCTAACTTAAAAATTTTGAGGCAACTGATAGAAGAAAAAGAAAAGAAAAAAAATCTGTGCAAAAGTCTCCATTTGCTTTCCATTTAGTCTCATTGCTGTCTATTTAAGAGTTCTCATTTGTGATATTCTTTCCATATGGGAAGTGATGGCCACAGTAGGGAATTACCAAATTGTTGAAGGCATATTCATTAGGCAGTTTTTGGCTGCAGAAGAGGCAATCCTTCTGGCAGTCACACCATGCTGGGTTACACAGTCCAAGCAACAGTAGCGTCCACAGTGGAGTCTTCATCACGGAGTGTGTTAACAGCTGAAGTGCACTCTGTAGAGAGGATAGAGAAAAGAGATGATGGTGCGAGAGAGAAAAGAGGTTACAGTTCCTGGAAGTAAAACTTAGCACAACAAAGTGTGTATACATTAGTTCAACTGATTAAAATTTTTTTCCTCGAAAACTTCTGATTGGTCAAGCACAGCATCATTAGCACCATTTTTTGAGATGACTTCAGAATTATATATGTGTGTGTGTGTGTGTGTGTGTGTATTAATAACTATTAATAAGCAGTAAGTAAGGAGTTTATTGAGGCAAAATCATTGCTGCCTACTTTTTTTGTGGAAACTATTTTTTTTAGGATTCTTTGATAAATAGAAAGTTCAAAGGAACATCATTTATTTAAAAACTAAAATTTCTTGAAAAAAAAAAAAATTCTCACTGTCACTTGAATTTTTCATCATTGATTATGTTATTTTCATGTTTATTATTGAAAATCTGTATAGTATAAAGCACTATATAAATGAAGGTGACTTGACAATTTAATGCATACTTCCTGAATAAAAGTATTCATTTCTAAAAAAAAAGAAAAGAAAAATAAAATACTGACCCTAAACTTTTAAATGATACTGGTGAGCAAAAACCCTTTTGATATTTGGCTAGAAGCTCAGGAGTCCCCAGTTAGAAAATGAAAACATTGTTTAGAAGAACTACACTGTAAAAAAAGAATTGTTGGTTTAACTTCAAAAAAGTAAGTTACCTGGATCCCTTAAAATTTTGAGTTCACTGACATAAAAAATAATACAATGAAGGCGATTGATTTAATCAACAGAAACTCAAAATATTGTTATCTGAACTACATTAATTATCTAAATTGATTTGACAAAAGAAAAAATGTTATGATAAATCATGAAAATAATGTTTTACAGTGTAAGAACTGGAATGAGACTCACTGAGCTTAGAGAGAAGAGACATGTCACATCAGAGCTAAATATGTTACATAGTCCATATAAAAAGTAACTTGATTGCAGATTAAACATTATTTATTAGTTATTAATGTTGTTATATTGTCGCAGTGTTTGGTTGGTTGCCGGGCGACAAATAAGTTGTAATGGACTGTTTTTCTTTGTGGGAGCTTTAGATGAATTAATTTAATAACATAATTTCAACTCACTTCAGTATTTAATGATCAATTTATTTGTTTATTCAGCAAGTAGCCATGTAATGAGCAGAATAATGTACAGTCAGAAGGTCATTACTGCAAAATAAACTCCTTCAGGGTGAGATTATTTTGCGATAATGACTGTCTGAATGCACTTTATCCCTCACATAATCTAAACTAGATTTAGGTGTAAAAATGTATCATATCAGTGTGACATTAACAAACTATATTTTAGGTACTTTTTGATTGTATTTGAGACAGACTTAGCATTTGCAAGTACTTCATTAGCAAAACTCATCATCTGTAGTAATTGAAGCTAGAATTGTGCTTGTGGCGTAATGGGAGCAGAATGCAGAAGAGGAGGAGGATTTGATGCATGCTGGTTAAGCAGTCATAGTCACCACATTATTCCAAACAATAGAAAGGACTATAAAGCTTCAGAATTTAAGCGCTTTAAGAATAATAACCTTATTCTGCGGCTTCCTTGTCAAGCAAATAAAGCAAAGATGAGAATGTAGGTTTCAGCATGGGCCGCTGGCCTGACATGCTGCCCGCCAAACCATCAGTTGTTTAGTTGCTTCAAAAGCAACTTCAAGATAAATCAATTTCACCTGCATTACACTTGTACTGAAAGTGTCACCAGGAACAAAAGCAAAGGTGTAAGTCACGGAGAATCGATAGGCACCCCTTGAGTGAGTTTTATTGAATTCAGTCACTGTACGAGCAACAGACAGGGAAAGACACATAATTATAAGTGTGTGAGTGAATTACACACAACTTTATGCAGGGGGGAACAAACTAGATATTGATTTTGCCACCCCCTTTAGTTAATTTAGTTTTTTCTTTTCTCAGGAACTTCAAGATGACGCACCTAAATGGATTCTGGCCAGGGTGCAGCATTGCTTAGAGGTGATATTTCAAGTGAGGATTGTTTGTTATAACTACAGTTTTTCTCTTTAGCAGCTATTTTTTCCTGTTGAAGTTTCTCATTTGAATTTAGATTACCAGTACAAGTTTTCTGGCCACCTCAGGTGCCCCAGAAGTTCTTAATCTCACTGTATTTTGTACAGACCTATACATACATGTGGGACGCAGAGCTTGGCAGGCCTTCAAAATGTAATTAACTAACTCAATTATGTAATAAAAAAGAATTAACAAAGATAGACACAGTGATTTAACTCCTGACCTTTGGAATTATCTCATATACCCAAAGGAAAGAACAATCTCTCATTGACTAAGTGGGAGGAAATTGGTGCCGTTTGAGAAACTGTGCTTTTTATGTCATAAGAAAGCTTTTCTGTTTTGAAAAGGAAATCCTCAGTGCTCTATTTACAGAATGTCAGCGTTTCATATCTTCCATAACTGTAGTAGCAGTGCATATAGTGATTTGCGAATGCCATCTGCATCTGCATCTGAAGTGGCACAAACTGTTTAATGCTGCACAGAGGTGGCATGAATGCATTTACCCTCACCCTAATTGTATAAATAAACTTATGAAATTAATGTTTTAAATAGGAAGTTATTGAAACATATAAAAGCCTGTTTCTGTAAAAAATAAATAAATACAAATATAATTGTTGGCACAACACATATATGGCACAGTATCGCAGCTCATGATTGCAACTTTATTTGTCACATTTTGAGTCTTTATTTCTCGCAATATGACTTTATGTCTCACAATGTGATTTTATATAATCACAATTAAAACGGTTAGTTCCTGTTCTTGATTCTGACTGGTCAGTAGCTGTGTTTTTTTCATGATAAAACATGGCTATGACCGCTTGTATCTGTGTATCACAACACCGTTAGCAACCACTCTTAGCAACGTGAACTGTATGTTCTCAATTGAAATTGTTCACTGAAGCTTACTGTATTATGTAGAAGAGTATTGTGAAAAAGAGATTGAGTGAGCGAATTTATTACCTGCATTCAGATTTAGCATTTTCCTTCAGGTCAGTCCTATGTTCATAATAAAAAATCTGTGAATAAGTCACGATACAGCACAGCCTCTCGTACCTTATTGATTACTTATAATAATAACGGCTTTATTTCTAGTAATTATGACTTAATTTTTTTAAATTGTGACATTAAATAGCAAAATGTGAATTTATAGCTCAGAATTGAAACTTTATTTCTCACATTTGAGACTTTCTATCTTGCAATATGGCTTTATATCTCAGAGAGTTGCTTCACTCCTTATTTTAAAATTGACCTCAATTGATCTCAATGACAAACTGTCGTATTTTTTGCAGATGGGCTCCAATATAAAATGATGAATGAAAATATGACATTATAAATAAAAATATGTAATTATAATTTATAAATAATTAAATATATACTCTTTCAGTGTTCATTCAGTTAATTTTCAGAACAAAAGCAGCAGCAGATCTGTCTCTGATTGTAGGGGTTGAGATAGATCAAATCTACATGTTTTAGTATGGCTTTTATGTGGAATCGTGTTTTTACACAGAATCTAGTGCAGGCACCTTAGCTGCGTAAACAACCCTAAATGTTCATTTAACCCATAAGCTTTAATGTGTCCTGTCTTCATATTTTAATACATCTTCCATTATGTCAGCTACTTTTCCATATACTGGTCAGATAAAAGGAAGAGGTACACAATGCATTAATGGATTCTAATGTGTACACTGCAACATTTCTGTCATTGATGCTTATAGATATCATGATGAGAAATATCAGACATTATCTAGTAAACATATCAAATGAAAAGAATTCCATGTTTTGCTTCATTTCCCAACTCCATCACCGGTTGCTACTCTCATGGAGATATTGTCCATCATTTCAGACGTGTTACCTCCTGAGATTTTGAATGTATTGTTTAAAGACACTCACAGGCTCAATTAAACTCAAGAAGAAAATGGGGCTCATTTTGCACAGCCCATTTCTCAATCAAACGCGTCATAATCAAAGCTAAATACCAGAGGGGTTCTCAGCGGCGCGAGGATCACTGCTGTGTCTAATTAGACCAGAATTGTGCAACTGCAGATGGAAAGCTGGAAAGAAACTGCTGCGAGGGGTCTGTGAGCTGACAAATACGGAATTATGATCACATATAGAGATACATTATGTATGACACAAAACTAACACCATAATCTAAGGAAATAAAATGGTACTGTATATGATCATAATGGACTGGCCATTGGGGCGGAGATTATATGGGGCTAACTGTGGTTTGAATTAATGACGTCAATTTCCTTCAAGCATGACGCGTTAGATCAGTTAAGAAAGAAGAAATCAATGACCATTATTACCAATCCTATATTAACCCAAAGAGCCTTTAGTATCCAATAGTTGATGTGCACAAGTGTCATTATTATTGGCTGTAAAGATAATGAATGTCAATGAAATGACCAATGATGCATCAACACCCCTGAGGAACATTTTTAATTGTTCATTTGTTGCTCTTTCATAGCTCAGGAGACTTGTCTCAGTCAGGCTTCCTTACGGATCATTTATATTTCTCCCTAAATTCCTCAGGAGAAATAAAAAAAGAGACGTACAGTACAGTGAGAGTGTAGAGCTATAAAATGAAGGTAGATATAATTTGTTTGTTTTTTTTTTTTTGTGATCTCTGATGTTTGATTGCTTTGTATACTTTTGGTATCTTGGCCAATCTGAGCACAGTTTGAGACATTGTTAAGATCTTTTCTGAAAATCCTCACATCAGTGGCAAACACTGACAGATAGGCAGACAAGTAAGACGAAAGGAAATGAGTAGGAAAAGAATAGAGTGTAGCGCACTTTGTTCACCTGCATGTCTCAGCAGGGCCGTTGCAGCCCATGAAGGTCAAAGACAAACATTTGTGCAGACACACACATACACCTACAAACTCACAAGCTCAATGCACACTCAAATTGAATGCAAAATTGCCCCAGTAACCACAACTGTTTTTAAACTATATAAGAAATAATCAGTGGCTGGGATGGAAGGATTCAGCACACTTAAACAGCAGTCAGGACGGACCTTTCATCGACACACATGATATAAAGATAGACTATCTAATCAAAAAAGCTTAAGGCTGTTTTCATGCTTGTGATGCAAAAGTAATTGTTTCATCTGTGGTACTGAATGCAGTTGTTAAACTCAAGTTAACTCCTTGATGAAATATCAAGGATTCAACTCCTGCAGTGTAGTCCCTCACACCAGTGCCTTTCATAGTCCAGCATCAAACAGACATGTTAGTCTAGATGGTAGATAAACTACTTGGAATTTGAAAAAATGTATTTGTGATATTGCTTACAGTTTTGTACTCTAACTATGGCCTTTAACACCCATTTTCATGATTGAATTGTAAGAATGAAGCATAAATCTGTGAGTCACTGCACTGCACATCCATCTTCAAACAAAGCTTTCCTTTTCTCCAGTCAGTGCCTAATATCCTTCATAGCTACTAGTTTGAATTGGCTGACCACTATAATATATTTGTATACCCATATTTGTTTACATATTATACTGTATATATATATATAAAACAGAAATGTTCATGATTATTATAAAGCTGGATTATCATTTTTATAAATATTTACAGTCATTAATTGTGATTATGCTTATATCCTTTGCACCACCAGGATTCTACAAATCATCATAGCATCAGTTCCCCTCAATCATTTTTCTACACTCTCAGAAAAAAAGGTACAAAAGCTGTCACTGGGGCGGTACCTTTTAAAAAGCCTGTCCTATGTACCGTTTACTAATATGTACACTTTAGGTACTTATATGTACCTTTAAGGTACTGATATGCATTCTTAAGAGGTAAATAAGGTACAAAGGTGTGCCTTTTGAAAAGGTACTGCCCCAGTCACAGCTTTTGTACCTTTTTTTGTGTATCATATGTGTGAAATTTTTCTATTAATCATCATGTGGATTTGTCTTTACACACGTTTTTTTTTTTTTTTTTTTTTATGAAAGAGGTACTGAGATGATTGCCATTATTATTCTCTTAAAATACAACATACAACATTAAGAATTTGCATAGAAGGAATCAATAGCACTCAATCTTTTTTAAAAAACTCTTTGAGCTGAAACTCAGTTGGGTTTTTTGTTATAGATAGACAGTATTACCACTTCTCTCTTTTTTTTTTTAAATTTATGATCATAACCACAGTTCTTGCAAAGAACTCTGCTCTGATATTTTAGTGACATTCTGTGGTTAGGTATGAAATTATCTAGTGCAACATCAGAAAGTTACATTTTGAATCATCCGAGGCAGAATTATATTCAATGCACCCCAATCTTTAAAGGCTAATTCATTATGACCTCATGTGAAATCAACAAACAATTAATGTCTCTCTTCTGTAACCTGAGCACTAACTCCAGACTAACTCCAGCAGATAAGACATTTATAGGCACTGGCCACAGATAGTAGAAAATTGCATGGTAATGGCCCATGAACAGAGCAGGTGCTGGGCATTGTGCTGCACCAAAAGTCAGCTCGTTTTCACAAATATTTTACAATACTGCTGATATTGCCTCTGACCTGAATCGAACACCTCAAAGTACAGTAAATTTCTCCCCAAGGTTAAATGAGGTGTATAGTAGCCAGGATTATGCCCTGTAAAGAGATGCATTGATTTCACCGTATCAATCGATGACACAATTATGAGAGCAAAGTGAAAAATACGTCCCTGTCATTCACAAGACAGAATACAGAAGACATATAACAGCCGTAAACCATCATTTGATGCTTTATATTAGAAAATTATTTTTAAAGAATTTTACAAAAAATTTAAAATGTCCGGCATGTGGTTTACTATGATTTTATTTGTATTCTTTGTAAAGTACTGCAGATAAAAGTTGACTAAAAAGTTATTTAGATTAAGGCATACTTCTGCATACACTCACAATAAGATACCGATCTGATGGTATATATCACCCAGAAATGAAAATATTGTCTATTACACCCCCATGTTATTCAAAACCTGTATGACTTTCTTTCAAAAAAAGACATTATACTTTGGGGTCCAAAAAAACTGAACACCAAAAGAAAGTGATAGAGGTTTGGAAGTTTAACCACCATTCTTTTTTTAAAACTCGAATCGCACACTCTAAATTACAAATAATCCAGCAATCAGATCCATGCAAAGTGGCCTGAGTAAATTTATGTGAATCTAAAGTGTTTCTCCCCCTCAGTCAGCCTACCTGAGCTGTGTGCGGTTCAGGCACCTGTCCTGAGCAGATCTGCTGAAACTGAAGGCGGTTATATTCTCCTATTGCCTGCTTCTGTTTGTTTCCTAAGAGGATGCTGTTGCTCGGTCGTCTTATAGAGACACACCCCTCCCTGTGGTCCAACCCCTCACCCCCTGTTTTACAAGTGTGTGCGTGAGAGAGAGAGATAGAGAAAGAGAGAGAGAGAGAGAGAGAGAGAGAGAGGACACAGGAAAAGACTGTCCTACGTATTGGGATGGGTGGACGTCAAGACTTATCTTCTACGTCAAGGATTGCAGTCTCTCAGAACAAGCTAGAAAACTAAAAATACAAGCAAAACATTTTCCCAGAATACCCGCACACTCATTCACAGCGTGTCCTTTGTCCATTCATCCTCTGTGCTGCTCTGATGAAGTGATGCTCCAAGACAATGATGCTTTGGGAACTGCGTGCAAATAGCGTGACCATTGGCATTGAAATGGATTAAACTTCAATCTGCACAGTTTTCAATATCTCATTTGCAGTCTTAAAAGTTAAAATGAATATTGATCAAGCAATAAACACTTTAAACTATGAATTTTAGGGTAAACTATTAGGGAAATTAGGGAGGTTAAATTAAACAGAGACGTTTTTGTAAAATAGAGAGGTCTTAATAGGAATAGAAATAAGTTTAATTGGGCACAATCTATACAATAATAGTCGATAAAGTTGTTTGGCCTTCAAAGAATAAGGTGAGAAATATTTGGGATTGTACTGAAATCTCTAACCGTTGATTGCAGACTGTTTTGGCAGATCTGAGTACAGTTGAGACATGAAACTCTAGAAGAGATGTCATGAGATTACTGTTTTGTTATGTTTATTTGCAGGAGAAAAATGAAAAGGCATAGGCAAGTCCATTTGTTCTTCATTTAAAGGGTTAGTTCACGCAAAAATGAAAATTCTGTCATTTATTACTCACTATCATGTCGTTGCACACCTGTAAGACCTTCGTTCATCCTCAGAACACAAATTAAGAAATTTTTGTTAAAATCCGATGGCTCAGTGAGGCCTGCATTGACAGCAAGATAATTAACACTTTCAATGCCCAGAAAGCTACTAAAGACATATTTAAAACAGTTCATGTGATGACAGTGGTTCAACCTTAATGTTGTGAAGCGACGAGAATACTTTTTGCGTGCCAAAAAAAAACTAAATGACGACTTTGTTCAACAATGTCTAGTGATGGGCAATTTCAAAACACTGCTTCATGAAGCTTCAAAGCTTTACGAATCTTTTGTTTCAAATCAGTGGTTCGGAGTGTGTATCAAACTGTATCACGTGATTTCAGTAAACGAGGCTTCGTTACATTATAAGTGTTTCGAAATTTCAATGGTTCACCACTGGGGGGGTGTGACTTTGGCAGTTTGATACACGCTCCGAACCACTGATTTGAAACAAAAGATTTGTAAAGCTTCAGTGTTTTGAAATCGCCCATCACTAGATATTGTTGAATAAAGTTATTTAGTTTTTTGCCGCACAAAACGTATTCTCGTCGCTTCATAACATTAAGGTTCAACCACTGTAGTCACATGAACTGTTTTAAATATGTCTTTAGTACCTTTCTGGGCATTGAAAAAAGAAATGATCTTGCTGTGAATGCAGGCCTCACTGAGCCATCGGATTTAAACAAAAATATCTTAATTTGTGTTCTGAAGATGAACGGAGGTCTTACAGGTGTAGAACGACATGAGGGTGAGTAATTAATGACTGAATTTTCATTTTTGGGTAAACTAACCCTTTAAGATATTTTTGCTGAATCCACGAGGGTTTTTTTTGTTTTTGTTTTTTTATGCCAGAAAGCAACGTAATTACCGTCATTCAAGGTCCAGAGAAGTAGTAAAAACATCATTAAAATAGTCAATGTGACTACAGTGGTTCTTTTTGTTCACAATACTTTTTGTTCACAAAAACAAAAAAAAATCTTAATTTGTGTTCTGAAGATGAACGAAGGTCTTACTGGTGTAGAAGGACATGAGGGTGAGTAATTAATGACAGAAATTTTTGGGGTGAACTAACCCTTTAATCACATTTCTAAACAGTTGAGATGTTAGAGAAATCTCATTCATGAGTTTTCTTTGGGGGAAGTTTCTTTTTAATTAGGATTTCACTTGAGATTGGTAGTTTCTGCAATCTATATTTATCTTATAGACTAAAGAAAAAATTACCACTGTCACATCACCCAGAATTAATTGACAGAAAGCGAAATAAAATGTAATTCACAGTTATAAAAAACTTTATATTGTCCAATCATACTAATATTTATTCTCATTTAAGAATAAATGTTTGCAGTCAAACAGGCATCAAGAAAACTATACTATACTAAACACAACGTCCCCTGAACAAGTTTTAAAAAAATCAATCCTTGTTTAAGACATCTCCAATAATGAGAACTGACAGTCACACCATTGGGGTGAGAAATTCACAGCACTCTGAAGACGAGTGTGTTTTACACAAAATAGCCTGTAGATAAATGTGCCTGATGGATAGCGAAAGCTCCTTTGCATAGTCTCACAATGAATGGCAGTTTTAAAATAAAACTATTTCATGGTGATACCACAAAATCCAAAATACAATGTAAGGACCTGAAAGTGTTGAGATTGCTTTTCTAACAGTGAGCCGCTTGTGAATTGAAACCCAGTCTTGTCTGGCAAGTCCAAAACAGCCAAATCAGAAAAGGCCAGCACTCTGTCCACAGGTGAAGGGACCAGAAAATTGGCCCTCCCAGCTGTGGCCTCCACAGTTGCTTAAGCCAGATCTTATAAAGTGAGTTTAAGCAGTCATGTGTTTGTCCTTGGGCGGGTATATAGAGAACCTCTGATTATGGTGATGGTAAAAACAGCCTCTCGCTGAGATGACCATCTCGTGATGCTAAGAAGGGCTTCTGGCCCAAATGATGTATCATTGTAGCTCTCAGCTGGATAACATGGAGGGGGGAGATCTGATAAGTGTGTTACAGGATGAGTTGTGTTCGCTGATCTGGCTTCAGCGTGTCACCATGCTGAGGAAATGGAGCCAGAGAAGAAACTCATGCTGAGAGAGCAGAAAGCATTTACGAGATATTCTGGGGATCAGCTCTAGGGTGAGTCTGCGATGGGCAGAACTGTTGGTTTGCATCCGCACTGCTTGCTGATTATTGTGTTCTGGACTCAGGGCATGATGCATGGAAGATAAAATGTGCATATTAGAGAAGTCAAGTCCCACGCAATGCAGTGAAAAACAAAGGAAAGTCTTCAAAAGAAACCCTCAGCAGAATATCCAACCTGATTTAAGTGTTTTTTTTTTCAGTGATCTGATAATTGGTGCCATATCTGGGCACCTTCTATGAATTAGTGCTTTAAAAAGTAACGTAAACATAAATGAACTACATAAAACATGCAAGAACGAATAAAAGTCTATATCAATTTATCAATTTGTCATTTTTATGTAATAATTTGAGTAACCTGGTTGAATGTTTTTACAAATATTATTTACTTATCTTTCTCTAATGTTGTAGAAACAGTCCAAATTATGCTATTTCCTGAGCGTCATGTCATGTTTTTAAATGTTACATTTTTGTTTTGTAATAGGGAAAAATAATGTGGTAATACAGCTGCATGCAAAATGTGAGATACATGAGCAATATCACACGAGCAGCCGTGTGATACGGCTGTATACCAGCACGGCTGTGATTCGGCCGTAGATAATCACTGCCTCCGTTACTAATTCTAAAACGTCACTTTTCAATCTAAACTAGTAATCAAGGAATGTTGAGTCACTTCACTGAAACTCATTGTATTTTGTAGAGTATTATTGAAAGAGAGAGAGAGAGAGAGAGAGAGAGAGAGAGAGAGGGAGAGAAAGAGAGGGAGAGAGAGAGGGAGAGAGAAATAGAGAACATTACCTGTGTCTGAAATAACATTCATTCTTCAGGTCCATGTTCATAATATTATATCTATTATAAAAATCCATTGGAATCTCTGCTGAGGAAAGCGATCTTTGTATTTTTACAGTTAAGGGAATTTAAGCGCTAAAACAACGTCCTTTGTTTACAAAAGTCCCTTTCAATTTAAAAGTCTCTCATCTCTAATGCCGTATTAATGTAGCTTTCACTCAATCCATATTATGCACTATGGACCTTTATGGACCCTTTTTCAATAACAAATACATCATTTTATATATTATATATAATATATAATAATATGTATTGAACAACAATATTTAAATTAACAATAGCCATTATAAATGACAATATTAAATAAACACAATTGTAAAATTCAGTCAAATGTACCAAAGCAGTGCTCTACAGGATGCAAGTTATAGCCTTAATGTTAAATTATTAAATTTAACATAGCACAATTTGATTTGCTCAGGAACAAGTAATAGATTAATAAGACCAAAGATTGCCCATTTTAGGTGCCCAAATTGAATTATATCTCATGTTTAACTGCTATAAGAGCCAGCAGCAAATTCCCAAAGCACTGGCCTAGATGAAGCTGTTCTCGGCGGGTACACGAGCACTGAAAGGCCACTGACGGCCTGGAGCTTGCATCTCTGAAAACCTCTAAACAAATTGTAAAATAGGCACTATGGTTAAATGTGAGTCACATATTTCAGGTCTAAACAACTACATTCTCACCTAAAAAAAAACTCTTAAAAACAACATTCCGTTCCAAAATAACAGTAGTATTTATAAAAATATGGTGGGTTTGCTCGTCCGCCATGACACACACTGTGAGAATGATTCAAATGGTGAAATGGTTCTTGTGGCGATACTGGTAGAATATCGCATGGCTGGAAAGACCTCTGAGCCAATCAAATTCAAGAACCAAAAAAGAACTGTTGTATAAAGCTAAATATTATGTTTTTTGGTAAATAAAATCAATAGTTATAAATGGTTTTTACTACAGTTGATTGAATATGAGTTCAGTAGATTATTTATTTATGCATTATTTATTTGTTTGATACATGCATAGGCTCAATTTACCAGTTTTAATTGGGGACATTTAATGTGTTTAAAACTAGCTACTTTTCATGCTAGGTAATTGTAATTGTGTAGATAGTAGGTTATTAAATATATAAATATAATTAAATAACATTAAAAAAAAAATGTGTTTGTGCCTCTAGTGCTTTAAAAAAGTAATGACGGAACGTGCCACAACGTAACAGGTTCCCTTGTTGATGATGGCGGTGTGCTTTGTTAGATCTTGTCAGTTTCATAATGATACTACAAACTTGTGTCTGAAGACTCAATCAGCCATTTTGTTGATTCAACACTGGCAATGTCAGAGTGCAATTTCAGAAACCCTCCCAAAGGTCCTTGTACAGCTGTATTTCCTTCCTGGCATCATCAGCTTGATTGTAAAGTAAACATTCCCAAGTTGTTTCAACCAAAATCAGAGTAATTGATAAAAATGCATCACAGCAATGAATGCAATCAATCAAGGACCCAAGAAATCCCCAGTATCATTAAAACATGAGAGAGAACAGAGATGCATCATATGTAATCAGTTTGATTAATAGAGCTGCACTGCACTACTAGAATCCCACAGGATTATTCCTATATGACGTTAACAGATTACTTTATATTTTTCTACCTCTGAGAAGAGATAAAGATGCACTAAACTTTCTTCAAAGCAAATAAAGCAAAGGTAAACCGGAACAGAGCAAGACTGTAAATTTACACAATCACAGACTTAAGTTACTTGTGCTCAGAATCATGAACACTGTTATCAAATTAGCTCTTCATAATGCCTGAGACAATGAGTGGGATTTAAATGACACATTTTCTTAACAAGTACTCCGCTACTCTGATTTATACGCCTTTGCAGTAATTTATTACTTTGTTCAGTTCTTTTGTTAATTCATAGAAAGGCTACAGGAACAGGTTAAACTGTTCCTGTAGCTCAACTATGGTGCTAGCAACACCAGTGTCATGAGTTTGATTCCCAAACACAAATTAAAGCTTTCTAAAGCTAAAAAAGAGTTTTCTTAAAGAGATTGTTCACCCTAAAATTAAAGGGATAGCTCACCAAAAAATGAAAATGATCCCATAATTTACTCACCCTCAAGCCATCCTAGGTATATATGACTTTCTTCTTTCAGCACATCCATCCATCATAAAAGTAATCCATATGGCTCCAGGGGGTTAATAAAGGCCTTCTGAAGTGAAGCGATGCGTTTTTGTAAGAAAAATATCCATATTTATAACTTTATAAACTAGAATCACTAGCTAAATCACTAGCTAGAATCACTAGCTGGTAACAGCCGTCCTCAGTTAATGTTGAAGCAATGCTGATATTTCAACCACAAATCAATGATAATATCACTGAATCAACATTATGAAATGATGTTGGTTCAATATCATGTTTGCACCGGCATTAAGTGTTGAAACAATGGTGAACAAAAAATCAATGGTAATGCTGTTGCAACGTTACACTATGATTGATTCTACGTCACTGATGCTGAATTCCTGACCATTTCAAAGTTTTTTCCAGCTGAGTCAATTTATTTTATTTAACAGTTTAACACAATCATTTACAAAAAGATATAAAAGATCATTCAAGGTCATTAGGATCAATGGAAACTTCCAGGCAGGTGTGTAGGAGCTAAACATGTAAAGCAATAAACACCTCTGAGCTATGGCCATTATTATAAATTATATCTCAGTTAATTTTCCATGAAACTACAAAGCATTCAAGTAACACGTTTACCCTGAAGAATAAAAGAGCTTAGGTTTTTTTCAAGGAATATTTCTTTAAAGGGATAGTTCACCCCGAAATGAAAATTCTGTTATTATTTATTCACCCTCAAGTTGTTCCAAACCTGAATGAGTTTCTTTCTTCTGTTGATCACAAAAGAAGATATTTGAAAGAATGTTGCTAACCAGACAGTTGACTTTAGCCATTGATTTCCATAGTAGGAAAAAATACTATGGAAGTCAATGGGTGCCGTCAGAATTTAAAAAAAAAAAAAAACGTCCCGCTCGCGCTCGTCCATATGATGGCAGTGAATAGCGACCAGCATCAAGATTTAAAAAAAGACGCAAAAGAATCAAAGAATGATCCCATGCAACACACATCATACGTTCCAAGTGTTCGAAATGTAACGTATTATTTAATGAAATTCTTGACCTTGGCCGTTGGTCTTCAGTGCACGGCTATGCAAAATGCTCGTTTGTGTGACTCCTGTTAGCGCCGCAGTTCACTCTCTTCTCGCCCAGTAAAAGCACACAAGTTGTCAGAAATCAAGATTCACAAAAACGTGACATGAAATACAATCCATACAATCTTCTCTGAATATATCTGTTGTGTTAGGTGTAACAAGAAGTTATCACATTCACATCTTTCAACTGTCATTCTGACTGTCATCAGATAGTTCCAGTCTGGAGATATTTTACTCAGTGAAGAAGGTACATGGATACTTTTTTGGGGGATTTTTAGGCATTGTATTTCATGTCACAACTGCGGTGCTAATGGAGTCACACAAACGCACACATCGAGTAGCCATGCACTGAAGACCAACAGCCAAGGTCAGGTTTTAGTTAAATAATACAAATAATTTTCATATTGTGCACCCCTAGAAAACTTAGAATATACAATGTGTCACATTTTTTTGTGTCTTTTTTAAAAAGCTTAATGCTGGTTGCTATTCACTGCCATTATATAGACGAGCTCAAGCGGGACATTTTTAAAACATTCTCCTTTTGTGGTCCATATTAGAAAGAAGGGCATATGGGTGAGTAGTTTATGACTTAATTTTCATTTTTGGGTGAACTATCCCTTTAAATTCCATGTATATTATGAATGTGATTGTTTCATTTAGATGATGTTATTTGTGGAATCAGACAAGTTTGTCTGTGAGTGTCTAGACCAGCTATTTTTAGGATGCACGAATGTGGAACTATTAGAAAGTTCAAGACAGCTCCAATTTGCCCTTGTCAAAAAATCTTAGCATAGCCGAAGTATAACAACGTCATATCAATTTCTATCGCCAAGGGCGAACTGCAAAAGAGTAAAATGGTTTTGGAGTGGTTGTCAATCAAAGAGTATGAGCTTCATGTTAAAATTTAATTGAAAAAATCATCTCATGATATTTATACAGGGTGCCATTGCCAAAGGGCATTTGCAGCATCTTAAAGAAGCCAACAAATTAAAAACATTGTTTAGGTATTCATTGTCACATAGTTCCTCAATTAAGAAAAATAGTATCTGTTATGCTTTCCACAGCTCAAGTGTATTTGCTATTTCACAAGATGTAAAAAACATGTTTTCCAACATGAGAGTAAATAGCTGGACTATACTGTGGTCAAACATTAAATCCTCTTTTTAATGGTCATATGATGTCCACACATATGGGTTTCTGGACACTGACCAAATTAACCGTTGTACATTTACACAGGAAAGTGACCATGCTGATGTTTAATGACCATGCTTAGTGCTTTAGAAACTGAGAGACAGTGAGAGCTTAAGATCGGGGCAACAGCATGTGCGCTAAAGCCGGCTCCAGACGGAAGGCTAACATTGGTTGACTTACGCTTTGCACTAAACAGGCTGCCACCAGCAGGCATTAGATGGCTACTCACTGTGATTCACCACAGCAAACTTCATCTGAATACATCACCAGCTGATTATTTCATCACTGCTCAATAAACAGATGGGGTTACAGTATATTTGGACTCTGCATTGCTTAAGGATGATTAATCAGACTGACTAACAAGTCCCGATTGTACAGGAGTTTCAGTATATACAAACAGGGATTGTTCAAAGACATTTTAAAATATAAAAATCCAGCATAAAATAGTACAGTATATCCATACGGCTCCAGGGGCTTAATAAAGGCCTTCTGAAGTGACGTGATGCATTTTTGTAAGAAAAATATCCATATTTATAACTTTATAAACTAGAATCACTAGCTTCCGGTAACAGCTGTATGCTCATTCACGAGAGAGTCGAGTTCTGGTGTAGAACGTAGGAGTAGCAAAAGCTTAGGTGAGAGTAGACGCTTCTCACAGTTCAAATGAATAGGGCTGGGCAACAAACTCAAGCTCCTCCGACATTTCTCTTTAAAAATTCTCATTTTAGACTTCTAATTCGTGACTGGTGTTTTGTTTTTCTCTATCCTCTGCGCTTCCGAGTTCGTCAATACGTCACGTGTTGGGTCAAAGTTCACTCTTTCGCCGGAATCGACTCGTTTACGGAAGCCAGTGATTCTAGTTTATAAAATTATAAATATGGATATTTTTCTTACAAAAACGCATCGCTTCACTTTAGAAGGCCTTTATTAACACCCTGTAGTCGTATGGATTACCTTTATAATGGATGCGCTTTTTGGGGCTTCAAAATATTGGTTACTATTCACTCCCATTGTAAAGAGCCAGAATATTTTTTAATATAAATCTGATTGTGTTTGACTGAAAGAAGAAAGACATATACACCTTGGACAGTGTTCCCAAGTCTGTGGTTTTCCTGCGCAATTGGGTTACTTTTAAGTTAAGTTAAAATATTTTTAAGTGGGATGATTTTCACCCCCAGTACATATGATTTCAGCGCTCCAGCACCCCCAAAACACCCCCTAGACGTACAAATTCAGTGGAAAACTTGGCTGGTCAATGGAGAAAATAGCATTGGGCTATTTTTGGGGTACTTTTGACTGGCCATTGGGCTACTTTTGTTGGACAGACCTGGCAATCCTGACCTAGGATGGCTTGAGGGTAAGTAAATTATGGGATAATTTTCATTTTTGGGTGAACTATCCCTTTAACGCAAGTTAATAATAAAATTAAAAGAAATCATCCTCCGGTCACTATTTACATCTCATTTTGTCTGTAAACCCTCGCGTTACCAAGGCATCGACTGGCGCGTTTGTATTACATTCCAAAGAGCTCCGTTATCAGTCCCACAGTGGAAAATGAATTGGCACAGAATGGGACAGTTAAAAAAAAATGAGAACAGTTTGGCCTGACGTTTGAAAAGCAGCTTAAGTCTTTATGATATTCTGGTCTCATTCAATGCAAGTCTACAGGATTTGTTCATCTGTTTTATCAACTACCAGCGAAAATCATGAGTCTGATTTCTTAGAAAAGTAATAACACACCTCTCTTCATCAAGCATCATGATTTGAGCCCACAAACAGTGCGAATTGAATTACAATCCAAAGTTTAATACTTGGGGTCAGAGGTTTTGAAAAAATACTAGTGCTTCTTTAGTAACCTCTGCTAATAAAATATATAAAATAAAAGGGAATTTGTCACTTTGACAGGTCATTAATTGACTAAATTGAACAAAATGACATGATCATATAATGAAACTATGTACTAATGTTGTCAAACTAAGCATTTATAACATTACTGCTCACAATAGGGCACTCATTTATTTAATCATTCAACATCACAGCAGACTGTTGTCACCAATGAGGCAGTCACTCATCGAACAAAATCTCCTTGATAATGAATCACCATTGTGCAACAAAACCACACATTTTAGTCAGAGAGCATTTCTGCCAAATGAATTTTACTGTCTGTATAAACATTTGGCTTGTAGGAGCCAAAACAGATGCTGCCAGACATGTGAGAAGAACATGATGTTTGGTTAGACCACGTTTTCGGGACTATTGGACCTTTTAATCTGTTTGCATACTGTACATTCCTCAGAAAAAGTTGTAATTGCATTTGATTTTATTATTTATTTAGTATTCTTTTCTTTTTTTAAACATTTACAAAGTGTTTAAGACAAAACTTGATCTTGTTCAAATGTTTATGTACCCTTAGTTCTTAATAATGTGTGGTGTTTGCATGTTTGCAGCCATTTATTAAAGTTGTTCTTGATAAAAAAAATCCTCTAAGTCTTGTAAGTTCTTTGGTTTTCCAGCATTCTCTGCACATTTGAGTTCTGATCCACATGCAGTAGCTATATGTAACAGGATAATTTGGGTAAATTTAGTTAATATGTTGTGTAGAAAATGTATAAATATGCATTTTGTACAGATTACAATGCAGTAAAACATTTTATTTGGATTTTTTTTTTTTAAATGCATCTTACAGATTTTGCAAACAGTATGTAAACGTATAAAGACTGTAGATGGTGTAAGTTAATGCATTCATTTGACAGTCAAGCTATGAAAAATCCCTTTCATTATTTCAGTCATTTTAGCCGCTAATTAAATAGTCATTAGGAGTTGCAGCTCATTTATAATTACCCTGAGGAGAAATGACAGAGAGACTTTTCAAAGGGGCACACTTTGCTGCCTCCAGGCTATATTTAAAGAAAACAGCAATAACTAAGCCAGTGATTTTCTTTTTTTCCAGTTTAGTGCACCCGAAACAAACTAATATATTTCAACACAAATCTCATCATTGCTTTAGTTGATTTGACTATTTTGATTTGTATTTAATAATGCTGTGACTATAAGAAAACGCTTTGCCAAGCTCTGCGATGCTGTAATTATGACAGTAAACAAGCAATTATATTTTTTATGCGTTTCCCCATAATCCAGTGTGAAAGGATGCGGAAACACCGGGGTTTGGAACATTGCGAAGATAAGTAGCTTATCTCTCTTTCTGCAGGTGTTTGAGACTGCGATCCAATCAGGGAATTTCAGAAGGAATTTATTGACTCTTGAGCTCTTGTAGATCCAGTATGTCTGTGAAAAAATAAAAGGCATTTAATCTTTTTTGGATTCACTAATATGCCAAACTAGGCAGGAAGTCACTTCAGTGTGATTAACAATGTGTAGCATGAGAACTGAACTCAGTTCTTCTGAGAGAGGTATTTGTAAAAAGAATGATGTGCTTATTTTTGACATGATTTGTCTAAATAATTCAATCATTATTACAGTTATGTGGCTATATTCTGAATTAAATAGTAATGGATACTGTGCAGTATACACCGTACTCTGCTACTATTTTGTTTATAAATTATCAGATGACCTTATCGTATCACATGTTTAATTCAGCAAGTGGTAGTTATCATATCAGAAACAAATATGCTTTTTAGCATTTTAATACTTTAAAACTTATGTAAAAATGCCTTAACTCTTCACTGTGTTCACCATCGTGGTATCAAGTGGTGCATGCGGCTTGGTATTTTTTATATTGCTGTACTCATTCAGCAAGTGCTATACCATACTATTGCTAACATGTTAGCAAATTAACAAGTTAAAATTTTCTGAATTAGCTTGTTATAGCTAGATAAGTTTACACTAATAAAAATGTATACTTTGAGATTACATGAATTTAAGTTAAAAGTTGAATGATTCGTTATTACTTTACTGAAATATTTCAGTTTAAGAACAATTAAGATGTATGAGTACACTACAAAATAAAAATCTGCCAGTTCTGCCTACTTAAACTTTGAATTTCTTAACTTAAAAATTTGGACGTAATTATTCGGGTTTACAGTGTTGGCAGTCCAATCAAGCAATGAATCAAGAAACTGATTTTAAAAATCCTTACATTTTAAGTCATTTGTCAAAAGGAGGGAGATAGATAGATAGATAGAGTAGAAGTATATTTTTATTTTAAAATATAAAATACATATTTATTAAAATAAAAAAAGTAATCATTTTAGTGTTTTTTTTTTTTAAATATCACAAATATTTTTCATCATATGTTTTATCAGCAATTGGCATTTGTTTTTAAAGCAGCGTTCTTTAAAGCATGAAATGGATTGTTGTCTTTGATGTATTTATGGCTTGTCCAAATGTTTTCTTGCAGCTCCAGAGTGATTAATCAAATGGCTTTTAGAGCTCAGTTGATTAGTTTAAGAAAAGGGCAGTATCAGTAAAAAAAAAGCACTCATAAACATACATAATATTTATAGCAATAAAAGTACGAGTATTGTGCTAGTATGCTATTCCATAAGATTTGAAGATTTTTTTTACATGCTGTCATGGGTAGTTGTTCTGAACAAAGTGCACGACAGGAATAATCCAGGAAACAATCTTTAATTCAGGAAAAACTCAGGTAACCGGATTTCACATCTCAACATTGACTAGACTAGAACAAGGACTGCAAGAACACAGGGAGTATAAATACTACAACAAATGAGGGAAGTAATAAGCTAATTAATTGGACGACAGGTGTAATGAATCAAACAGAAACAGATTAGGAACAGGTAGACAGCAGAACCAAAAACACACTGAAACAAAGTAAAAACAGAGCATACAGTGGGTACGGAAAGTATTCAGACCCCCTTAAATTTTTCACTCTTTGTTATATTGCAGCCATTTGCTAAAATCATTTAAGTTCATTTTTTTCCCTCATTAATGTACACAGCACCCCATATTGACAGAAAAACACAGAATTGTTGACATTTTTGCAGATTTATTAAAAAAGAAACACTGAAATATCACATGGTCCTAAGTATTCAGACCCTTTGCTCAGTATTTAGTAGAAGCACCCTTTTGATTTAATACAGCCATGAGTCTTTTTGGGAAAGATGCAACAAGTTTTTCACACCTGGATTTGGGGATCCTCTACCATTCCTCCTTGCAGATCCTCTCCAGTTCTGTCAGGTTGGATGGTAAACATTGGTGGACAGCCATTTTTACTGAGCACTGAGGAGAGGCTTCCGTCGGGCCACTCTGCCATAAAGCCCCGACTGGTGGAGGGCTGTAGTGATGGTTGACTTTCTACAACTTTCTCCCATCTCCCAACTGCATCTCTGGAGCTCAGCCACAGTGATCTTTGGGTTCTTCTTTACCTCTCTCACCAAGGCTCTTCTCCCCCGATAGCTCAGTTTGGCCGGACGGCCAGCTCTAGGACGGGTTCTGGTCGTCCCAAACGTCTTCCATTTAAGGATTATGGAGGCCACTGTGCTCTTAGGAACCTTAAGTGCAGCAGAATTTTTTTGTAACCTTGGCCAGATCTGTGCCTTGCCACAATTCTGTCTCTGAGCTCTTCAGGCAGTTCCTTTGACTTCATGATTCTCATTTGCTCTGACATGCACTATGAGCTGTAAGGTCTTATATAGACAGGTGTGTGGCTTTCCTAATCAAGTCCAATCAGTATAATCAAACACAGCTGGACTCAAATGAAGGTATAGAACCATCTCAAGGATGATCAGAAGAAATGGACAGCACCTGAGTTAAATATATGAGTGTCACAGCAAAGGGTCTGAATACTTAGGACCATGTGATATTTCAGTTTTTTTTTTTTTTATTAAATCTGCAAAAATGTCAACAATTCTGTGTTTTTCTGTCAGTATGGGGTGCTGTGTGTACATTAATGATGAAAAAAAATTAACTTAAATGATTTTAGCAAATGGCTGCAATATAACATAGAGTGAAAAATTTAAGGGGGTCTGAATACTTTCCGTACCCACTGTATATGTTACACATCCATTTTCATAATGTTCTTGGCTGTTTAAAGGGTTAGTTCACCCAAAAATGAAAATAATGTCTTCATTATTTTCTGCTTCAGAGCTTTACGAATCGAATCAGTGGATCGGAGCACCAAAGTCACGTGATTTCAGCAGTTTAGCCGTTTGATTAGAGATCTGAATCACTAATTCGAAACAAAAGATTCATAAAGCTCAGAAGCTTCATGAAGCAGTGTTTTGAAATCGGCCCATCACTAGATATTGTTGAAAAGTCATTATTTTTGGCGCACAAAAAGTATTCTTGTTACTTTATAATATTAAGATCCACTGAACTCACACGAACTTTCAAATATGTTTTTAGTAACTTTATGGATCTTGAGAGTTTCAATGGCTTTGCTCTTAATGCAGGCCTCACTGAGCCATCGGATTTCATCAACTTAATTTGTGTTCCGAAGATGAACTAAGGTCTTACGGGTGTGGAACGACATGAGGGTGAGTAATTAATGACAGAAATTTTATTTTTGGGTGAACTAACCCTTTAAGAACACTCAAAAGCACACTCAAACACTGTCATTTAAACATTAACCATTAGAGAACAAAAGAACAAGACAAACTGCGATAGATAAACTATAAACTACTATAAAAATCATTATAAATAGGGAACAAATAACATCAGCACTCTTTTAGCACACTTTTGAGCCACAGAAATTTACCAAGCAATGTATAATATGAAAATCCCCAAAGAGGGTTTTTTTTTTTTTTTTTTTTTTTTTTTAAACTGTGGACCAGGAACTGCTTGTGTGTTTTTATGCTGCTAGGCCAACTGTGAAATTTTCTCTGTACATTCTTGATAAGTCCACTTTAAGACGCCTGTCTTTCTCATTTAAGGTGATTCAAGGAAATCCTCCACGTCGGATATGAGGTCCTTCGGTGTTATCTAGTTGGAAAGCTGAGAGCAATTTGGGTGTAATTTCTAAAACAGCAATCTCTGTAAGTGCAACAGAGCGAGGAATTATGGAAGCATGGCTCGTCTGTATGCTTGGTGCGTGGACATTAAAAATGATTAAATAATTATCTGCTCAGAGACAACTCTTCAGAAAGAACCAATGAACATTAGAATCCTCAAATGGGACAATAACATTGATAAGAATTGTGGTAATTGCGTTTGGAGAATTTTCTATACAAGGCTTGTTGTAATGAAATTGCATCATTTGGACAATGTCGCTATTCAAAAAAAGCCATTGAGTCTTTCTGTGAAACTGAAGCTAACCTTTTAAACAGGAAGTTTCACCAGTGTCAGACTTAAACCCAACATTACAGTTCAATAATGTAGCTGAAAAACTGCATTAATGCCACATTTGGCGGGGGCACAGTAAGACTGGAAGGTTGACTCTGAGGTGTTCAGAGGGAAGAGGCAGTTTTTCATTTTCAGTTGGACCGTGCTTCAAGGAAAAGGGCAACCCTCTCAGCAGAAACCACACTACAGATGCCATTCATTTAAGAGCTGCTCGAGTGTGTCATCTCATTCCAATAAAAAGCCCAAAGGTTACTGTCCCAGCCCCCTCCTGTCTCTTTAACACACTCCCCATCTATTTTTTTCTTTTCACAACCACCCTCTGTCCATTAAGTTAATGGATCCATCGTGATGTAGCACACATTTCCAGTTCCCCAGTGTTGACAGATATTCTGGGTGACGATGGAAGTGTTTGACTGTGCATCTAAAGTGTACAACTCAATACTTTCGCACTCACAGACCCCTTTCAGTGCTCCACTTCTCCTAAAGTAAAGTTCTTAACAAGATAAGCCAGTAAAGAATAATGGAGGAAATCACAATAGGCTTAGATGGGGATTCCCTCCTTAAAGAGAAAAAAGCCTTTTTGAACACGTCTTCTTAATCAATTCGTTCCGCCACTGATACAGAATCTTAAAAGGAAAAGCCTTTCAGGATTGTGACATAATTACTTTTTTTAAATACTCACTTAAAATGCAGATGTTGCCCACTAAAAATGCTGCAGCATCAGAGACGGAAGAAATCTGTGGTTCATGTGGGAATGAATTCAGATGAGAGGAAAGCTCCATTAGACTTAGGCATAATTGATAATTAACCTGTGTATGCGTAAATACATCTCGCGGGCCAGTGTGGCTATAATTTATCTGCCTTTCCATAATGCCTTCCAGAAAAACTATTCCAGAAACTATTCAAAGTTTTTGAAGGTGAAAAAAAGAGAAAATGCAACCCCCTATGAGCACACTGAAGCTCGAAATGCCATTGGCTAGTAAAGTTATTTTACCCACCAAGCTTTTTACATGGAATGCAAAAACTATGCAAATGAAAAAGATTCTATATAATATAAATCTAAAATTACAAGCAATAAACTACAAGCAATAGCACAAATAAACACAATAGAACAGATACAAATAAAAACAGTGCTTTTCAGGTTGTTCAGGTAGATCTAATAGTTACAGATTAGGTAGATTAGGTACAGAAATTAAATGATGTTTTATTAACAAAATTCAGTTTTTCAGCATCCCTCCACCACCCTGTCTCCTCACACTTGCACGGTTATCTTCCTAACCAAATCTCACACTCACCTGGTTATCTTCCTTAACCAGAATACGGGGGGAGTACTCTGGGTTCGGGCCAAATACCGAGCTCAGAGCCCTCTCCTCGGACAGCATGCCAAATATGCATACAATTTATTTATCTGACTTATTTGTAAGTGTGAATTTGTGAAATAATGTATATAAATGTATAGAATAACACTGCATAGTCTTCACTGTATATATTAAATATAGATATAAAAAAAGTTATTCATTCAAGAGCAGTTCAGTGAGTCTTTTGTTAATTGATTAACATTAAAAACAGACAGCAGCAGGAATATTAGGCTGCTGTCACTTTAAGATATAATTCACAGATCCAATACACTGATACTGTTACACGTGTTGTCTTTCTCAACTGTTTACGATCACTTAAGACAACCGAATGTTAACTAGGGGCCAGATTTACTAAACAGGGCAAATGAGCAATTTCAAAAAATGGAAGTGGAAAGCTCTGCGTACGATCTACTGACGACGCACACATTAAAGAACACAGACTCAGACTGAAATTGTCCATTCAAGCACAAGAAAACTTAAAAGAGAACTCAATTCAGTATTTGAATGCTGTCAGACGTGGCTTTCTTTATTCTTTTTCGCGAGTACTGAATTGAGTTCTCTTGTCTTTTTGCGCTTGAATGTTTAAACTGGCAAGGCTTAAAAACACATGCAAATTATGAACTTTTATGAGGATGCAGCACTGGCCTGATCGGGACAGTGACAGTTCTGTCAACTCTTGGCCATCGGACAGTATTGTCCAGCCCTACATTTGGATCTCTAGTACGTCAATTCTCTTTGTGTGGCATGTGTAAGCCTCTCTCTTTCTCTCACGTTGAGTGTGCATGTGTAGGAGAAAGTGACAGAAGGCACTCTCAGCTAGACTTGTCAAAAGTACTGACTTCGGTACCATGTCGGTACTGAAATGAAAAAAATGTGACGCTTTGAGCGCTGTTGAGCGGATACGTGAACACCTCTGATTGACCATTGTGTTGATGCACTCATCGGATATGTCTGTGATTGGCTTCAATGAACAACGCTTCAAAAACGTTGTAAATAGTCATCACTGACGCTCTTCACTGAGCACTTACACAGATACACAATTCAAACACTTCTGTGTGCTTTCAAACGCTGCCATGCGTTGATCATTGTAGCCAATCACAGACATATCCGATGAGTGCATCAACACAATGGCCAGTCAGAGGTGTTTACGAATCTGCTCAACAGCGCTCAAAGTGTCACATTTTTAAAATGTCAGTACCGATTGGTACCGAAGTCGGTACTTTGACAACTCTACTCTCAGCCACTGTGATGGTGTGTAAAGCTCAGCAGGCAATGAAATTACATCTGCGCTAAACATATTTTTTGCCTCTAACCAGAGATTGTCTTATTATTGGGAGATAGGAGGGTCCATTGCTCTACCATTGGAGAAGGCATAACGGCTAAGTTGGATCACGTGTGCCTTGATAACCAATCACATTACAGCCTTGACATCATTGAATTTCGCTCAGAGTTGTGAGACAGTCAATCACTGTTTGCAGATACCATAGAAATAAATGAGAAGTGAATCATGTTGCACAATTGTCTGTGACTTCTTATAAAACAGTATTTATTTATGTGTAAAGTCTAAAAATAAATCACTCCAAAACGAACATTTTGAAGATAAGCCAATGGGCTGTTGATTCATTAAATGATAAGCTATTTCCTCACAAGACCAGTTTATTCAGCGTAGTGAACCTTTTCCTCCATTGACATCCGTTAAAAAAAAAGGCCTCGTCTCCTTCTCTGCACCACAGTGTTACACTGTGTCTACACCAATGCGACATGAAAAATCCCCTACAGTAAATTGATGCCTTATTCTACATACTCCAAGCACTCACAATATTTCTCATAGGAAAAAGACAAATGGATTTGCAACGGTCGCTTTGTCGCGTCCAATGTAGACAGCTTCTAGCTGTTGCTGTTCCGGTGTAGACAATGTTAGCAGGCTTTATGCTTTTTTTGGCTAAAAACTGTATTTATTTAATCGTGAATGCATAATTGCAAATTGACCCGATATGGTGTTTTTTCCCCCAGTAATATTTTTTTCAGTTAAATAATTTCATTATTCATGTATTCCTCATAAATCTTGTGATCCTCAGCAAAAATATGCATTTTGTTAAAAAAAGTAAAAAAAACTCAAAAGATTTGTTAATAATATTACAATATATAATTCCTGTACATTTCTTTTATATCTTTTCACAGTCAATCAGTGTTCATTTTGACAGCAAATTTTGATTTAGTTTTAGTCATAGTCTTTTGACTAAAATGCCATTTAATTTTAGTCATATTTTAGTCATCAGAAATTATTTTAGTTTTAGTCGACTAAATATCATAAGATTTTAGTCTACAGTAAAAAATCTACAGTAGATTTAGTCAACTAAAATCTAATTTAGTTAAATTGTAATGCATTAAGTAAGCATTTCTCTAACAATACACAGATCCAATACACTGATATACATCTGATATACTCTCTAAATTGTTTATGTTCACTTAGGACAACCAACTGTACTTTACTCGCCAAAGCGGACGGTTTTTGACCGTTCAATCGCAAAAAGACATGAAAGAGAGCTCCGTTCAGTACTTTTCAGGGATTGACACACTTATCATTGAGGTTCTATTATAGTTTTTGTTTAAAATTTTGATTAGATTTGAGTATTTATGTATTTTAGTTTTTGCTTTTAAAATGTCTATATAGTTGTTTTTTTTTTTTTAAGTTATTTTAGTCCATCAGGTTAAGCTAAAGTTGGAAACTAGATAAAATAAAATAAGTTTACATTTTTACATTTTTTTTTTATTTCAGTTAACGTTTATTTCAAGTAATGAAGATTTTTTTTTATGGTTTTAGGTTTTGTTAACTATAATAACCCTTATATCTGTAAACTATATAGAATAATGTGTCAAATAATGTTCTTGGTCTTTCCTTCCTGTGACAGAAGATACAGTAGTTTACTTTGAATTAAATAGAAATTAAATTAAATACAGTTTATTGTGTAAACAAAATAACAGTAATGACCAGGAAAAAATAATAATTATAAACCATCGTCCCTCTCTATCAATTTCGTCTCGTTTTTATTTGTTGACGAAAATTATGATAAAAATTATGATGAAAATTATTCGTCAACGAAATTAACACTGCAGTCAACTTATTAAGTCAATCATTTTACAATTTCTTTTTTATGTATTTTTTATTTTACAAATATTTTACATTTCTATTTGTAAAAGGGTAATTGAGTTTACTTCTAATGTTATCCTAAATTGTTTCTCTTTTTTAATAATTTGGACCCCAGTGTCCTTCATAGTATTTTTTTGTGTTCCACTGAAGAAACATAAGGGTGAGTAAATGAATTCAGAATTTTCATCTTTGGGTGAACTATCCCTTTAAGACATTCCATTTTAGAATGGCTCTGAACACCATTGGCTTGAGAATTTGTATTACCAATAACCTCTGTGACCCAGAGAGATGAATATGAACATGCATTGATCCTTCATCACCATTATTTTCTCAATGACTGCTGCAGACATATTGAATAGATATTGAAGACTATCTTGGTTTTATTGCAAATCATATTTCAGGTGGTTAATCGTTTATGGCTTTTATCTTCAAGAGCTGTATGTCATATTGTTTGCGACGTGTGGTGCCACAAAAGCAGTAATGGAAGCATAATTGGCTATTGAAAACAAAGAAAATATGAGATGAGAAATAACAATGGGAAATGAATCACTGCATGTCTCCTGCCTATAAACAGCTAAAGAGAAATGGCCTTTGGATACTGGAAGGATTTGGGTATTGGTTGAAATGATTACATATAGAATAAAAAGGCGAGCGCTTCTGTGACTTTACAGTTCAAACAACTGGGTATGTGTAACTACATTGATCAGATGATATCCGTGTTGTGATGAAACTGAACAAAAAGCTTTGTTTTAACTTGTTCCCACTGACTGAATTTTCCATTTGAGATGTAACATGGGCCTTTCTCTCACAGAGGCAATCATCAGCTCACTGAACCGAGTGGACTCACCAGTTCTCTTTCCGTCCTGGCCTGGAGACACGGACGTCTTCTGATGACAGAGCTCTGTGGACGCTTGTCCTGAACACTCTGACGTGTTGATAGGCTTTCTAAAGATAGAAAGCACCCCCATGATAAATACTCCCAATCGACTGAACTCAGCAGCTGACGGACCTGAAAGCATTTTTATGCATTTTACTGTTATATTACTGCACTGCAGAGGCTAAAAGACGAGGGCTGTGAGGTGAATAAGCCTAAAGAGGAAATAAATGCTCTGTGATGTGTGAGAGAGCGAATGGATTTAAGATAATCAGCAGAAGCTGAAATCAACATCAATTCCTAAAAGAAACCAGCAGATTGACTAAAGGAGTGGTGATGATGACTATTGATTAATTAAGCAACAAAGTGCATTAATGAACTTTTTTCTTTTTTTAAAGATATTATATCAGAAAATACCTGAATAGTTAAATCATGACAACTCTCGAAATAGTTTTATTGAATGTTATTGAATATGGCAATGTTAATATACACAGACACGCTGCTCTGAACTTGTAATATATGCTGCTGCATCAATAGACATACATGGATCCCATAGCAGATCTAGGCAGGTGGAGGGTTTTAGAGAAACTCTGATATTGTGCTGCAGGACTACACTATACAGTAAACAATGAACCAGACTATTTAAATGTTAAAGACCCCCTGTGGTGAAAATCTGTTTTTAATGTTGTTTTTATTATGCTTTAATAATGGCTCGTTTCCACTGAGCGGTACGGTTCAGTACAGTACGCAATTTTTGCCGTTTCCATTGTCAAAAGTTGTGAATGGTACCCTAATTCCGAACCATACCATTGGGGTACCAAGCACAATAGTACCGGTACCAAAAGGGTGGAGCTACACTCTGCAGAACGTTGATTGGTTGACAGAGAATCGTCACTTGCGCGTGCCACAAGGGGAATGACAACACAAGAGGCCCACACAAATGTGGTCCAGGCAATGCGTACATTGATTATCTTCACTTCATGTAGGCTATATAACAAAACAAAATATAAAACAACCCTGCCTCTTTTCGTTTTCATTTAAAAAATATGAAACCTATTAATGTGTGGTTCAGGCAATATGTGCATATGTACTCTGATTATCTGTAGCCTACACGTAGCCTATAATAAAATGAAATAAGACAAAACAACCCTCTTTTTTTGTTAAAAGTCAGTTTTAATTATCAACAATAACCATTATAAAAGTATAAGTATAAAGTATGAGAAGCTATACAATAAGAAATAAAGACAAGCAAACAATTCAATCAAACATACAGTCAGCGCACTAGTACAACGGTAAAGTTAAATAAATATATAAAGTTATGAAACCCGGGAACAAATTATAAATTCACGAGACCAAAGACTGCCCGTTATACACAAGATAAATGATATCTTGTTTTTAACCACTACAGAGCCAGCAGCAAATGTCAGAAGTACTAGCCGAGGTACAGCTGTTGTCGGCGGGGTACATTAGCGCTGAGCCCCGGTGATCGCCTGGATCTCACAACTCCGTAAACGTCAGATTACATTTTCAAATAAGCGCTATCTTTATAAATAAATCACAGATTTGAGCTTTAAACAACTACATTCTTGCCTGAAAAAAATTTAAAACTACATTTTATGACACAATAAATTAATTTTTAAATTACGCGGGGTTTCTCCTCGCTTCTCCGCTATTGACGCTTGCTGGTAGGTGCTGCTGCATGGGCTTCTGAACTTTGCGTACTTGGTATTGTGAAACACCGAATGTTGGTGTGCAGCAAGCAACGCCTGTCTTCAAGATCTGCTGTATCTATTGTTGTTTACTGTGTCGTTTTCTTCTTCGCGCGAGAATGACGTCGATCACTACAACGCAAGCCTGATTAGGGTGTACCGTTCCGAATCGTACTGAACTGTAGCTATTGTACTGAACTGAACCGTACCGCTCAGTGGAAACGAGCCATTAGTCAAACCATGTGCAAATTCATAAGTCAACACCATTGCTGAGTATTTTCTCCTTATAAAACTGCAGTGGAAAAAAAAGAAGGTTATTAACCAGCGGTTTGAAATCACTGGAGTCTGTGACGTCACAAACTACCTTGTAACCAATAAGGTCAATGTGCTGGCGGGGTTTAGCATATCATTAACAGCGGACTAGCAGGGCAGTCTCCAGAGAAGCCAGGTTATCCTGGTATATTTTTCTGTTGTGAAAGTTTTTGTATATTTAGCAATATGGCGGGTGTATGATGTATATTACGATGTTATGATTAACTATCAGTGAGTTGTTCAAATCATTTGTAAGGATACTGATTGTTAGAAGGCAGCTGTCTGACTCTGACATGGCAAACGGGAACATGGTTTGCATAACACTAGCAACACATTATTAGCTGTTTGATAACTTAGTCAAGCAGAAGGCTAATCATATTAATTAACGTTATGTGTCCGATGTTGTGACACCATTGTGCTGCATTTACCTCAGTAAGTTGAGTGAGTTCATCTCTGAGCTGGTGTGAGTGAGTGGAGGCGGGGCTATTTTGCATATTTATTGAGCTGCATATATTAAATGAGGCAAGGGTGTAGAGTTACATTCAAGCTATTTTAAGGCATGCAGAATTTTTTTAAAGGAACATTTTTTTTTTTTTTTTTTTTTTTAATATGTCATTTTGGTGATTAAAGATGAGTTTTAAGGGATAAAATTATTGACTACGGGGGACTTTAAGGAAAAATCTCATTGGCTGCGGGATCAGCAGAGGCCAATCAGCTTGTGCCATGCAGCAATGATGTCATTGCTTTCAGATTGCATGTAAAGGACCTTTCAGCCTGCACCCTCTAGAGTTTGATGACTAAACTAGATATTTCACCTAAAAATGAAAAATATTGTTAACTTCATTTCTTTTAGTGAAACAGAAATGCATAAAAAAGCAAATGTTTTAGGCACAAGTTGGGTAAACATTGCTGTCAAGCTCCAAAAAAAGGAAAACATACATACAAAATAAATAAACACCATAAAAGCAGTCCATGTGCCAAAAAAAGGTTAACTTTAAGGGAAGTTTACATATATTTCAGCTAGGTTTAACAAGTGAATAAGTCATGCATTTCTGTTTCTGCTTACTATGTCTGCGTAAGGAATTCACCTCAGAAACTTGCAAAAAATGTAATGAGACTGTTCAGATAAAATTCATGCGAGTGGCTGACCTGTGATCCGACAGGCAGTCTATTAACTGGCTTACTAAACACGGTAATGATGGACAGCTGGCGAGGGTCAGGGTGCTGCCTTCAAATTTAAAGAGAGCAAGATAGAAAGCAATACAAAAATAACATGCTTATCAGTGTAAAAAAAAAAGTGTAGTTACTGCATTTTTATCATAATTGAACAGATGTCACTATAAGCAGCATATGGATTTGTGAATGGTCGGCAAGGAGAGTAGGCTACAATGGGCTTTTTTCTGGTCCTAAAATTGGACAATTGAAAAATATTTTTTAATGATTTTTGATTAAACAAAATGATCTGTGTTAAACAAATTATAAAAAAAGCTTGTTCTGATCAAAAGTCATGTAAATATAAAGGCAGCAATAAGGGGCAAAAGGCCCCCTGGTGGATCATAGTGATGGGAAATTGGCATTATACTTTTACATTTATGAAAATACTTTTTATACAGTATATGTAATAATCTGTCTTCAGCAGGTCTTAAAGGGTTAGTTCACCAAGAAATGAAATTTCTGTCATTAATTACTCACCCTCATGTCGTTCCAAACCCATAAAACCTTCGTTCATCTTCGGAACACAAATTGAGATATTTTTGATGGAATCCAAGAGTTTTTTTTCAATCTCCCATTAAAAGCAACGAAATTACTACATTCAAGGTCCAGAGAAGTAGTAAAAACATGGTTAAAATAGTCAACGTGACTACAGTGGTTCAACCTTAAAGGGATAGTTCACCCAAAAATGAAAATTATCCCATGATTTACTCACCCTCAAGCCATCCTAGGTGTATATGACGTTGTAAGAAAAATATCCATATTTAAAACTTTTTAAATTCAAATAAGCTTCCGGCGGACGACCGTACGCAGAATGTGCAAGAGTAAGAGTAAGACATCATTTGAAACCGTAAAGGGTCTATTTTTATTTGTATACACTCACAATAAAAACATTGTGCTTATGTAAAATAAAGAAAATAAACAGGATACTGCTTTCTGCCATCCCGGTTTCCTTTCCATGAAGTTTGTGCGTCACAAAAAATAATCGAAACTCAGCGTATAGGCTACCAGCTAGCTCTTGCGTGCCATCTGAACTCTTATTTTGGGTTGGTGCATGGATCCTATGCTGTTCTTTTTCTGCTGTTTTTCCTGTCAGAAAACAGCATTGCATTACCACACACGCCCCCTTCTGGATTGGAGTGTGGCTCGCCTGACACTGTGTATTTGTCATCTGACTGTATGCACCGAACCGTGACATCCGGTTTGGGACGAATACGTGTACCGTTACACCCCTAATATATATATTAAAAGCTCAGCTGATGACCTCAAACAGTGTTTAACAACTGCTGTGATAATGTTAATTGAAATTTAGTGTTTTGGTAAAAAAAATAAAATCAAAGGGCATATTTAACCTGGGGTTTGTTGTACCTACTAACTAGGAAGTAAGCATTTGATCAGACAGTTCAGTGTTCAAAGCTATCTGACTACTCACCTTCAACGCCTCAGATGTCAGACTTAAGAGGAGAGTAAAATATTTACCTGTTTGTTAACCATAGCGACTTCACAGGAGTTGTAAAAGCAAGGAACTGTCTGTGTGCGGTGGAGGAGACTGTCATTGAGGTGCTAGGGAGAGACAGGGGAGCTAATTGGGGTCAAAAACATTTCTGCTGGCGACACAGATGGCAGCCGTCTGGGGCCTGCGAGACTCAAACATCATAGTGATTGTGGCCCTGAATTATACTTCTCTAAATGGATTCTACCTCAAGGACTAGCAAATAATAGCGTTTCGTGAATGTTTTTATTTATTTATTTATTTTTAAATACTTTATTGAGTAGTTTCCCCAACGAAACAGAATGCCCATCAGATTGTTCTATATGCAAAATATATTCAATATTATATTTTCTAATTTTTCTATTCCTTAACCTTTAACCTAACAGACAAACATTTCTGAATTTTTATCAAGACATTATTTAGCATGTTTATTAAGCTGTTTTCAGACTGGTTTCCACAGTGTAGGTGACTTCAAATTTAACTGTCTTTCTGCTTTCTGGGGACATTAGGTCTCAACAATGCAGAGAAATTATAATAATTAAGTTCTGGGGACTGTTTTGTCCCCAAACTATAGTTAAGTAAATACACACAGGAGCACATCTCTCTTTCTGGAAAAGAAATAACTTGATACGCACTAATAATGTGACTTTTAGAGCTATGCTAACGTGCCTTTGTAGTTTAACCTTCAGATGTGCATACATTGTAATCCCAAAATAAATGTATGACTTTTTCAAGTGGTCTCTGCGTGACAGTGAAAGTGCAGTCACATGCTCATAGACGTCACTGAACAGATCAGATCACAGCGTTTTCTTTCCTGTTGTGCTGCTCTGACTGTGCATGACTGCCAAGCACAGTGCGGTCTGAACTCTCAGTGCAAGTTTTCTTTATTCCATTTATTTACTTAATTTTTTTTAAAGAATTAATTTTGAACACTCACATAAACTTGTGCAATAATTTGCTGTAGAGCAAAGTTCTTGTTATTTATAGATAATGCACAAACCTCCCCAAAAAGGAGAAAAAAACGGCCCCGCAAAAATAATCATGTAAGATTTATTTGCATGGTAAACATCTCTATAACGATCTTTGGAAATTGTGTTATTTATTAATTATTTTGTTACCCTCATTGCTCTCCGGTGGGCCAGCAGGAGCAGAAAGAAGCAGACAGATTCAAAGGTTCCTGTCCCTCTGTGACGCACATGACAGGAGTCAAATCAATGAGATGAGACTGAATCAATGAGATGTCAATGGCGTCTTATCATTGCCTGTTGCAGCTTGACGATGATCTCACATGCTGCAGGCAAAGGACGTCCTGGGTGTCTGGCTATTTTCTATCACTCTTCACTCTGATATTTGAAAGAATATTTAAATATGTTTTAGTTTGTTTAGAAAGAAACAAATTCAAAGCAAGGAGTGTCTGGTGTTCCTTTCAGACTTTTTAAGGGTGAATTCAAAGGGCTTTAAACAATGCCCTGCATGTGTCCAGCTATCATTCACTTGCCTCTCACACACTTTGGTTTCCTCATTGCTACGAGTGAGATTGATGGGGTGTGCAAACTGGCCAACGCTTAATGGGATTTCTTTATCACTGCAGTGATTCACAAGAAAGGCAGTTTGAGGTTTGAACTCGGCTGATGGAGAGAGCTGCCCTATTGCTCTGTGCACCTGGTTAAGGGGAGATACTCTAGATAAACTGCTGAAGGAAAGGTGGAGCGTTTGTTCCATGTCCAGGAGAAAAGTGAATTTCCAGAGCTACTCTCAACAGACATGAGGCTCTTATGGAGTTCACAGGAAACAATGGTTTCTGCTCGATGGTCCCCATGACTTACTGATACATACATACTGATACATACTGATATATTTAAGAGGACACTGAACTTAGTGATGTTATTCAATAAATGTAGAACCCTATTTAGCATACATACACATATATATACGATCAGGCATAACATTATGACCACCTTCTTAATATTGTGTTGGTCCCTTTTTTGCTGCCAAAACAGCACTGACCCGTCGAGGCATGGACTCCACTAGACCCCTGAAGGTGTGCTGTGGTATCTGACACCAAGATGTTAGCAGCAGATCCTTTAAGTCCTGTAAGTTGCGAGGTGCGGCCTCAATGGATCGAACTTGTTTGTTCAGCACATCCCACAGATGCTTGATTGGATTGAGATCTGGGGAATTTGGAGGCCAAGTCAACACCTCAAACACGTTGTTGTGCTCCTCAAACCATTCCTGAACCATTTTTGCTTTGTGGCAGGGTGCAATATCCTGCTGAAAGAGGCCACAGCCACCAGGGAATACTGTTTCCACGAAAGGCTGTACATGGTCTGCAACAATGCTTTGGTAGGTGGTACGTGGCAAAGTGACATCCACATGGATGGCAGGACCCAAAGTTTCCCAGCAGAACATTGCCCAAAGCATCACACTTCCTCCACCGGCTTCCCATAGTGCATCCTGGTGCCATGTGTTCCCCAGGTAAGCGATGCATGCACCTGGCCATCCATGTGATGTAAAAGAAAACGCGATTCATCAGACCAGGCCACCTTCTTCCATTGCTCCATGGTCCAGTTCTGATGCTCACATGCCCACTGTTGGCACTTTTGGTGGTGGACAGGGGTCAGCATGGGCACCCTGACTGGTCTGCAGCTATGCAGCCCCATAAACAACAAACTGCGATGCACTGTGTATTCTGACACCTTTCTATCAGAACCAGCATTAACTTCTTGAGCAGTTTGAGCTACAGTAGCTCGTCTGTTGGATCGGACCACACGGGCCAGCCTTCACTCCCCACGTGCATCAGTGAGCCTTGGTCGCCCATGACCCTGTCGCCGGTTCACCACTGTTCCTTCCGTGGACCACTTTTGATAGATACTGACCACTGCAGACCGGAAACACCCCACAAGAGCTGCAGTTTTGGAGATGCTCTGACCCAGTCGTCTAGCCATCACAATTTAGCCCTTGTCAAACTCACATTTTTCCTGCTTCTAACTCATCAACTTTGAGGACAAAATGTTCACTTGCTGCCTAATATATCCCACCCACTAACAGGTGCCGTGATGAAGAGACAATCAGTGTTATTCACCTCACCTGTCAGTGGTCATAATGTTATGCTAATGTTATGGTCATATAAATTATGTTAATTAAACATTCTATGCATTTTGGGACATTTTCCCCTTTAAAATGAATATAGACTGATATTTCTAAAATCATCTTTTTGACCACATGGCTGAAACGGAAGTCAATTGTAAGCCATTTTGCACTAACCTTTAAGCTCAAAAAAATGTAGAATGTTTGGTAAAAACTTGAAAAAGAAATGTCAAATGGAACTGTAGTACTACAATTCACTCATTTATTATTATTTATTTATTTATTTTCAAATTGTATGAATTCCAAACTTACTGTTTAAATATTTATGGGAATGCCACACATATTTAAAAAATCTGGTAAATGTGGTAAATTACGTGTATTTGGCATTGGAATGACAAAACTTGCTGTTGACTGTACATTTGGTAGCCCAACTCTTATAAACAAAATATCATTCAAATCGCACCGTAACCTCTCAATCACCTCATTCAATATCGCCAGAATAAGAAAAGTACCCAGAGGGCTACTCACTGATTTTAGTAGAGCTTACATCACCCACAATCTAATTTGAGTCATTTTGCGTATGGTAAAGGCCCAGATGAGGTTCTTTGTCATAGGCAATGACTCCTCCCCATAAACATGCTCAATTCATTTGACTCCTGCATAATGTGAAACAATATTCTGCCACAGGACTCATTAGAAAGGACCATAAAAACACAGCAATACACCTGCACCACTGAGAGCTCCATGGCATCTCTTTCGAAATTCACTAATGCAGCAGGTGTTTTAATTCACCAAAAACAAACTTCAGAATTTAATCACTATTCAGTAATGGAAAACTGAAAGAAATGTATAGAACTGTAAAATTTCAAATCCATAAAAGATAAATGGGTCAACCAAAGAAATGTATGGGCCATATTGCACCACAAAATAAAATAATAATAAAAATATATTTTTGCAGTAATGTTATAATATTTATTATAAAACGGTTAGTTCCTGTCCTTGATTCTGATTGGTCAATAGCTGTGTTTATTCATGACGCCTCACCCAACGGTTCTGTGTATCACTACACAACACCCTTAGCAACCAATCAAAAATCAATTGAGCAATGTTCTCAATTGATATTGTTCATTGATATTGATATTGATATTGTTCATTGAAGCTTATGTAGAAGAGTATTGTGAGAAAAAGATCGGGTGAGCGAGTTTATTACCTGCATGCAGATTTTTCCTTCAGGTCAGTCCTATGTTCATAATAAAAAATCTGTTTAAATGTTTGATGTATTTTCTTGTCCTTTTAACAGTTGACTGACAGTGCTAGTCAAAGCATTTGTCAGTTTTAAAAAAAATTTTTTTTTAAAGCATTTATCAGTTGCGTCTTGTTCCGTGTTCACAACAATTCAGTCTTTTCAATGGAAAAGTCTTCGCTACTGACACACTAATAAAGACAATCTTCGCCGCCATCTAATGTCGTAATAATGTAACTTCTGTTGCTGTTCACGGTCAGGGACTATTTTTTTCCGGCGGAAGGAAGGCTTTTAGTGTAAGTTTACTTCATGAAAGTTGCACTGATACATACATATTTTGGCTTTAATATTTGTATTGTGTGGTAAACGTTTTATAAAAGCAATAAGGTACTTTGTCATGAACGGCTTTGCGTTGTGCCTAAAACAACGCCCTTCAGCCATGACTTAGGCTATTAATGATACAGCACAGCCTCGTACCTTATTGCTTACTTATTTTCAACATTAGGCTATATTAGAACAAAATATGAACTAAACTGAGCTAAAAAAAAAAAAAAAAATGCCCTTAGAGCTACTTAGAGCTGAATTGAACTCATTTCATAATTGATGAACTTCGAAACAGTTTTTAAACAACATTTAAACAACATTGAACTAAATCTATCTATCTATCGCCTCTTTTGTTTTTAGGCTTTGACCACGCAAAATGAAGCGGGAAAAAACTTTAGAGAAGACAAAGCTGAGAAATGAAACCTAACGTCGTGCTAAGTGAGAGAAGATGGTTGCTCACCTCCGTTTTTCTGGAAACACATTTCCAATCTACTAATCCTGCTCTTGCACAGTATGAGTCATCTAAAACACGGAGCAGCACAGCTCTGTCTGCATTCTCTACAGGGCAAGAAGGGCAGGAGACCGCATTTAATTAGGAGTTTCTTCTTGAAAAACTGCTGATGTATATTTCTACCTTTTTACCGCTGGTTTAACCTTCTCAGTTTTATGATTCATACTTATTTCAGGTCTGTTTTGTGCGCGCCATTGTGTTATATTATATGTTGACAGTGCAAACAATCACACAAGCAATCGTCAGATGTTCTGCATTAGATCTTGTCCTCTCTGTAATGTTGTCGACAGGACCATTCATAAGACTGCACCTCTCTAAGCCTGGGGAACAGTTAATTGATTACCCATGCCACCTACCCCCTTTGAACCCTCTCTGTAAAGATAAGTGTCGTCCCTGAAATCGAACCCTCTGCCTGCCACGCTTCCGTCTGATTAGCTGCCGGAACAATTATCTTAATCGTGTCATCTTAACGAACCCCACAATAAGCCGCCTTGGGGCCAGTAATCCAGAAGACCTTCGTCTACACGGAATATTGTCCCTTATCGCCCTTCATAATAAAGATGAATTAAGTCGAGGAAAAGACAACATAAAGTTCCCATTGTGGGTGTTTACACTTGTTTGTTATTGACAGTTGATGGTTTATATAATTCATAATCAAGCCATTAAGTTAAATCATCATCATGACTGAGCAACATTTAATGTGTGGAAAAACAATGTTAGGAAAAAACAAGTTGAGTGAGAATAGCTAGTTTGCAGTAGCCTATGCAGAAACAATATATATATATATATATATATATATATATATATATATATATATATATATATGGTTGCCATGCTGTTGCTACTGTATGTGGTTTTGTCAAGCTGTTCTGAATGGTTGTTAGAACATTGCTATGTGGCCCAAGTCAAAATAGCCAACCCTCAATTCTCTGTTCTATAGTCTGGATCTGTTGTAGGCTATTTAAAAGTTTGGGGTTGATAAGATTTTTAAATGCTTTTATAGAGTAAAACTGAATAAAATATTCAATTTAAAATAACTGATCTGTATTGTAAAATACTTAAAAATGCAATTTATTCCTGTGATGGTAAAGCTTAATTTCCAGCTTAATTTCTCCAGTCTTCAGTGTCACATGATCCTTCACAAATTATTTTAAAAATGTTGATTTGGTGCTCAAGAAGCATTTCTTTTTATCATTATCAATGTTGAAAACCATAAAACATTTTTTTTTTTTTTTTTGATGAATCAAAAGAACAGCATTTATTTGAAATACATTATACATTTCTTTAGTGTCATTTTTGATCAATTTAATGTGTCATTCCTGAATAAAAATTAATTAACACTTTTTAAGGATTAGTCACTTTAGAATTAAAATTTTCTGATAATTTACTCACCCCCATGTTATCCAAGATGTTTATGTTTTTCTTTCTTTGGTCGAAAAGAAATGAAGATTTTTGAGGAAAACATTCCAGGATTTTTCTCCATATAGTGGACTTTAACAGGGTTCAACGGGTTGAAGGTCCAAACTGCAGTTTAAATGCAGCTTCAAAGGGCTCTACACGATCCCAGACGAGGAATAAGGGTCTTATCTAGCAAAACAATTGGTCATTTTCTAAAAAAATAAAAATGTATATACTTTTTAACCACAAATGCTTGCCTTGCACTAGCTCTGCAATAAGCCGCACATTACGTAATCACATTGGAAAGGTCACACCAAAAAAAAAAAAGTTAAAACAACGATATCGGACGATTTTGAAGTTTTTAACTTTTTTTTTCTTTTGTAAAGGCCGTTTGACTTAGTCTTTACACGTTTTCTTTGTAAACACTTGCTCAGTACTTTCGCCCCCATCATGCGTGACCTTTCCAACATGATTACGTAATGCGTGGCCGATCGCAGAGCAATGCAAGACAAGCATTTGTGGTTAAAAAGTATATAATTTTTTTTTTTTTTTTTAAGAAAATGACAGATAGTTTCACAAGATAAGACCCTTATTCCTCATCTGGGATCATGTAGAGCCCTTTGAAGCTGCATTTAAACTGCGATTTGGACCTTCAACCTGTACCCCAGTGAAGTCCATTATATATATTTCTTTTCGACTAAAGAAAGAAAGACATAAACATCTTGGATGACATGGGGGAGAGTAAATTATCAGGAAATTTTAATTCTGAAATGATGTAATCCTTTAATAGTGTGTATAGCCTACTGTAAGATTTTTTCACACATTTGTACAATAAACAAATATTTATCCATAATAATGCAATAGAAAGGAGCTCATTAATATTGTTGTGAAGTGAATGTGGTTTGCTGATCTTATCTAATAGTATCTTTAGGTCTGATAGGAGGCGAAAGCATAACAGTGGGGCGTAGGCTGCCCGCGTAGTGGGATTCAAAGCAGATGCCCTTTCCCCTGGAAGGCCCCTCCTCTTGTAGCCACACAGATCACAGGAGTTCCCTCTCAGGCCCCGTCAGACCCCTCACGCTCTAACATTTACTCTAAATTACCAAGCTTCAAAGTGCACTGTATGTACCCAGACTGCAATGATTTAGTCATAGATCCTGAAAAAAAACACGAGGATTCAATTTCGCTGTGGAATTTTGCTTACATTGTGATTAATGTATGCGATTTGTTCAGTAAGCTGATCTAAATCTAATTTAGACTTTAATAGGGTCTTTGCCAATAATTGCACTTTTGCAGCAACTCTAAATAAATGATACAATCAGCAATTGTCAAACTGTATTTGCATTTCAGCTGTATTACTTGTCTTGAGTTTTCTCCATATTGTGACTCTTTGTTCTTGAGCAGACATGTTTTCACTGCAACACTGATGAATGAACATGTACGAACAACTTTTTTTTTTATTTAAAGGACAGTCAAATTAAACTTTCTCAACCTTTATGTATAGGGTGGACCATGACATTTCAGTTACAGACAACGTACTCATGTAAGTGCAGTGGGTGTGATTGTACAAGAACAGTGACTCAGCTTCAAGCTAACTTGAGTGACAAATCTTGACCAAACTCCCCCCCCCCCCCCCCCTCCCACTTTTTGACAATATAATAATTCTGCTCACTTTACAAAACGTATTAAAAAATACTATTAATATAGGCGAATAGTAGCCTAATTTAATAATAATAATAATTAAAACTTGTGGCAAAATTACTACATTAATATCTTTTGGTCTCACGAAAGTGAATTTGGTTGGTTTTATTTGAGAATTCAGCATCCTCTAGTGGGATATAACAGTATTACATAACCAATAAACTGTGGGACAACAAATCATTATCTCTGATAAATATAACTTTAAATATTCATTAAAGAAAACATCTCTTTTGACATACTAATTCACCCTTAGTAATCTTTAAAAATATATTGTAATTATAGTAATTATAAACGAATTTGATTGGTCAATCTCAACAGCGCTGTGAAAAATAACGCACCACGTGACAACACCGCCCTCGTGACGTCAGCAGCGGCTCTACACAGCAATTTACAACTGAATAATGGCGCTGTAAATATATATAAAGCAAATAAATATATTTATAAAGATATATAAACATTTAAAATATTCTATATGCTCTTTCTATTTGTATGGGATATGTGGTTCAATGTGCTTAATATGACCAGCAGGTGTCGCACAACATGAACAAATAAGGAATAATAGTAGGAACCGTTGCAGTTATTTGTGCTACCAGACCAGTATTATAAGTACAACATATGTTGGCAGCATTTACCCTCCTCATAATAAGTAATACTGAAGAACCCTTTCTATTTCCAAAGCTATTTTCTACTGAGTTTATGTGAGCATTCGGAATATCCAACTTTATATGGATAGGAATATTAAAAAAATGCCTGTAAACGACGTAGAAGATGGACTTAAATTGGAAAACTACCGAAATATATCTGACCTTATCACAAAGGCATGGACTTCCAAACATAATCAGCTCTTCCTCATCTGAGGTTGAAAGTCTGTTCCAGGAGATCAGCTGATCGCCAATGATGTAATGGCAGAGATGGTCTTATTATTATGGTAATGATTTCAGTTCTCACTGAAACTGAATGGCAGAATTTTTACGTGCCTTAAAAAATCTAGATGTAATAAAAAAAGCTTATAGTACGAGTAGCCTACTACTTCTAATGGTAATATTAATAATGAAAATAATAATCACAATAATAAAAATAATAATCATTGTTGTTGTAGGACTGGTGATTTGTTGATTAATTTTATAATATTATTATAATTATTGGTGGATGTATGAATTTACTTTATTAATATTTGTCGTTATTTTAGGGACTTTTACTTTGAAAGACGAACTTCCGCTGGGCGTCATATAGATCACCGTTAACAGCACTGGCTTCACGCTGCTCAGTCATGAAATAAAGCGGCTCCTTATTGCGGCCGTAACATCCACGCTGGAGTCCTTAAATCAGTTCAGTCTTCATTTTCTTGGTATCGCTAATTCTATAAAATACGCGCGTCTTGTCTCCGTGATATTGGATATTAACCCCGAAGATTTGCCGAGTTGGATGGGAATGCAGAGCAGCACCATTGTTTTAATCAGCTCGTGAAGTTGGATCCAGCCTGAAAAGAAACCAAAATTCAACAGATACTTTGGGATCTCCTACCATTTAATCAACAAATTGCGATCAGATTTCGGAAACTGCCAGATTAGGATTTTTACGTTTTTCACAGTCGTTGACATTTACATTCATGGTATTTTTCTGCCTTAAAACTGATTTGTTTGCCATTTTGTAAAAGTGCTGCATTGACAAATCAGCATTTGACAGCCTAACATTAGCATAATAGTTCTGTGTATTGCAAGCATTATCTTATTTAATATTTTTTTGGATAAACACTGTACAGATCTGCCTGTAGTGCAGTTTATCCAGTTGAGTACGATTTTAAACCACCATTTAAATAGTTCAGGTATATATTATTTATTTGTTTTTTATTTTTAAAAAAATGCAAAACGTCCATATTCAAGCAAAATGTTGTAGTTAGAGTGTTACCACCAGGCATGAATTATTTAAACCCTGCTTGCTTATTAGTTGCTTGGTTTCCTGCTGGACAAAAGTCTTGACATTTGCAGTTTGACCCAGTGTGAGTGTGACAGGAATCCAGGAGGGAGTTGGCTTTGCTCTCGACTCTGTTTTTGATCCAACTAAAGCTCCAGCTGTCAAGACATTGCACTAAACTTTCCTTTTACATTATTAAAAAAGACAATGTTTTTACTGTGCCGTTCAAAACGCAGAAAAACAACCCATTAAGGACGATGCTGACCATTTTTGGACACGACACACTTCAGATATCACGAATTATCGGGGACTCCGGTGACAGGCACATCTAGATGAGTTTTATTTTATGAACTCAAGGCTGTCAGGAAGCTTTTCGGTCGTTTTATAACACGTCTTCTCGTGGATATATCGACATACAACATGGGCGACTCTAATTTGAACGACTCCAATGTGAAGGTGGCGGTTCGGGTCAGGCCCATGAACCGGAGAGGTGAGTTGAGTTTCAGTTCTTGATATCACATTACACACATACAAGCTGTCTTTCAAAACCTGGTTTAGCGGTTTCCTAGACGTTCGAATCTTTTCTGTGGTGCCTTCAACATGCTGTCTAGTTAGTCAGCTCACTAGGGTGTTTGACACAGCCTTTTAATCTTGTGGTCAGTAATGGGGTTCGACAAAGTTCTAAGAAAGTCCATCAGATAAGGCAATGCCAACTGTATTCTTTATATACTGATGCTCTACTGATGTTTTTGTGTTGGGTCACATGACCATATTGAGTTCATTGGATCCATCCATCCATCCATCCATCCCTTCATATTTGGGTCAGATACCATGTAATGTGCTTTACATTTTTTATTCAACATTAGGATAGTAGACTGTTTTTTTGCGATTTTAATTAAATTCTTCCCTTACTAGTTCATTTTAAATGGGCTACAATGTGACGTGTATTTTTTAAATATGTATACATATATGCATATTCAAAATATGTAATTATATATTAGATAAGATGTTTAAGGTGAATTATAACATTCCATGCTGCTTAAAATTTAATGTAGACTACCTGTTTCCAGGTTTTCTATGACACTGGGAAGATATGATAAAAATCTTTCTTTCTCTCTCTATCTGTCTGACTATCTGAGGACATTCAATTAGTGTCATACATGCTGTACTGTTTTAAAAAAAAAAAAAATTTTTTATCACTTTTTCTTCTTCAAGATTATTTGCATGATTTCTTGCATGCATGTCTCTCACATGAATGGCTGACATTAAAGCAGGTCTTGCCGTGGGAGAACATGTGTCTTGGTAAATCCACCGAAGCGTGAATTATTTGCTACATTGTAGTGACGTGGTCACGTGTCTCGCTGGAGCGTAACATTCAGTCACAAGACTCAAGCACTGATCGCGCGCTGACAGCCAGTGTGAGCTTTCCGACTCACAAATATCCTTTTGAACAATTCCCAGTCTTCAATTTGTAATGTTTGAATTGTAATATGACCTTCATTACTGTATTATTCCAAATCCAAAGATTTTTCAGACCTTATTTTTGTCCTGTGTCATATGACATGGAGAACTTGTATTTGAAAGACTAAATGACACTTAACTTTCTGTTTTACTTGCACTCTCTCTGTCTCTGTCTGTCTCTCTCTCTCTCTCTCGCTCTATTTTGGACAAAGGCAGGAAGGGAGTCTGAATGGACTATTTGCCAACGTTGCATAACCGAGCAGGTTCCCATGGCCAAATGAGTTTTTGGGTCCTTCTACGAAAATGTTCATATTCAGTTCTAAGACTATGTAAAGAGACGTCACAAAACCTTTTAGGTGGATAAAGGGACCTGGAGGTTTAAAGGGTTAGTTCACCCAAAAATGAAAATGCTGTCATTTATTACTCGCCCTCATGTCGTTCTACACCTGTAAGACCTTTGTTCATCTTCAGAACACAAATTAAGATATTTTTGATAAACTTTGATGGCTCAGTGAGGCCTCCATTGCCAGTAAGATAATTAACACATTCAGATTCCCAGAAAGGTACTAAAGTTATATTTAAAACAGTTCATGTGAGCACAGTGGTTCAACCTTAATGTTATAAAGTGACGAGAATACTTTTTGTGTGCCAAAACCCCCCCCCAAAATAACGACTTTATTCAACAATATCTAGTGATTGCTGATTTCAAAACACTGCTTCATGAAGCTTCGAAGCTTTATGAATCTTTTGTTTCGAAACAGTGGTTCGGAGCGTGTATCAAACTGCCAAAGTCATGTGAACTATTGAGATTTCGAAATGCTTATGATGCTCGTTTACTGAAATCACTTGACTTCGGCACTCCGAACCAAACCGAACCTTTAGTCACATGAACTGCTTTAAATATAACTTTGGTAGCTTTATGGGCATCTGAAAGTGTTAATTATCTTGCTGTCAATAGAGGCCTCACTGAGCCATCGGAATTCATCAAAAATATCTTAATTTGTGTTTTCCGAAGATGAACAAAGTTCTTACGAGTGTGAAACAACATGAAAGTGAGTAATTAATGACAGATTTTCATTTTTGGGTGAACTAACCCTTTAACTGGTTTATGTTTTACCAGTTCCCTACATTAGTCGAGGACACCAGTTACCTCATTCCCTTCTCACATGGCATGAAGAAAAGTTACAATTTCACGTAACTAACTCAACCATGCATTAATAGTTTTACTTCCATAAACTGAGGCAAATAATTATAGAAATGTGCTTCGGGGCATTGTCGCTCCCTTTTGTTCACTTGTGGACTTTGTGTTATTGTGTTTAATTATTCTGTCAGTCTTTCCAGTTCATCGCTGTTGCCAACATTACATGTGCTTATCTCTGACACTCATAGTGACATAATGCAGGAAATTCAGATTTCTGGAATGGCTGGATGTGGTAAATCCAGATGGGTCTCCTTATTGGACATTGGCCACCAATGCTGGGAGGAAACCAGTTGTTTCCTGCTCCAACAGGAAGTTGTTACAGCTAGTGTGGCTTCATCCTTTCCGAGGATTTCTGAGTCAGCTGCAGATGCTTTCCACTTCCCTGTTGTTGTCAGCAGGAGATATTTGGTGCTTTCGGACATGCTTTGGCCTGCCGTCGTATTGGGTGTGTTAATATTAGGCCATGACTTGTGTTTGTCATTATTCAGTGCATCATAAACCTTCAGCTGATTGAATTACAGAAATTGATTTGGTATCCCATTTATTGGACAGGAAGCCGCTTTAACACCTGTCTGCTGCTGACATAGTGTTTGAGGGAATGCTGTTGCAGTTTTCTCCCGCTGTTGCCGTCAGTGGGATGGCTCTGGCCAAGCTGAGAGTGAGATCTGAGCCAATTCCAAGGCTCAACATTAAGGATGACCCGATGGCACATGGCCAGCGTGAAAGAGTTTCTTGCCAGTTCATGGATGTCATTTGAGCCATACTAGTGCTGTGTTGTCACTACATCTTACGTTTAGTGTTACAAAATAAACATGGTGGTCATACATTATCCCACTTAATACATGGCTACTTTCTAAACAAACAAATAATTTGACATGTGATTTTAAAGGGATAGTTCACCCAAAAATAAAAATGATCCCATGATTTGCTCACCCTCAAGCCATCCTAGGTGTTTGACTTTCTTCTTTCAGACGAATACAACCAGAGTTATATTAAATAATGTCCTGAGATTTTGAAGCCCAAAAAAGTGCATCCATCCATCATAAAAGATAACCAACCTCCAGGGGGTTAATAAAGGCCTTCTGAAACGAAGCGATGAGTTTGTGTAAGAAACATATCCATATTTAAAAATTTAAATAACTGGCTTCAGGCAGATGGCCGTATGCATCAGTAACCCCTGACGCAATGTAGGAGTATCGTAAGCTTAGATGTCTGTCTCTGTTCAAAGAAATAGGGCTGGGCAACAAACTCAAGCTCCTCTTCTCTTATAACGAAATCCTCAGACATTTAAAAATTCTCATTTTATACTTCTAATTCGTGACTGGTGTTTTGTTCTGCGCTTCGTCAATACGTCATGCGTTGGGTCAGAGTTCGCTCTTTCGCTGTAAATCGCTATGTACAGCCATGTGTTGGACGCTAGTTATTTTAGTTTTCAAAGTTTTAAATATAGATATTTTTCTTAGACAAACGCTTTTCGCTTCAGAAGGCACCCTGGAGCCGTGTGGATATCTTTTATTATGGATGGATGCACATATTTGGGCTTCAAAATCTCATCCTCTATTTACTGCTATGTTTAATATAACTCTGATTGTGTTCATCCGAAAGAAGAAAGTCATATACACCTAGGATGGCTTGAGAGTGAGTAAATCATGGGGTAATTTTCATTTTTGGGTGAACTAACCCTTTACATTTATTTTTAATTATTATTTTAGTATGTGAAAACTGGAGTCAGAGATATGAAACTAGAATGGGGAAGTATGAAATCACTTATACTGTTTAGTGGTTATTTATTTTTATTTTTTTACTATAATCATATTTTTTTGGGGTCTGTTGTACCTGCCATCACACATTATCTGATTTAATGCTAGTAGTATACAGTATCTATCCTGGGATCAGTAGTATTGACTATCTTATGGTTTACTGTAAATTATACTTCAGAAATATAACATTTGATTCATAGTAGTTACTGTTTGAATTTGCGTGTGTAATAAAATATATATATATATATATATATATATATATATAATTGCTGATGAAAGTGGATTATTGGGAATGAGTTTATTGCACTTTCACACTGAAGTCATTTCAGTTTTAGATAAATCCAGATTTGTAACTTTTTGGTAAGCTGGCAAAATAATTGATAAAATGTTATAAATAAGATTCCCATATGGCATCCAGCATGTGTAGAATCATAGCTTCAGTTTCAGAGTGTCTCTGTCAAGGGGGATATAATTTGATTGTCCTGAAATGGCCTTTAATATCTGAAGGCGTGTGTCTGTAAAACTGGTATGCCCTGAAGACTTTCCATAGCTGTGAGAATAGTAATGGTTAATATCAAGAAAACTCTGTGTCAGAATGCTGGTCTGAATTCAGTCCTCAAGCATCTTCTCCTGCTGTGAACCCCCTGCTATTGATTTCAGCCATTTTTTCTGCATAATCAGGATAGCTGGGAATCCAATAGGTCATAAGATTGTCTTATTAGAGTCATCTAAGGGCAGAGATGGGACAAACGTATTTTGAGCAACAGTTACATAAGATCAGTTTAGTGGCTTTTGCTTTTTTAAAATTTTCCAACAACCTGTTTATTTTAAGACGATACATCACAAAAATACAATTAAATATTTGTTTGTTTTGTATTTGTGGCCTTTAAACTGTCTCAATGTGTTTTTTTTTTTTTTCCCAACAGAAAAGGATCTGAACACAAAATGTGTTGTGGAAATGGAGGGAAATCAAACACATCTGTACCCGGCAAATCTGGGAAAAGATTCCAGGTAAGTTGAATTTGAAAGTCTGACATTGAAAGAATCCTGAAGGATCAAAAGAATCCTGAAAAATGAATTACGGTTAACATAGCACAGCTGTTTTCAACATTGATGATGATGATGATGATAATAATCTTGAGCACCACATTAGCATATTAGAATGATTTCTGAAGGATCATGTGATACTGAAGACTGAACTGATCACTGCTGGAATTTCAGCTTTGCCATCACAGGAATAAATTACATTTGAAAATGTATTAAAATAGAAAATAGTTATTTTAAAGTGCCCCTATTATGCTATTTTAAAGGTTCCTAAATTTATGTTGAAGGTCTCCTACAATAGGATTACATACATCAAAGGTCAAAGAACACTTTAATTTTCTCATAATATACTTTGCACATCACCTCATTTATCGAAGTCCACGTACACACTGCGAGTTTCAGTAGTGACAACTGCATTCAAATGCAGGAGTGAATCACTTAAATTATTGTTACATGTGTGTACGAAACACGACTCAATCTTGCAACTCCGGTGACCACATTGAAACCATAGTGACGTTCTGGCGTCTCTCGTGTTTGGTAGCTGTTATTGTGACCAAAGTAATATTACAGTGACAAAACACTTGTTATTTTCAGCAATTTAGCTAAACACAGTCGACAGAGGCGAAAAAGAAAAAACGTCACTAACAACTAATTGCTCATTTTGGTTCCGTACACACTGCATATAATTTCATATAAGTAGCATATAAATGAATTCGGTTGTAGAATGCAGTTGTCATTCCCGTAATTTACTGAATTTAGCTGCAGTGTGTACGTGGCCAAAGAGTCTGAAAACGGTTCATGTTCAGTCTCTCTAAACCCCTTTATGCAAGCTTTCTTTGCTCTGATTGGTCATATGGCCAAATCTGTTGTGATTGGTCTACCACTTACAGTGCGTGTCAGAAATGAAACGCCTATTACCATATATGAATTTCAGCTCCAGAGGCTTCCTCATGTCTTGATACATGGTACTATGAACAGATGAAAAGTGGATTTGCATTATAGGGCACTTTAAATTGTAATATTACTGTAATACATTATTGCTGTTTTTACTATATTTTTGATCAAAGAAACAGCCTTTTTAGAAATGATGCTGACCGCAAACTAGAAGATTTGCTGACATTGTGGCTTTGTTCGGAATGGCATACTAACGTACTACTTACTAATTATGGAGTATACAGTATGCAGATTTTCTGTATGGAAACAATACCCAATGACCTACTATTATAATATTTGCATATGGCTATGGTAACTGTATCCCACAATGTTTTCGCTTGACTTTGAGTAATGAGTGAACCAGAAGTAATATCTGCCACTGTTTATAACCTCTTTTTCTTGTCTCATTTGATCGGATTGAGTGTAATACATTAAACTGAATTGGGATACTTGTTTTTTGATTAAAAATGCAAAATAACCATTTTTAGTCTCCAAGGTTATAAAGAATTGAAGCATTTGTGGAATTAAACATCCATGTTTTATTTCTCGTATGATAAAAATATAGCATATAAAAGGTGCATAAATGCATAATGGCTGTTGCTTCAAAAACTTTTTTTTTTTTTTTTTTTACAGTATTATTCAGTATGCATTGAGCAGTATAGAGTATGTGGTACACTATTCCATTTCAATCCAGGGCAGCATTTCATTTTTTTCATTTGTTTAGCTTCTTGTTTCATTCAGATATTACATATTTTGGACCCTTCATAAGATAGCTGAGAGCAGGGTCTTTGAGAACGGATGTATTCTTGTTGGTTTCGGTCGGCCGGCTCGTACGATGGGGGCTGAGGGAGAACAGGAATGTGGACGTGCGGTTCTCTTTAACACAGCCTGCTGTTCGCTCCGTCCTGCCGTGTGTCGGGGCATAACTCTCCTCCGTCTGACTTCCTCTCTTTTTCTCTGCCCTCCGTTGTCACGGAAACGCAGAAGGAGGGTTAACCCTAGGTCATCCATAGCTGAGGAGCTCTTGTGTCTGGAAAAAGGGAAAAATACAAGCTAGCTTTAGCATCTGTCAGCCATAAACATTTCCTCTGACTTTTATGGAGAGTACACAAGAGAGCACAATTATTTTTTTTTTTTGCTGCTTTTCTCTTGTCGTAGAGTGCAAACAAAGACAGAGGTTGAACAGGTTTTAAACTTGGAAGTGAATGGACGAGCCGCCTGCTGCCTTCGAACAACAGACAGTTTAATTGTAGCGCTGAGTTCATGTGTCGTGCCGTGCTGAATCGACGGCCCTGTTAATGGCCCCTGCAACGCAGATGCCTCAAATGGCAAGGTTCACATGACCAAAATAGCTTTACTTATGCAGATTATTGCTGGCATCTCTTATTAATTATGATCTGTCAGGCGCTACAACACATTCCAGACAATCATTTTTTTGATGGCTACACATGGCGTGTTTATATGTCAGTGTATACTCGTCTTTCAATCCTTTGTGTGGTCGTACCGCTCTCAGCATGTCCGATGGCGTTATGTATTCAGGCTGAATGAATCTTAGTGCCTGTCCATTTGCTTTAGTGTAATGACATTTGAAAGGTTTAATGTTTGCAAGCAGCTCCTAGGGGTGTTTTGGATGGAATGAACATGAGCAAATAAGCTTAAGAACAGCATTTTTTCCAGAGGCTTGTATATGCCTGACAAATCAACGTATTTGTGACCATCTTTATGAATTATGATAGAAAAAAAATCCCTTACAGGTACTGTAATAGTTATAGAGAGTCGAGACCAAGAATTGCTTGTCACTTCCTACTATTTTAGTATTATTAAGAGTATTTTACAGCTGTGCCCTTTTATCTCTATCACAGATTATGTTTTTTTGTTAAGTTAAGGAGTTGCTGGCACATCAAGACTATGACCATCCCACCTGAACTGGAGACGGGGCGTGTTTTAGGCTTGCAGGAAGGCAGTGAGACATACGCTAGTCAGAATAAATTCAGGTGTGTTGAGGATAGGGATGGGCTGGATGGCAAGAAATATAATCACAATATTTGATTGAAATCGATATTTAATATTTATCATGATATATAATTTGATGGTGCTGCCAGTTTGAGTATCCCAAAACTGACTGAAGCCTGGAGAAACCAGAGGGTTCTTTAATTAAATTTTAGAATCTAGTTTAATAACAATTATAAAACTGTTAGTTCCTCTCCTTGATTCTGATTGGTCAATAGTTGTGTTTTATTTATGATAAAACAAGGCTATGACTGTTTCACCCAATGATTCTGTGTATCACTACACAACACCCTTAGCAACCACTCTTAGCAACGTAAACTGTATGTTCTCAATTGATGCTTACTGTATTATGTAGACTAGTATTGTGAGAAAGAGATCGAGTGAGCGAGTTTATTACCTGCATTCAGATTTAGCATTTTCCTTCAGGTCAGTCCTATGTTCATAATGAAAAATCTGTTTAAATGTCCAATGTATTATCTTGTCCTTTTAACAGTTAAGGGGTTTTCCCGTGACTGACAGCGCTAGTCAAAGCATTTGTCAGTTACGTCTTGTTCCGTGTTCACAACAATTCAGTCTTTTCAAGTCTTTGCTACTGACTGACACACTAATGAAGACAGTCTTTTTCCACCATCTAATGGCGTAATAATGTAACTTCTGTTGCTGTTCACGGTCAGGGACTATTTTTTTTCAGCGGAAGGAAGGCTTTTAGTAAGAGTTTACTTCATTAAAGTTGTGTTGTTACATATTTTTGGCTTTAATATTTGTATGGTGTGGTAACCATTTTATAAAAGCAATAGGGTACTCGAGGCTAGTGCTGTATCATGAGTAAGTCGTGGCTGAAGGGGTTATAAATAAAATAATGTAAAGTTTTAACTGTACAAACATGCTTTTTCTGCTTTAAAACAATAGAAGTTGGGTTAAAATAGTACTAGCAAACATCTTAAATATTTAGAGAGATACAACCTATACAAAGATAAACTATCACTATTAGATAAAGTTCAAAAATATTAACTATACACTGGTTTTACATTTATTAAATGATTTTGAGGTAGAAAGTGCAAAATGTAAACATTGTAAACCAGTCATTATGCTACACATATTGAGACTGCATTTTCGTACTCGCAGTGTTGTCGCTGGGATGGTACCTTTTCAGGTGATGGAAAAGGATTGTTGTGTTTCCCGTCTTGGTTGGAACTGACCGTTGACATATTTTGCAGATCGTCTAGACCGGTTCACACAGAATGCGTTTTTGCATTCCACTGCATTCGTTTTCCATTGTCTTTGTAAAAGTGCACTAGAAGGACACACCGTTAGACTGTTGTGCTCGCGTCTTTTGTAGCATCTAAAAATGTGGCGAAGAGCTTGGCTTTTTTTTTTTTTTTTGTACCACTGACCTTCTTCTTGTGTTTTAAACCACAAAATCTGTGCTTCGTCACGTGTAAGCAACTCAAACCGCTTTCATATAATTTGTTGTTACCTTTTTTCGCCAACAATTTTCTCAGCTTTGGAGGATAATGCAAGTTTGGTTTTGCTGTTGTTTTTCTCATTGGCTCCCAGCTGACTGACTAACTGTGTGTTGCGTGGGTTTTTTTTTTTTCTGCGGTGTAATGCTGGTAGGGTAATCCATATTGAGGAATATTGTCCAGAGCTTATTGTTTTAACGCCCAGCCCTAGTTGAGGACTCAAAATGTGACAAGGGCTTGCTGTTTCCTCTTAGAAACAGTTCTGTGTCATATTTGTGTAGAAACACCTTAACCATATTAAGTCTGATTTAGATAGTCTAAATCAGGGATGGGCAACTTCGGTCCTGGAGGGCCATTGTCCTGCACAGTTTAGCTCCAACCATGATAAAACTCTCCTGCCTGTAGCTTTCCAGTTATCCTGTAGACCTTGATTGGCTCATTAAGGTGTTTGATTAGGGTTGGGGCTAAACTCTGCAGGATAGTGACCCTCCAGGACCGAAGTTGCCCATCCCTGGACTATTTTAACAATATCTACCTTTCTGGACCTTGAAATTGGTTATGACGTTGCTATCTATAGGGAGGTCAGAAAGCTCTCAAAAAGATCTTAATTTGTGTTCCGAAGATGAATCGAAAGTCTTACGGGTGTGGAACAACATGAGGGTGTGTAATTAATGACAGAAATGTAATTTTTGCGTGAACTAACCCTTAAATTGTGCACCTTTTGTGTACTTTTCATTACACTTTTCTTGTTTTAAAGGGAACCTATTATGCAAAATTCACTTTTGCATGGTGTTTGGACATGTGTGTTGGCAGTGTGTGTACACAACCACCCTATAATGATAAAAATCCAACCACTTCTCTTTTTTTTTTTTTAATCGTCATAAGTCATAAACAGTGTTTTAGAACAAGCCGTTTGCAGGTTCCTGGCAGTGTGACGTCACATTAGCCACAGGTCCTGCCCATGAATGTCAACAGACACTGCCGTTTTAACATAGAACCGCCCTAAGCGAGTTCACAGCCAGTTGTACACAGTCCACCATTGCTGCACTGACGAGAATGTCTCCCAAGTGTTTTAGGTGTTCTGTAGCTGGATGGATTAATCCACATAGCTCTCTCCATTTACTCCCTAAATCTGAGCCGCTGAAGACGAGGTGGATTAATTTTGTTTTCAAAGAAAATGCTCCCTCAACTCTGCCGAAATTCGTTTGTTTGCACGACTCATTTCACACCGGACTGCTTTGTGAACGAATGTCAATACAAAGAAACAATACAAAATAGAGGTTGTGCTAAAAAATTGTTACTCAAGAATAGATCCGTAAACTGTTCGTGATCCAGCTTACAGTCTCCAGAGTGCTACTGGATACGGCAGTAATGAAGGTGAGAGCACTTTATTACAGTTCATCTGAGATTTACGGATATAAAATTTACTAGTTCATTAAGCACCACCTGAAAAGGCATAAGGACTTTATATATTTGTTTACTGTTGTGTTTCTGTGTTCTTCGCTATAAATGTTGATAATAATGCAAGGGAGAGCGAGAGAGTTTATGGATAATATTTTAATGCACACTTGCACTGTGTTTTATTAAGCTCTTTCAGTGATTTTCAAGAGTGAAAGCAGACGCTTCATAAAGTGTGTGAAGTACAATAAACTTTATAAAACTCATTGGTAAACAGGCTTGTACTAATATAGTGGATAAAAACAAGAAGACAATATAAGTTACAACCATAATTAAACTAAACTATACCTGTTCTATCTCCATGCAGCATATATTAAGTTTCTGACATTATAGTGCGTCCTGACTGACTCTTGACACCGGAGAATCAGCTCTTGAAGCTCCACCCTCTAGGAACTCTTGCAGCTCATTTGCATTTAAAGGGCACACACTGAAACGGTGTGTTTTTGCTCACCCCCAAAAAGTGGCAGTTTTAACATGCTATAAAAAAAATATCTGTGGGGTATTTTGAGCTAAAACGTCACATACACACTCTGGGGACATCAGAGACTTATTTTACATCTTGTAAAAGGGGGCATTATTGGTCCCCTTTAATTACCAAAACATTCATTCACAGTTGTGCAGCTTCAGCTGAGGAAAATCATCTCTATGTCATGTGTAAAACATGGCCTAGAGTGCATTGTGTTGCCCTCGGCCTGCTCGAGTGCATTAAGTTCACCCATGAGGCCATGTCTGTTGGTGCGCATACATTTATTAAGAAAAAACTAGTGGATCATAATTTAGGTCAAAAGCGCAGAACGTCATCTATCCCGGTCACGGGTTGCGCATTTGCAAGCAACCGAAGCGGAATCACATTTTTTAAATGACTATACCTCAGACCTCAAGAGCTGAAGGGTAGTTCATGTGGGTCTGGGTGCATGTTCAGGTTGTCTTTCTGACTAACCTGTCATGCCAATGCTGACCACGAGGTGTTAGACTGTATTGGGCACAATCCTCGATCTCTGGCATACTCGCACTGACAGCTGTCACCGTAGCGTACGTCACTAACCCATAAAAAAGCTGCAGTGGACCATAATCAAGGCTCATTCCCTCCTCCCCCTTGTTCTCAGACTTGAGCCCCTGCAAGAATGCAGACAAAGACATAGGGATTTACAGTCCTGGCCTTCCGTCGACACTTTACTTCAGAGGGGTCGATACACTCTTGTAGTTCTCGTAGAGAGATTTAAACTCTTCTCTGTAGAAAATGCTTTCCTGAAGCATTCTGACCTATTAGGAATATTAAGATGGTCTGATGAGGCAATGAGTGAATCCATTAACTTGCACGAAATAGAATCGCAAGCATGTTTCTGGAATGCTCCCTGAGTTTGCATGAAAGCCTGATTGAATGCGGCAGAATTAAATGTGTGTTTGATGCCATTCAAAGACAGATTGAGGCCAGTGGCTTGTTTGTTAGTCTGCAGACTCAAATCAACCACCACGTCTTAGCTTGTATGTAAAGGGTTTTCCCTCCAGTGGTTTCAATGTGGTTTTTATATTCTGCCTGTGGTGCTTTGGTCTCAGTTTCATTTGTATACTATTATAGCACCAAGGCAGAGTGGTGATTTCCTCATTGTTTCCAGCGCCAATGGAGTGATACAGAAAGTGGGGGAAGGGACGACACTGTTGACACAGTCTTTCATAGCAGCCTCCTCCCCTATAGACCGTTCCTTGGATAATAAAAGTGCATCTATTAAAAGTAGTAACCATTTGTGGTGAATTTCCTGTTATTATGTGGTAAATGTGTTACAAATAAAGTCTTTATTTTTTAGCCACTGTATATTTTTGTATGGGTGGTAAACATTTGATTATTCATTTTGTCATTTGACATATCACTTCATGCTTTCATGAAGAAAAGATTTACTAAACTGGTATGCAGTTTTGTTTATAGATTTACAGAGTTAACCAAGATCATGATTATTGCATTTTGTTTTTTTAAGTGCTTTTTATTTGGCAGTTATATTCCCAGAAGAACACACCACTAGTTTAGTTCCTACCTATATCACAGTGGGCGAACACTGCGGTATAAGGTATTTTATGAAAGTATTAATTCACTTTAAAATGAAAATTACCCAATGCCTTACTCATTCTCAAGCCATCCTAGGTGTATATGATCTTCTTTCTGATGAACACAATCAGAGTTATATTAATAAATATCCTGGCACGTCCAAGCTTTATAATGGCAGTGAACGGGAAACAAAGAGTATGATGCTCAAGAAAGTGCGTCCATCCATTATAAACATCCTCCTCATGGCTCCGGGGGGTTAATAAAGGCCTTCTGAAGTGAAACAATGTGAACGTTGTGTGGGAAAAATATCCATATTTAACAAGTTATAAAGTAAAATATCTAGCTTCCGCCAGACCGGCTGTATTCTGTATTCAACTTAGGAAGAAAGTGTAACTGATGCAACATTTTGAATACAGAAGGATATATAGATATATACTAGATATTTTACCATATATGTTACTTTTTCTTGGACGTGTCAGGATATTTATTAATATAACTCTGATTGTGTTCATCAGAAAGAAGAAAGTCATATACACCTAGGATGGCTTGAGGGTGAGTAAAGCTTGGGCTAATTTTCATTTTAAAGTTAACAAATCCTTAAATGTTAGTAGCAGGGTTGCTGATAAAATTCAATTCTGTAAATCATTTCTTTGCACAGTCAGTTTCACTGATTTGGTTCGAAAGTGATTCAGTAATTCATTCACTTAATGTTCATATGAAATCTGTGTGTGGCATTTTACATGCTTTAAAATGTCTGTAATTAGTCCAGTCTTCAGTGTCACATGATCCTTTAAAAATCATTCTAATATGCTGATATGCTGCTCAAGTAACATTTCTTATTATTAGCAGTGTTAAAAACCAATGTGCCGCTTAATAATTTTGTGTGTAAACTAAAATTCTTTCAATAGAACACAATTTGTTTGAAATACATTTTTTATTTGTAATAATGTGAAGTAGTCTATTTTTGTTAAAAAAAAAAAAATCTTACTGACTTTGAATGGTAGTGTATTAAAATATTAGTTTAGTAGTATATTAAGTATGCTGTTCTTTTTAGTATAGTTTTGTGAAAAAACTTTTTTCTGTACTTTACTAGTTTCTTTACACATTCTGTATTTATATTCAGATATAATTTTGTTAATGCTCGTCCAGCCCTAACTGCAAGACTTGTCGGGGTTTGGGGGAAGGGTCTCATGCAAGCTCCGAGTCTGTGCTGCATGCTGCCAAACCGTCACTTTCTAAATGAATGTTTTTGTGTGTGCGATTTGCTAAAAAAAAAAGTGAGAGTTTGTGTCTTCCCCAGCAGCTGTGGACTCTGCTCAGTCAGTGCTGCCTCATATCAGGAAGCCTCCTGACTCACTCCGACAAAAACAATGTCATAAAGCAACGTACAGGATTACTCGCGAGGCTACTTGATGACATCATGAGAGAACTCGTGTGATTAACCGCACCACAGCGCTGATCCCAGTTCTAGCTTGGGTATCTCTCAGCAATTGGTCTCACCTGTCACTAAGGCATTTTTGGGTAATAACAACCACATGCCTTTGTCTCCTGTAGGGAAAGCAGGCACAGGCGTAGGGACAGCATTCGCATTTTTCATATGTAAAGTTGGCTCAGGGACAATTCCAATCGGTGCAGATGTACAGAACAGCCGTGTTAGGAAAACACAGAGTGATGCATTGTGGGTTTATTCGAGCACTGTTTGGAAACCAGACTAGGAACTTGGGAGCAGCTGCCAGCTTTCCTGAGGTCGTCATTGGGTTGTCATGACCGCTGTCATTGGACAATCAAAAACATGAATCTAACTTTGCTCTTTAACAAAGCATCCATTTTATTTTCTCCAGCCTAAACACATAAACTGTTTTATTTATTTTTTTTGTTTTGTTTCATTTTTTATTGTTTTTATTTTATTTTTTTTGTAAATTTTTATTTTAGTTGATTTCTTTTATTTGCTTCATTTGGTTTTATATTTATTAGTGCTGTATTACACTTAATTGCAATTAATCGCATCTAAAATAAGTTTGTGTTTACATAATATATATGTGTGTATTGTGTATATTTATTATGTATATATAAATACACATGCATGTTTGTTTAACAAAATATATTATATAATATAGTAAAATAAGTAAATTATAAAGTATATTATAAAATAAGTAAAAAAAAATGTATGTATTTATATATAGATAATAAATATACACAGCAAACACATTATGTATAAACAAACTTTAATTTTGGATGCGCATAAAATTGAACACATACATTTACACTAAATTAAAATAGGAAACACCCTCATTTATATAAATCAGTCGAAAACGAAGTGATGAACAGCAGCATTTAACTAAATATTTTGCTCCAAATAAGACCATGCAGATACTCATTTTATTTGAACTTATTCATTCAAATAAACCAACCAAACAAACTATTCACTAAAATAATTTTGACTTCTCAATCCTACATTAACAAGAGTAGACTGTTTAGCAGAGCTCATTTAACATTGCATGTGCAAAACTATACAACTGTGTTCAGAATGATGAAGATGGATGGTATCATTTAATAATATAATACGAATTTCAGTACTTTGTCCATTCCGTCAGAGCCTGTATGTCATTATATTTGTCATGTTGGCGAATCCGACACGATAAGATGTGACCAGAGGTATGGTTAGTATAGGCTATGCCAGATAGTACAAGGTCAAAGTCACTAGGGCTTGTAATGGCTGTTTGGAAAAAGGAGGTGCCACTGGCGGAAGCTGTGAGCATGAGCAGTCTGGGTGTAGCACACAACCCAGTGAACTCATTCACGATTACACACATACCTACTACAAGCTGCACCCTTGGCTGTAGAGGTTTGGTGGAGACCTCCTTCTTTAGAACTAGTAATCTGTCCTTTAGGTGTCTTGGAAAGCATGCATTATTTCCCTGCGACGCTTGAAATTTGATTTGCTATACCCTGAAAGTCATCACACACAGTTTATGCCCTGCAGGGACAGATGAAAGGATAGGGAGAAAAGATTTTGGGAAACCGATAGCTTAGAGACAGGATAATTTTCGAAGAATATCCACATCTTTATTTCGAGGTCAGAATTGAGGGGCTGTCACTCAGAAACATTATTTTAGTGTTACAGATGTACAGCTGCTGTGTGTTTGTCCACCCTGTTTGCTCAAACCTCCTCCGGGAACTCAAGATGAAGCTTAGCCTGACACATCCTTCAAGGGCCAACATCTCCCCCAGTTCTCAGCATGGTGTGACGGGGGGACGTCATCGTGCAACTTATTATACCACAAGTGTGGCATGGCCTGATTTTAAACGACAAGCTGAGCCTGGGGTCGTTGGAACTGAATCTAGGCATATTTTGCCCCAGCTTTTCATCCCTCGCTTTTACGTTTGCTCACTGTGTACTGCATGGCTGTACACGCTTCGGTGATTTTCATATGCTGTCATGGATGTAGATTTTCTAGATTGGGATTATAAAAAAGGTCGCCATTGCTGAAGAGTTTGTTATATGTGCAGAAGGCATGAATAAATAGGGAATAATTGCTCATTATGGAATATATCTTTAGTTATGAGATTCTTAAAGTCCGCTTGAAATTGTAATTGACCCTATTAACGTTTTATACACGTTTTTGGCTTATTGATTCATCAGTGCATTTAGGCAGCCCATTATGGTTTGGAACTGAGTTTTGCATTTTGCATTAGTGGTTTTTCATTACCCATAGAACAACATCAGAATTGAATTAATTGGCCCTGGAAAGGCACAGTGCTCTGTGAGTGATTAGGATCATTCAATATGCCCCCATAGTCTGTCAATAATCCTTATATAGGTCATTGTGTTCACAGAGTGCTGTGCAAAGCCATTGAGGTGCCCTCTACAGATAACACAACATTTGAGTCAGGGTTCCAAATGTGTATTTACCCTGTAAACGGCAGGGCTTTCTCAGTGAGAGACAGTCTGTTTGTGTTCAGGTCCACTGAGCAAAGTACAACTGATGACATGGATTCACTCAGGATGTGTGATTGTGTGCAGAGCCGGCAGTTCCTAGTTCCCGTTTGAGTGCACTCAGGGTGATGACATGTTATTTTGGTCAGCTGTGAGTCAGTGGGTCCACTGAATTTGGACTTTTTCGTTTTGTTTTGAACGTTCTCGGATAATTGAAGTTCATGTATATATGCGCGTGTGTGTATATATGCGCGTGTGTGTGTATATATATATGTGTGTGTGTGTGTGTGTGTGTGTGTATATATATATATATATATATATATATATATATATATATATATATTTTATATATATATATTTTATATATATATATATATATATATATATATATATATATATATATATATATATATATAAAATATATATATATATATATATATATATATATATATATATATATATGAACTTATATAGATAGATAGTACTCCAGTGTACTATAAGAATACAGTGGTACTGAATCCTGGTATGTGTACAACATGGTGTTAATTGTTATCATAATATCACATTAAAAAAAACATGTTCTTATTTTATTTTATTTTATTCTATATTTATTTTTATATACAGTAGTCAACATTTGAAGTGGATCAAAACCTTTTATCAAAGTTGTCCTAAAACCTTCTTAGGACAACTTTGAACTTTTTTTTTGATCCACTTCAAATGTTGACTACTATATTTATTATATATTTATTTTATATTTTACATATTTATTCTGAAATGATTTTGTTTTTTAACAAGCTCTATTTTTTCATCTTTCTTTCCCATGTGCACCCTCTCCTTGGATCATCTTGCAGCAGGGGTCTGCCAAAGGTACAGCACTCATTTCTCTTTGAAAAGAAACATGAGTGTATCATAATATGAGTTTGAGTTTGATATGAGTATAACAAATGGAAACTCAAAGTAACCATATTTCTCTGTCTTTTTTTTTTAAGACCTTCGCCTATGACTACTGTTTTTGGTCGATGGATGAGTCAGAGACAGAAAAGTTTGCTGGTCAGTTTCTGAAAACAATTCTTGAAGAAGCCACTTTGTTTATTTCTTGGTTCAGTACCAAGTATCTCATCTGTATCATCTTATGATGGTTCTTGTGCTGCTGGTGCTAGTGAAGATAAGGTTTTGTTTACACATCAAGATCATCTGTACTAACAAGGTTTTTCCAGAACATCTATGTGTCACCTTGAAGTATACAATACAATTACAGTCAAAGTTTTGGCACTTTTTCTTTGGGGTCAAAGTGATTCCAAAAATTATTTCTTAAAACGATTTGGCTTTAAGACAAAGACAGCCCCCCCCCCCCCCCCCCCCCCCCCCTTTTTTTTTAAATGCATCTGCGTAAAATATAAGCAAAGTTTTGTTTACAGTCTGCTGTATTTTGTTGCTATATGGTCTTTTAGCAAAATGATATTGAACCATGAAACCATCTACAATGAATACTATTGGTTAGTGACATTATTTTATGACAAGCACATTTTACCTCCAAATTCTCATCAAATGCATCTATTGGTTTTACATTTGAGGAATCTGTCACATCTCTAATACATTTAAAAAAATAAATAAATAAATATAGTATTCGTTGATACGTTATGTTCTCCTGTTTTTCCCTTCATACGCATCCTCTCCTTCACATGATGAATCATCTCGAAGCCTGTTTTAGGACCATGACCTTAATTTAGCTTAATTGTCATTTAAGCGTGAAATATCACTTTGATATGTTCTTGCCAGGTTTTGTGAGATTCACCCCTAAAGACTTCATATTAATTATCATTCAATCATATTTTTACAGGTCAAGATGTAGTGTTTCAGTGCCTTGGGGAGAGTCTTTTGCACAATGCTTTTCAGGGTTACAACGCCTGTATTTTTGCTTATGGGCAGACTGGTGAGTAATATTTTGTACACAGTGACCTTTGCTCATGTTTTAAAAAAAAACTCTAAACATAACCCTTCTTTTTTTTGTAATCTGTTTATGTAAATTAATTATTATATTTATATTAAGTAGCATGAGATCATTTCTTGTCTGCTGTGATGTCATTTCCCCCAGGCTCGGGAAAGTCATACACCATGATGGGTTCGGTGGACCAGCCCGGTTTGATCCCCAGACTCTGCAGTTCTCTGTTTGAGCGGACCATACAACACCAGCGAGAGGAAGAGAGCTTCACCGTGGAAGTCTCTTATATGGAAATCTATAACGAGAAAGTCCGGGACCTGTTGGACCCCAAAGGGTGAAGCCTGTTGTGTGTTATGTTCAATCTCTGAGCTATACTCTGATGTAGATGTCGATCTTACACAATATCTGTTTGCTTTGTTCCTACAGGAGTCGACAGGCCTTGAGAGTGAGAGAACATAAAGTTTTGGGGCCTTATGTCGATGGTCTGTCCAGGCTTGCGGTTGAAAGTTACAAGGTAACAAAATCTTTAATGGGAGCATGACATGCCCTTCACACAATCATTGACCTTTCACCTCTTTTTTTTTTTTTTTTTTTTTTTTTTTTTTTTTTAAACAATAGATTGTCGTTTGTTTGGTCATGTGGTTCATTTATCCTCTCTTTGGGTCTGTAGTTGATGCTGAGCAAATCCTGCTTTAGGAATGTTTGTAGTCAGCTCACGAGATGGCATGTGTCAGTGCTGAAGTTTTTGCTATTATGGAACTCTTAGTCATTCTAAAGCCTGCACAGAATTTCCTGAAAGCAGATTTCCACAGATTTTTGCAGAATTTGATGAATGAAATGTTTTCATTTATAGTATTTTTTTTTTTTTTTGCATATTCCTGGCCTGTACATTTAATTATACTGAAGTATACTGAGTTTAATTGGATTTGATGTGTTGAATATGTTGGATCAACATATTTTTCCAAATCTAAATCCATTCTGTAGGATTCCACAGATTCCAGTGTAGAAGTTAGTTCAAAACCTAAAAACAGGTTACTTTGGAGTAACCAAAATCCCTTTCAAGGAAAGTCTGTTCGCTCGGCGACCATATTTGCAACACCTCCGGGCAGCTATTTTGGGCATCCAAGACCAAGTCCTGTTTATTTGAGTGGGGGAATCCTGAAATCTCAAAAACTGCTTTGCGAACTCACAATTAAATAACATATTTCAAGCAACAAAATCTGACATGAACTGTCCCATAAATGTTGTTTCTTATGTTCAAATAGCGTTAAAAAAGCGTATTTTTCATGCTAGACGAACCAATGCGCATGTGTAGTCCTAAGCACGAGTCTCGGGTTTCTATGGGAACCAGAGCTTCTAACGGCAGCTGCAGTGACTCAATGACTTTATCAATCAGTGATTGGCTCTTTTACTTAGAAGGTGGGACGTATTCCACCATATTGCGTTGCAGTTTCTCCCATTCATAACTAATAGGAGTGAACAGTCTTTCTATATCTATAGTCTTTGGCAGTAACCGTATTTTGATTAGCAATTGTGCCTGCCTTATTTTTAGAGGCCATATTCAGGACATCTTACTGCTTTTCTTTTTTCTTTTCTTTTTTTTAACAAAAATAATTGTGTACATAAGTGTGCAGTTCTGACCTTTTGAAAAATATGTCTAAAATTCTAATCATGTCCCTTTTCCTACCCAAAGGACATAGAGTCCTTGATGTCTGAGGGGAATAAATCCCGCACTGTGGCGGCCACCAATATGAATGAGGAGAGCAGTCGCTCCCATGCGGTTTTCAATATCATCCTCACACACACGCTGAAGGACCTGCAGTCAGGGGTAAGAACGCACTTAAACACACTGTTCTGAAGCTCAGAACTGATTTGCATAGATTAAGATTTAGATACAAGATAAGACAAGACTAGTGGAAAATCACTTAAATGGGTCAAACTCTACATGTTTCAAGCTTTTTTTTTTAGTCTACTTACATTAGTCTAACTGTCTTGCACCATAAAACTCATAATCATGATTATTTTCCACCCTCAGTTTTTGGTACAGTTCCATTTCAGGCTTCTGTATGTAAATTACATCTTTTCCAAATCCATGATTGGCTTTGCTTACCAGCATAGTTGGGTCAAGTTTCTGAATACTGAATGAAACATTGATATGCAAATGTGGGTGGTCATATGTTAATAAATTCTTAACTTTACAATCATAATCTCTGATTTAGGCTACTTGTTTTTGCAGCTTCTTATTGTAAAAAGTCTGGGTGGCCTGCCTTGGGAGCATCGTGTTGTTAGCATCAGAGTCTGTCCTCAAACTCTTATTTTAAAAGAGCAAGGAAACTGTTTTCCCTGATGTCTTAGTTAATTTATGAACAGTCCTGCTTCTGCTGTTTGCTGATAAAACTCAGATCTTGAATGTTCTTGCAAGGTCCTCGTGAAATAAAGCCAAGTACTGCAAGAAGGGGAAGGTTGAGAGATGAGTCATCATGTCCAGCCCTGATGATCTCATTGATGGATGTATTTGATTACTTTTTGTCCGCTAATGTGGACCTGTGCTGGCACAGTCCAGTGTTAAGTGTTAAAATGTTCCTCTTAGATTTATATGACATAGCCCTTGCTTTTGTTTCGTTCACTTTAGATCATTACAGGTTGTTTCCTATTTATAATATTGCGTAAGTTGTTTCATTCATTCAGCTCCAAAGATCTTAGCGACTATAGCTGTCAATCAAAGCATACAGCTTTGGAATGAGTAAATAAGAAGTAAATTGTGAACTTTACCATTTAAGTGCACTCTCAGCCCACGGTAAGCTTTTCTTATCGGCTTGATCGTGAGCATGGGAGAGCTCATGCAAATGGCAGGAAAATTGATGAATAAATTATAGAGCGTCCGAGTTTAGATGTCAACTGATCTCCTCTGGCGCTGTCCTGGTGTCACAGCGCTTTTCTTTTGTGGCGTATGTCATGATCACCTGACTCGACTCGTGTCCAGTCCCTAATCTATAATTCATCAGAGCCTGGATTGCACTGGTCACTTAACAGGTACAAGACTACAGCTGAGATCTAAACTTCGCATGTTGTCACTAAAACAGAGCGATGATAAAGTTTTAGCCTGCATGTACACACACACCGGGCCCAGCCCTTATGTATGTGGTGTTTATCAGCTCAGCCATCAATAAGTAATGGTGTGTATTTTTCCAGCGCAGTCATCAGTGCTTACTTTTGCATGCTGTGGTTTCTTATGCAAACAGCTCTGTGGGGAAGAAAGAAGTGCAATGGATTACCTCTGATTTCCATATTTTGTTTTAAATATATTTTTAATATATCATGGAAAGCGGCTCTAAAAAAGAAAGAAAGAAAAAAAGATTTTTACATTGTCTTTACTTGGCCATGCAAACTTACCACTATCCAATGCTAGCAGTTCTGCCAGGGTGTTGCTATGTAGTTTCTAAGGTGTATTGAGGGGTTTGTGCATAGTTATGTGTTTGCTGAGTTTTTCTGGTTGGTTGTCAGGGCGTTGCAATGCAGTTGCTAATATGTTCTGAGGGGTTCATGTGTAGCAATGTAGATTATAGGGTGTTCTGGGTGGTTGTCTGGGCGTTGCTATGCTTTTGCTATGGTGTTCTGTGTGGCTACCCTGTAGCTGTGCTGTTGTGTTCTTAATGTTTTTATGGCAGTTTCTAAGGTGTTCTGAGGTGTCAAAGCATAGCTATACAGTTGCTGGAGTGTCCTGGGTGGTTGTTAGGGTGTTGTCATGTAGTTTCTAAGGTGTTCTGAAGGGTTATGCATGGCTATGTGGATACTAGGGCATGGGTGTTTGTCAGGGCTGGTGTTTTGAGAGGTTAATGCAAAGCTGTATGGTTGCTAGAGTGTCCTGGGTGGTTGTCAGGGTGTTGCCATGTAGTTTTTAAGATGTTCTGAGGAGTTAATTCATAGCTACACAGTTGCTAAGGTATTTTGGGTGGTTGTCAGGGTGTTGCTATGCAGTTTCTAAGTTGTTCTGAGGTGTAAACACAGATGTTTGCTAGGGTGTTCTGGGTGGTTGTCAGGGCATTGTTATGCAAGTGCTAAGTTGTTCTGAGGAGTTAATTCATAGCTACACAGTTGCTAAGGTGTTTTGGGTGGTTGTCAGGGCGTTGCTATGCAGTTTCTAAGTTCTGAGGGGTAAACGCATAGCTGTATGGTTGCTAGGGTGTTCTGGGTGGTTGTCAGGGTATTGCTATGCAAGTGCTAAGTTGTTCTGAGGAGTTAATTCATAGATACACAGTTGCTAAGGTGTTTTGGGTGGTTGTCAGGGCGTTGCTATGCAGTTTCTAAGTTCTGAGGGGTAAACGCATAGCTGTATGGTTGCTAGGGTGTTCTGGGTGGTTGTCAGGGTATTGCTATGCAAGTGCTAAGGTGTTCTGGGGAGTTAACTTGCAGAGGTCATTCAAATATATAGAAATCTTAAAGTTACAGACTAGCAATAAGAGCCTGTCTGCAAGAAGGTGGAAATGGGTCATTAAAAAGTAACTTGTAAGTAAGTGGACTCAAGCGGTAATAAAATGCTACAAAAGTACAGAATATGCCTGCTTTAAATAGTTGATTACAGATTAACGAATGAACTCCGACTCTATATGGTTCTGTATTCTCAGCCAATGTGCATGTGGAGCCTGGAGCTTTTGCAGCACAAGGACTCTCTTTGTTGTTGTAATGCACTGTAATCTCGGTCCAGCTCCCACCCCCCTTCGCGACTTCCCATATCCTCACGCCTCCCGCTCGCATCTCTCTGCCTCTCCTCTCAATTAAACCTCATCTCTGATGCTCAAACAGGGGGATTGTGTACAGTAAGGTCTGATGCTGGGGTATATAAAGGTACTCCACCCCACATACTGGTCCAGTGCTGTGCAATAGAGAGGAGAACAATGGATGCTTGTCCATGGCCCGCCATAGCCTCCCTTGCCATTGTTCCTGCGTAATATAGGACAGCTCACCGGAATTTGGGTTTCTAGGGAGGACAAGCACAGACAGGCTTGACAGCCATGGAAATGTTCAGTAGTGAGGGATTATGTTGCTTTTTCCTTTAATTATTAGTTCCCGCCACCGTTAGTTTGCTATTTATTTCCAGTATAACTAGGTGGCATTCATGGAAAGATACACATAAGGTCATGTGACATACTATTTAAAAAAAATAGTAGGCGGTGTATACTGTGCAGTATGCTAATATTACATTTTGAACATACCGTTTCTCATTTCTTTTTTTGGACTCTCTCTCTTTCTACAGACAAGTGGGGAAAAGGTGAGTAAGCTGAGTTTGGTGGACCTGGCAGGAAGTGAGAGAGCTGCAAAGACAGGCGCTGCAGGCGAGCGGCTTAAGGAAGGCAGCAACATCAACAAGTGTGTGCACTCCTGTCTCATTCTGCATGATTACTTTCTTTGTCCTTTTTCGTTTAGTCTGTTTTGTCTTGGTACTTTTTTTACTTAAAGCACAATCGTACAGAAGGTTTGCATGAATCTTACAGAACCTGTCAAGAACAAGCCTAGTCATATTGCATCCTAAAAAAAATAACTTTTATTTAACTTGAAGAAATGGTAGCCTAAAAAAAGACATTAGTTTTTTTTTTGCATTAGGAAATCATTTTAGGACCTTTTTATTTTACAATTTTTTTTTAAATTTTATGTAATATTAGTAATTATTAATAATTAATTAATATGTAATCAATTTAAATTCAGTATAATATATTTAGTAGATTTAAAAAAATAATGAAATTATATAATTCAGTTAAAGATTGTTGTTTTGTATATTATTTTTTTATATTATATTATGATATTATATTAATTGTACAATAATTATTAATATTTAATAATAATAATTGGTTATATTTATTACTTAAGTATATTATTTTTAATATTATATATATATATATATATATATATATATATATATATATATATATATATATATAATATATTAATTAGGGATATAATAATTAGAAGGTCCAAAATCATCTTCATTTTCTTAATACATAATTTTTGGGGTAAAAATGTGACCCAGATATGTTTTTGTGAGATTATTTTGGTTAAGTCTCTGAATGTCTGAGTCACCTCTAAATATTTTCCTATGGCACTGAGTTGAGGCGTTTCCTTTTCTGTTGAATGGGTACTTTGCTTTTTAAAGGGCACAGGGTACAGTATCATGGAAAATAACTGTTTTGAAATAAGTCATTTACAGTGTGGCGCTCCTCTCTAATACTGTGTCTGGACATTTTAGTCACCTAAGAATGTATTTTGTAACATTGATTTGTGGTGTTCTTTTTTTTTCTGTGGCTGAAAGAGGACTTTTCTAATGTGGAGAATCAGTCTTGTTAAAATGGCTACATCGAAGGGCACCGTTTGTTCTGAGGAAGGTTTATAAATCTGGTGAAGGATTTTTGGCCTGCCAGTGCATATTTCTGTGTGATGTGTCTCCGTCTGTTTCTCTCTCGCTTATTTTTTTTCCATTTCTATCTTCCCTCTCCACACTGGACAGGTCTTTAACCACTCTGGGTTTGGTGATCTCAGCCTTGGCAGACCAGGGGGCTGGAAAGAACAAGAACAAGTTTGTGCCCTACAGAGATTCAGTGCTGACATGGCTGCTCAAGGTACGAACACTCATTCTGTCCAGTAAACACTGGGAGAGGGAATTTCCACAGTATTTTTTTTACTTTTTCCAATCCACTGTCACGCACACGTGCACGCACGCACGCACACACACACACACGCACGCACGCACGCACACACACACGCACGCACACACACGCACCCACACACCTACCTTTAAATATGTAATGTCCATCCTTCTGGTGTAACCGCAGGACAGTCTGGGTGGAAACAGTCGGACTGCCATGGTTGCCACCGTGAGCCCTGCGGCAGATAATTACGATGAAACGCTGTCAACATTACGCTATGCAGACCGCGCAAAGAGCATTGTCAACCACGCAGTGGTCAACGAAGACCCCAATGCCAGGATCATCCGGGAACTGCGAGAGGAAGTGGAGAAACTGCGAGATCAGCTGACGCAGGCTGAAGTAGACAATTTTTATCATTTTTTTTTTTTTTTGTGTTGTTGCAAAAGGTCAAAAACAATGTGTTAAGAACCTGTCATGTTCCTCCTCAGTCTATGAAGGCACCAGAGCTTAAGGAGAGACTGGAGGAATCTGAAAAATTGATACAGGAGATGACGGTCACCTGGGAAGAGAAGCTGAGGAAGACTGAGGAAATTGCACAAGTAACGGCCACAACATTTTGCACTGTTTTGTCTGGATCGTAATTTTGTTTATGTCTGGTTACTCTGTTATTCATGTGCCATAACACCAACAGAAGTGGACACTTATGTTCTTCTTGCATTGGTTTTTGTTCTGCATAGGAGAGACAAAAACAGCTGGAGAGCCTTGGCATCTCTCTGCAGTCTTCTGGTATCAAGGTTGGAGAAGATAAGTGCTTCCTGGTCAATCTCAACGCTGACCCTGCCCTTAATGAACTACTGGTTTATTATCTAAAGGTAATGCACAAGCAGGACTTTTTTTTGTGTTAGGTACTGATGGTAGTTTTGTATATTGCTGGGCTAATAAAGGGTTGGGGTTTAAAAAAGGGTTTAAAGTAAAGGGTTTAAAGGGTTAGTTCACTCAAAAATGAAATTCCAAACCCATAACCCTTTGTTCATCTTTGGAATACAAAAGAAGATATTTTTGATGAAATCTGAGAGCTTTCTGACCTCCCTATATACAGCAAAGTCATAACCAATTTTGAGGCCCAGAAAGGTAGTAAAGACATCGTTAAAATAGCACCAAATCAGCCAACTAGAAGAATAGTTCAGTCTTGCCATCACAATTTTTTTTTGCTGCCTAATGTCATGAACATCATGGTATAATAATATAATGTACCTGGAAGCCTGTCTTGGTACATTTGGTGCTTGAAATATGGCATCCGTTAAGTTTTTGTAATTGTACCTTTTATGGATGTGGTCTGTGTGGTAGTAACAGTGGTTAATGCTGGGATGTTTTGCAGGAACACACTAAGGTTGGATCAGCAGATTCCCAGGACATCCAGCTGTGTGGAATGGGGATCCAGGCAGAGCATTGTGTCATTAACATCACACCTGAGGGAGCTGTCTTTATCAACCCTTACAGAAATTCAAGGTAATGCATTGAGTGTTATAAATATTTGAGATGGGTAAACCAAAAGTAGGGATGCACTGATATTTCTGACAGTTATTTTCATGGCTAATTATGCCTGTTAAAATGTATTGTAGCTTCTGTTGCTTACACTTTTCATTCTTTTCTATTGCCCTATCTTATTTTATCTTTCATTTAACCTTTAAAGACCTAGAGCATTTTTGGGGCTCCTGACTCGCCTGCACTTTTCTCTGGTTTTCTAACACATTCTAGCAGTCAGCATCAAGTGCCATATATTATTTTAAACAGGACAACTTGAAGGTTCAGTTTAGCTCATTTAAAGTGCCAATTTTACATTTATTTTGTCTGAGAATGGATAAAATTCCCACAATTTCAAAAAAACGCCAGCAAAAATTGTTTTTTACTGTAAACTCGCACAAAACCTCATGAAGTTTGAATTTTTTCTTTTTTTCTTTTAAAAAGTTATATTTGGATGTTTTAAACATTTCAGATGAAATTTTGTATAAATTTAACAACCTCTAAGCAAGTTATAGCCATTTGTTACAGTATTACTCTAGATAAAACTACAATATTACTCTTTAGGGATAAACAGGTGTACTTTATTTATTGATAATGTGTGTCCAAAAAAGTCCAGGGAGTAAAATAAATACAAAAAAATGTTATACAACAGAACACTAAAGAAAAAGTGACTTTTTAGAGAAATATATTTTCAATCTGAACATGAATAAAAAGAAATAGTGTTGCAAGTAATAAAAACAATTATCTTATGCAAGGAAAATAAAAACAGTGCAAAGGTTTTTTTTACAAAATACACACAAAATGAGAGAGGAAAAATAAGTATTTGGATAATATAACAACCAAACAGAGCAGTCCTGTGGCTGTACTCCTCACTGAACGCCTCACATTTGATTGCACCGGTTCACTGCATAGAGACACGTTTGAAAACATAAATTGCAATAATTTATCCGATGTGAAACTGTTTTATCCTCATTTTTGGTTCATGCTTTGTAACATGAGTGTTCTCATTCAAATCTGTTATTTTTGTGTTTGTTTTACTACACGCAGATACACAAGCACGAAAATACTTTCACTTTGCACTTATTCATACTTCCAAAGAAACATGATAGTATCATGGTTCAAATGACCAAAACCTGTTTATTGGTTGAGATGATGATGATAATTTGAACCAATCTGGGCATAGGAGGCGGAACTAGGCATCAACAGTCGTTCCTGTTTGGCTTAGAGGAACAACATTTATAAGGATAGTTCGGCCGGGAGTTCATATTTTTAGATACCAGTGAAACATCACAATTTTCAGGTACAGAAATTGAATACAGTAATCAAATGTAAAATAACACTGCATAGTCTTCACTGTATAAATTAAATATAGATTAATCCTTATCAAAGTTACCAAAGTTATTCAATCAAGAGCAGTGGGTGATTTTTCTTTGTTTTTTGTTATTTGAACATTAAGGACAAAGTCAGCAGTAGATTTATTAGGCTGCTGTCACTTTAAGAGCTGCATGTATCCATCATACAGTTAAACACGTTTTCTTTTTCAACAGTTTATGTTCACCTAAGACATAACCGACTATGTTTCACAAGGACACTTGCCGATACAGGCATTTTGAAATAATTCTGTGTGAATCTGTCTATTCAAGGGCAAGAAGACTTGAAAGAGAACTCGATTTAATAGGCTATTCACACGCTGTTTGAGAGGCAGCTTTCTTGGCACGTGCTTTGGATGTTTGCGCTCAGAAAACTTCTTGAAAATGTCATGTGATTACTGTATCACCTTCCTGTAATAATGTAGGAAAACACTCGTTATACATAAATCATGTAACAGTTCATGTTTTTACTTACAAATACAATGTAGTTTTTAATCCAAATGACGCATGTGTGCTGAGCGAGTGATCAGCCATCAAGAGCATGCAACAGAAATTCTCTCTCTCTCTCTCTCTCTCTCTCTCTCTCTCTCTCTCTCTCTTTCTCTTTCTCTTTCTCTTTCTCTCTCTCTCTTTCTCTTTCTCTCTACACAAACACTGTACACTCTGAGTGGTATCAGTTTCTGGTATTGGAGCATATTAATGAGTACGAGTAAAAGTACACGAGTGCAGTATCGGGCCCGGTACTAACAATGCTATCGGTATTGCTTCATCCCTAATCAAAAGGTCATAGGTTCAAAGCCTAGAGGGGCCAGTCCATGAACTGGAGAGCGTTTAACCACAGGCTTTCTCTGCACTATGCATGCATACTTCATTTGACAAGAGCTTTTATCCAAAATAATAAGTTAATACTATGAGTTCAAGGATAAAAAAAACATGGTGAAATACAAGCAAATCTTCGTCTCTGTTTAGGTAAATGTTAGATATTAAGTTATATAAAATAATCTGATGTTTCCTCTGTTGCAGAACATGTGTGAATGGATCTCCAGTCACCAGCCGGCAGCAGCTTCACCATGGTGACCGTATTCTTTGGGGAAACAATCACTTTTTCAGGTCAGTTAGGGTTGTTATTACCCCAGACTGAAGAATGTCACACTGCGGCTTACTGTATTTGTAAATGAAAGTGCATTAAGGTTTTTTTCTTTAATGAAGACTCTTTATATTTGTGGCTTGTTCAGAATAAACCTACCAAAGCGGCGCTTACGGGGTGAGGAAGAGGAGGGTGAGGGAGGGAACATGAAGAACAGTAACAGCAGTGAGCAGCTGGACGGAGAGGGAGACACCGCCAGCGAGGTGTCCAGTGAGGTCAGCTTCAGCTACGAGTTTGCTCAGACTGAAGTCATGATGAAGGCTTTGGGCAGCAACGGTGAGTTTTAGCCTTTAAGCTATATTATAAATAAAATGCATATGACTTCATGTTAAATCTTTTATCTACACAACCATTCAAAAGTTTAAAGTCGGTAAGATTTGTTAATGATTTTGAAAGAAGTCTGTTCTGCTCACCAAGGCTGATAAAAAATACAGTAAAAGTAGTAATATTGTGAAATTATTACAATTTAAACAAACTGTTTTTCTTTTTTAATATATTTTAAAGCTTTTTTTCCCCTCTGACTGCAAAGCTGAATTTTCAGCTTTATTACTCCAGTCTTTAGTGTCACGTGATCCTTCAGAAATCAATCTGATATGCTGATTTGGTGATGAAGAAACAGTTATTATTATTATTAATGTTGAAAACATTGTTTGCTACTTACTGTTTTTGTGGAAACTGTGATACATGAAAGTCAAAAGTACAGCATTTATTTAAAATGGTAAATATATTTGTAATATTACTAAATATTTCTGTCAATTTTTATTTAATGCATCTTTGCGGAATAAACATTAATTTCTTTAAAAAAAAAAATTACTGACTCCAAACTTTTGAAAAGTAGTGTAGCTCTAATAAATAAAAACATAATAAAAATATGGACACTTGTTTTGCGTTTAAGGGAGGCATGTTTCTCATTTTACATGTAAAAAGACTAGCCAATCAAAACTGTAATTTACATAAAGTCTTAAAGGTACAGTAGCAAAAACAAAATGGTGTAAAACATTACTGTTTTTGTTATCTAACAGACCCCATGCAGGCTGTTTTACAGTCTCTGGAGCGCCAACATGAGGAGGAGAAGCGGACGGCTCTGGAGCGTCAGCGGCAGATGTACGAGCAGGAGCTGCAGCAGCTGCGCAGACAGCTGACTCCAGACAGGCAGAGTATGCAGATACCACAGTCGCAGCCCTTGCAGCCGCACTACCGCAGCTTGGAGAGACTGAGCCAGGGAGGAATGTCATCATCACCCAACGCCCAGAACCGCCTGCGCCAGTGGAGTGAGGAAAGGTGAGCTTTACCCTGTCAGTGGAAACAAATGTGTTTTGCCCTCGCAAGGAGAAATTTGGTACGTGGTGGGTTTGTTGTAATGCTCTTATTGTGATGATGCTAGGGAGGTGGTGCTGACCCGGAGCTTGCGGAAACTGAGGGAGCAGATCGTACGGGCTAATCTGTTAGTGCAAGAGGCGAGCTTCATTGCTGAGGAGCTGGACAAAAGAACCGAGTACAGAGTTACTCTACAGATCCCTGCTGCTAACCTCAATGCCAACAGGAAGGTCAGGCACCTTTTAAAGCAGCACACAGGAGAAACACAGCATTGAGGGTGCAGTCCGTTTAATTCTTTTGTTTCTGTATGCAGCGAGATGCTGTCCTGAGTGAACCCGCCATTCAAGTGAGGAGGAAGGGCAAAGGGAAGCAAATCTGGGCCCTTGAGAAGATGGAAAACCGGCTGGTGGACATGAGAGAGCTTTACCAAGAGTGGAAAGACTTTGACGAGGACAACCCTGTAAGCTCTTTTTCTGTTTAAGTTTTACTGTCCCATAAAAATGAAAAGGTGACACTATAGATTTGGTCTTACTCTCCATCTCATAGGTGATGCGTTCATACTTCAAGAGAGCTGACCCTTTCTTCGATGAGCAGGTGAACCACAGTTTAATCGGGGTGGCCAACGTTTTCCTCTCCTGCCTGTTCTATGACGTAAAGCTACAATATGCAGTTCCCATCATCAATCAGAAAGGGGAGGTGAGGATGATGCGTGGATGATCTGCCAGCAAATATGATCAGTGGCTTGACTCGCTATGGATAATTTATGATAACTGACTCGTTTCATTTCTGAAGGAAATTTCTTCTGGAATATGAAGTGGGATGTAAATTAAATCAAGTGCGAATTGATCTGTGAAATTGAATCTAATCGAGTCATCATATCAAGCATGAGACACAGTTAATCTCCAGTGGACCACTGATCTGTTGTGTTCACTTGTTGCTGGCATCAGGTTGCCGGGCGACTGCATGTGGAGGTGATGAGGATGGGTGGAGGGTTTGATGACAGCGTAGCTGGAGGAGATGACAGTGACGGAAGCCCGGATGGAGATGTACAGGAACGCAAGCTGGTCTGTATGGTGAGTACTGAAGTTCACAAAAACAGAAGCAGGTTTTGTGCGTTTAAGGTTTGAGAAATTTAAGTCACCTGAAGATTTTGGTTTAAAATATATTTTAAAAGTTATATTATATTATATTATATTATATTATATTAAATATAATATAATATAATATAATATAATATAATATAATATAATATAATATAATATAATATAATATAATATAATATATTATATTGAATTATAAATGTGTACACTACCATGCAAAAAAAAAAAAAAAAAGAAGTCTCTTATGCTTACTAAGTCTGTATTATTGTGCCATTTAATGTTGTGAAATAATATTACAATTTAAAATAACTTATTTTATTTGAATATATTTTAAAATGTAATTTATTCCTGTTATGGCAAAGCTGAATTTTCAGCATCATTACTCGTCTTCAGTGTCATATGATGCTTCAGAAATCATTCTAATATGCTAAATTGGTGCTCAAGAAACATTTCTTATTATCATCAATATTGAAAACAGTTGTGCTGCTTAATATTTTTGTGTAAATTATTTTTTTTTTTTTAGGATTCTTTGATGAATAGAAAGTTCAAAATAACAGCATTTATTTGAAATGGAAATCTTTTATAACATGATAAATGTTGTTATACATGTTTGATCACAAAACTTTGATCACTTTTTGTCCTTGCTGAGTAAATGTATTAATTTCTTTAAAAAAAAACAAAAAAAAACTGACCCCATACTTATTTTACTCCTGTCTCTCAAACAGATTAAGATCCTGCAGGCTACAGGTCTCCCACAGTACCTGTCCAATTTTGTCTTCTGTCAGTACTCTTTCTGGGACCAAGCAGAGCCTGTTATTGTTGCCCCAGAAGTAGATCCATCTGCCTCCTTCTCTAGCAGCAAAGACCCCCACTGCATGGTGGTGTTTGACAGCTGTAAGGTACGAGTCAAGATGTGTCCTTTTACAAAGCAGATAGTAAATTAGGCACAATGTGTTTTATTCCTAGATATCCTATCAACAAATCATATCTCTAATCAGGGCCAGCCCAAGCCTTTATGGGGCCTTAAGCAGAATTTTATTTGGGGGCCCCTCTGTGCCGCCAATTGACTATTGTCAGTGCTTGATTATTCGCACACTATAAATCTCACACACCCATTATCAATTTTATTAGGAACAACATGACAGAATTTTTTATTTTTGGGTGAACTCTCCCTTTAAGGACAAGGGCAGCATGTTTATTATTAGGCTGCTGTCACTTTAAGACCTGCACGCATCCGATTTTCTCTCAGCTGATTACTTTCACTTTAGACGTAAACCTTGTGTGTATTTGACAGTATTAGCGCAATCAGACTTTAAAGCACATACAAATAATGAACTTTTGTGATTGCGAGCAAGTTCAGTGTCCTGTGAGTGTAACTCTACCGCTGCGTTAACATGTAATGCAAATTTACGTCAAGTTTGATAGTATTGGGACGGAGGCGCCAGAACTGCAACTGATAGAATGCGCGCTGTAAAAATCAAGCTGTCATTTCATGTGCTCTTGGGGGCCCCCTGGTGGCCACTTAATTCGCCTTGGGCCGGCTCTGTCTCTAATGGTGATCCTGGAACATGCTGCTTGAATGAATCTTGTAAAAATTTTTAACTGTTATTACCCTCAGCTTTTAAAACTGTGGTTAATTGTGCATCTCTTTCTTAGTTTGTTAACAATTGATTAATCAAGAAACTATTAACATGCATTTACTTTTGTTATTTTGTCTGTACTGTAGGAGCATGCTGTGACTGTAACAGAGGATTTTATAGAGTATCTAACAGAGGGTGCCGTGGCCATCGAGGTATTCGGACACAGACAGGCTGATCCAGGCAGGAACCCTGCGCTATGGGACCTTAGCATAATCCAGGCCAAAACACGCACATTACGTGACAGGTGAACACAAAATTGAGCTTCAGCCCTCTGTAATTGTCCAGTTATGCTAATACAAACTTAAGAAATGGTAGAGAACATTGTGTGCATTAGGCGTCTAGTATCTGATGATCTGCTTCCTGCTTTTTGGACTGGTTTGACTCTTATGTGTCCTCAGGTGGAGTGAGGTAACGCGCAAGTTGGAGATGTGGGTGCAGATTCTGGAGCTGAATGAGAACGGAGAGTACATGCCCGTGGAGGTGGTGCCAGCAAGAGATGTTCGCACGGGTGGCATCTTCCAGCTCAAACAGGTCAGACACTTCATGTTTCTGCAGGCTTATAAATTATATTACAATCAGAATAAAGCATAGCATTATTTATATTTATTTATTTATACCTTATGACTCAGTTTTGGGGCTTTTTTTATACACATGCTCGATATAGGTGGTAACGAGGTGCTTGCCTTGAGCAAACTCTGTATTGCTTTTTTTATTTTTGTAGATTTATTTATGATTCCTAGGCATGTGTACTCTGTATTTTGCATGTGCTCTGTTTTTCTGTCAACACTATGTTTAACATTTCACTTTAGGGTTTTTGTCATGGGGTAGTAACAGTTTATGTCTTTCTCAGGGCCAGTCTCGGCGGATTCAGGTGGAGGTACGTTCAGTGCAGGACTCCGGCACAATGCCTTTGATATCAGAGATCATTCTGGGAGTGTCTATCGGCTGTGTGGAGATCAGGCAGGTGCGGATGACCAAAAACAATGAGCCACAAGAGGTAAATGTGCTTTTTTTTCACTTGAGCTTTTAGCATTTATAGATTCTCGGACATCGCTGACATATTCAGACATGATCTTGCTAATGTTTATATTGTTTTTCTTTGTAGCCTGAGGGTGATGAAATGGACAGTTATCAGGTATGTTTGGTTGTGATGCAATACATCTATGACATCGACTGTCAGTTGCTAATAAATATCAGAAATAAACGATTATATTATATTAAAATATTAAGCAGCACAGCTGTTTTCAACATTAATAATAATTAGAAATATGTTTACTAAATCAGCATATTAAAAAACCTGTGACACTGGAGCAATGGCGGACGAAAATTTAGCTTTGCCATCACACAAATAAATTGAATATTAACGTATATTTCAATAGAAAATGAGTTCTCGTGGTGTTGTGGTGCTTCTGCTGAATCCGGCCTGCATCATTTCCTGATCCTGTTCCTGTCTCTCTCTCCCACTTGTTTCCTGTCTTTCTCTACTGTCCTGCCCATTAAAGGCATAAAAGGTCTATTAATTAGCAAAAAAAGATGGCAAGCAAAAGCAACCTTTGTAATTATGCATTTGTCCATCATCCTGTAGGAGCGTGATTTAGAGCGTCTGCGGCGTCAGTGGCTCACTGCCCTCACTAAGAGACAAGAATATCTGGATCAACATCTTCAGACCTTGGTCAGCAAAACAGGTAAAAACCAGATAGACACATTTACTGTTTTGTAGTCTCAGCTCAGTAATGGACTACAAAAGAGTGCTTTCTCTATTTAAAGGCACAATATGTAAGCTTTTTTTCATTCAAAAATCCACTAAGCAGTGTAACGGCCCATGTCATTGGGTCACCTGTCAGTGACGTCATATCGGCTCCACCCTCAATTTCTGGATTTACTTCTGTAGAAATCATAGAAACACCAAAAAAGACGCTTTAATATATTATGTGTTTTATTAGACAGGTGAGCAACTGCTTGGATACTTTCATCGACAGAAAACTAATTAATGTTATATAGCTCAACACGGTTAGTCATATTGTTTGAATCTCTTGTTTTTCTGATTTACCATTTGTACCATGTTTGTACCATGCCTCAGAGACAACACTGTTTTTTCTAGTGGCTAACATGGCAAAAATCAGAAAGAGCTTTATTTGTAGTAACAGTAATACAGCAATATTTTTTTTGCCATACAATATATTTTAAAATGAATTGCATGCCATTTAGCAAGAGTCATCCAGCTTTTATTAATATGATATTCTAATATCGATCTAACTTACTGCAGTGTGTGCAACAAGTGTCTCAAAGAAGCCACCGAGCGAACGCACAGAGTAACTTTATAACATAACTTTCAACACACTCAAACGTATTAAATATGATTGTTTTAAACAAGTAAAAAAGCTCTGCGTTACCACACAATTTTTATTTGTCAAATAAAGTGACTTGTATGAGTACTAATTCAGCACTCCAGGCTGTTTTATTAGAATAAAATAAAATAAGGTGATTTTAAGAGATCAAACATAACGGTAACAAAGTTCAAGTTCTGGGACGAGTCCTGTTGGATTGTTTTCCGTCATCTGTGGATGTGAAGATGACAACTTCCATGATTCCACGCTCATTCACAGGGTCATCAAGCTACGCCTTTGTTATCGTTTTGAAAGAGCAACCTCTAGTGGCGAGACTTGCATGCTGTGCCTTTAATTTGTTGCTAATTAGCTTTGTTCTGTCCTTGTTTGGGGAGCTTTTGTGTTTGTTGTTACTATTTGTATCACATCATGCATTGGTCCAAAATCCCACTCCACATATCAAAATGCAGACTCAAAAGCGGGTGGGAAAAATTTGACATTTGCCTGAATCAGAGCTACATTGGGCAGCATTGTGTCTCTGCATGTCCATTTTTTCTTTTTTCCTTTTTTTTTATTTTAAGCATAAAGCTAAAGCTGTGAGAAATCTTGTTAGCAGAAGGTTTCAAGCTCTGTTTTTTTGACAGCTCTGCTTACAGTGTATTTATCATGATCCAACAAATGTTACTCAACAAAACAAGTCATCTTCAGTTTTTCTAAACTTAAAGTTCCTAAAGTTTTCTAAAATAAATTATAGTGTACAATGTTATTATAATATTAAATAATTCTTTTATAGAGAGATGGATGGAATAGAGATGAATATAAATATTTAATGGGGATGGGCACTGACATATTTTACAATCCAATTGGATTTCGATTCACAAGCTTGTGATTCGATTCAATTTCAATTTTATTCAGTATTGATTAATTAGGGCCTGTCAGGTACAGTACATGGTAAATTTCCTCAAGGAAAAAATATCTCACAACTAATGCTGTAAACTACAGGGAACCCCAGTTAGTACGTAATTATAATATTAAAGGTTAAAATTATCTAATTTCTAGGCTACTTACATTTAAATGACACATAAGGAAGTTTTTGTATTAACATTACAATACATTTTGAATGACATTTATTTATTTATATATATATATATATATATATATATATATATATATATATATATAAACATTTATTTTTGGTGGTTGTCATAAAAACATGACAGACTTATTCAAACATTGAATATTCATGAATATTAAGCTTAAAATATAAAGTAAAAATACAATGAATATGCACTATACTGCTTTTATTTCGAAAAATGCTCCTCATTAATTTTTATACATTTTTCAAATCAATGTGATAAACGAGTTAGGTCAAAAGTAATCAAAAAGTAGTCAGATTATATTGCCTTTAATGTGTAAAGTAATGGATAACGTTACTAACTACAATTTTTGTCATGTAATTTAGAATCAGTAACCGACTACAATTTGTAAGTAATCTACCCAGCACTGTATATACATATATACATACACACACATATATTTATTTTATAAATTTGTGTATATACATTGATGAAGGGACTTCTGTGCAGGAATGGCTTTTTTAAGAATGAAATAGAAATTAGCAGAAACATTGTTGACTCTCTCTTTGACCAGATAAGTCCGAGGATGATGTGGAGAGGGAGGCCCAGCTGCTTGAGTGGCGTCTGACGCTCACAGAGGAAAGAAATGCAGTGTTGGTGCCCTCTGCTGGCAGTGGAATACCAGGAGCTCCTGCTGAGTGGTACGACACTGCTACAACCATACTGAACAATTTGCATTTAAACTGAAGAGTTAAATTAAGTGTCATAGATAGCTGGTACACATGTCGTCTGTCAGAGAAGGTTTGAATGAAATTTAATGTTAAATCATCTTGGTTTTATGCAGCTTGCTTTTTAGGGAGGTTGTTATAATCCTTAAATGATGTGTTTTGACAGATTGATATTTGGATTTGAGGCTTTGTTTGCTAAATGAATGTCAGTATCAGTTAAACAGTTTTTACAAATGTGTAGTCATGAGTATTTGGGCCATGTGTTGGATTTTATGTCTGTTTTGGCAGGGTACCAGTACCTGGGATGGAAACTCACATTCCAGTGCTCTTCCTTGACTTGAGCGGTATGTTTTCCCTGCCTGCTGAAGAACAGCAATGTTCTCTGCAGAAATGCAATGTCCTCTGCGACCTTTCTTCTATTGCTCCCATTTGCAAGCACTATTTATCTTAATACCCATTTTCACACTTGTTTCTCCTTTGTTTCTGTTCTTCGTCCCTCCAGCTGATGATTTCAGCTCTCAGGAGAACCTAGACGTTCCCGAGGCGGGCGGCTGGGATGCTATGCTCAGCTCAGAAGATGAAGATGAATTTTTTGACCTTCAGATTGTCAAACACTATGATGGAGAGGTGAAAATGTGACCCACGCACCCTCGGGACTCTTGCAGGCTACCTAGCTGTTTTTGAAGGAATGTATTAACCTGTTTTACTTCCAGGTGAAAGCTGAAGCCACTTGGGATTCCACGGTTCATGAATGTCCACAGCTGAGTCGAGGGGCCTCCCCAGATCAGAGAGTGTACTTGATCATCCGCACCGTGGTACAGCTTAGCCACCCTGCAGAGATGCAGCTACTCCTGCGCAAACGCATCTGTGTGAACCTCACTGGACGACCGGTGCGGCACAGTCTACTTTATATGACCTATAACATTATCAGAACTCCAGAAAAGTCCTCTCACACTTTTTTTGCCATTAATTAAGCTCAACATACAACTGTGCCATATGTTTTTGGTGCGTAGAAACCATATACATTTAAATACACTGATAGTTTTTCATATCTATCTCTGCATATTTGTTTTTGTTTAAACAGGGTTTTGCCCAAAATTTCTTGAGAAGAATGTCCACCAGGAGCACTATTCCCGGCTGTGGTGTGACCTTTGAGGTTGTCTCCAACATCCCAGGGGTAGGCATAAAAAAAATCTCCCTTTTGTTGTTGTTGTGTGTATAATGCATTAGTAGCTTAATTATATGGGTTTTTCAGTGACCAATGACAATATACTTTCTTTTCAAATTCAGAACGGTGTTGTTATTGCTAACTGAAACTAAAAGTATTTAAAATCAGTTTTTGTTAACTGAAATAAATCTGAATTTAAATAAAATATAAATGATGCCTTGGCAAATAACTGAAATAGCATGTTAAATAAATATAAATTAAAGCTAAATACAAATATTACAACAAAAAAAAAAAATATATATATATATATAATACCTAAAATATAAAAATTAAAGCGAATTCAAATTAAAGTCCCCCTGTAGTCAATAATTCTATCCCTTAAAACTCATCTTTGATAAAAAAAAAAAAAATGACCTATTTAAACATTTTTTTTTTCCTGTGAAAACATTTTCTTCATACCTTAAAATATCTTGAATGTAACTCTACACCCTTGCTTCATTTAGTATATGTGGATCTATGAATATGCTAAGTAGCTCCGCCTCCACTCACTCGCACAAGCTCAGAGATCCACTCGGTCAACTTACTTAGGGTAAACGCTGCACATTGGTATCGCTTTTTACAACGTTGGACACATAACGGTAATTAATATGATCAGCCTTTTGCTTGACTACGTTATCAACCAGCTAATAATGTTACTAATGTTACACAAACCATGTTCCCGTTCGCCATCTCCGAGTCAGACAGCTGTCTTCTAAAAATCAGTATCCTTAGAAACACTTTAACAACTCATAACGTCAGTGAAGAAAGGCATATAGTTCATCATAACATCGTAATGTACATCATACACCCGCTATATTGCTAAATCTACCCGATTTTTCATATAAACAGAAAAATAACCTGGTGATTTCAAACCGTGTTTTTGCGTCTTTAGATCATATAAACAATATAAAATAGGCCTATATAAATAGGCATATAAACAACATTAAAAACTTGATTTTCACCACAGGGGGACTACTGTAATAGTATATGAATAGTACTAAAATTCTAAAACACTGATTCAGGGAAAAATATATGTCAGTAGATTTCAGAATTGAAGCAAGGAGAAACTTCAGTTCTTAATTTATCAATAATCTTCAAACAATCAGTTTATAATATCATATGTATCACTTCAAAACTCTCAGCAACAACTAAAGGCCATGTTAGTTGGTCATTACCCACAAGAAATATACTTGAATCAGGTAAAGATGGACACCTGGTTTCTTGAGCCAGTTTGTTTACAAGCACCTGTCTTTTCTTGGCTGTGAACGTCAGCAGGACAGTCAGAGCTCAGAGGACAGGGAGATGCTGGCACGTGTGGCCGCCAGCGCTGAGAACCCCAAATCCTCAGACAATGAAGCTGCCATAGAGAAGTACCTGCGGAGCGTCCTGGCCGTGGAGAACATCCTCACACTGGACCGTCTGAGACAGGTCACCCAGCTACCTCCACTAATATTTTTGAACTGATAAGTGTGCATTTTATCATCTCTTTCTAATGTTATAATCATTTGAGCGTGCTTTTTTTATTTATTTATTTATTTTTTATTTGAATTTAACAGGAATACTTGGTTCAGTAAGGCAGAAAACCACCCTTAGTAATAATATTTAGATCTAATTCGTATTTTGTCTTTTATGATTCAGTCAAACTGATTCACAAAGTGTTTGTAAATCAATGTACTTTGGGAGTAAAACAGAGGTGAGTAATATGTTAAAAGCTCAAAATTTAACTCGTTCTGTATAACCTTATCATAGTGATAAACAGTGGTTTATTAAAGAATTTGTGTCTCTCTTTATATAAATTAAATTATAATTAACATTTTCTTAAGGATTAAAAAAATCTATCTCCGCTAATGCTGTAAATTATATACAGGGAGCCCTTTCTTGCACATTACAATAATATTAAAGGTTACAATTAACAACAGAGCCCAAACTATTAAATTCAGTTGCTCACCTATGGAGTTAATTTCTCTAGTGAACTAACATGCTGTGGACACTAAATGACTTGCCTGAATTAATTGTAATGCTATATAAGATATTATTCTCAAGCTGTTTATTGATGTATTTATGTGGTTTGAAATGCTGGTTGAGAGATTACACGTAAACATATCTATGCATAGATTGTCTGTTCTTCTGCGCTTTTGTGGCGGTTACCAAACCGCGTTGCATTACACGTTGCATGCCTCCTTCTGGATTGGAGTGTGGATCGCCTGTGATTGACTGATTGATCAGTCCACTAAAATGAATGCCGACTTCCCAGTGCTGTCCAGTCTTCTCTAGTTCAGGTCATGTTGTTTTCATCGTGTAAATCAGATTTTTTATCGTGTGCTACAGGAGGTGGCAGTGAAGGAGCATTTGGCAGGTAAAGGCAAGGGCAGCAGACGCAGTCTCAGCTCTCCTAGTGTGCACCGGGTAAGCACATCTGCAGCCTTAAATTAATCTTAACAGAGAGAAATGTTAAGGACACTCAGCATCATCAGAGTCTGGCACATTGTGTATTCACACATCATCTCTTCCTCTAGTTATCTGGAAGCAGACAGGATCTGTCACTAAACTCAGTGCTGGATGACAACAAGGTAAGATTCTAGGGTGAAAAAGAACCTGTGGTCCACCACAGGAAACCGGTTGTTTTATGTAACCTCTGATATCCAATTTGCTTATGTAAGAATCGATGGGAGAGTCAGCAGGATATCTTCGGTACTTCCTCCCAGTTCAGCAAAACACTGCCACGGCCATCCAGACCTCCGACACCTCCTACACAGAATCAGGACCCTGAGCAAGGTACGACATAGCGATCACTCTTGAAGTGAGCGGTTCAGAATGTGACGTTTTTTTCCTGCAATAAAATAATCGCCCTTTTTCCATTTCCAGCATGACCCATTCTTTATTTGTCTTTCCTTTCAACTTTCAACTCTCTGTTCTCTACTTGCAAGTGTTTCAGACTCATTTCTGTCGAGCGTGTGCTGTCATTTCTAACCTAGTTTATGAACTAGTAATTTAACTTTTATCTAAATCAACTTCAAGTACGCTTATTAGAGGGAAAATAATTAGAGATTCAGTGGTAACCAAAAGGTGGTCTGTCTTGTCCAACTACAGCTTCTTCTCACTTGTCTTTGTGATCTGTCACAAAATGTCAATGTGACATTTTTGTATCAGTGTGACATTATTTTCCAGCTTCATGCACTCCTTTTAAATATTTTCTACATCTGTCTTTGTTTCACCATCGTTGTTGTCTCTCTCCACACCTCTACCTTGCTGTTTGCCTCCTTCCCAACCTGCCCACAGGTTTTTCAGGGCTTGCTGCTTCTTATATCTCCCCAGTCAAGGCCCTTGTCCCTCAGATGCCTAAGCTGCTCAAGTCCCTGTTCCCTGTGCGTGACGACAAGAAAGATTTGAGACCCTCTCCACAGTCACAACAGGTCTGGACTAATTTTTTACTTTTCAGCCATCTTTTCCTTTTTTTTTTGACATTTCAAAGTGAAGTGAGTGATGTGGTGTATAGCCAAGTATGGTAGTGAGTATTGAACACCGACACTATGAACACACACCCGGAGTAGTAGGCGGCCATTTTTGCTGCGGTGCCCAGGGAGTGATTGGGGGGATAGGTGCTCAATGGCACCTCAGTTGTGGGTAATGAGAGTGGAGGAGAGTGCTGTTACTTCACTCCCCCCACCTACATTTCCTGCCGATACTGAGACTTAAACCCACAACCTTTGGGTTACAAGTCCAACTCTATAACCATTAGGCCACAACTGCCCCATTTTAGCCATTTTAATGAGTAAATCATGCCCAAACCTCGCTTTGGCTGCCTGGGTGAGTCTCATGCTACCTATCAAGAAATTTCCAGGTCATATTTCACCCTAAACCAAAATAAATAAATATTTTAAAAATTATAATAAATAAATATGCAGAAATATTTATGCATAAATAAAATCTAGTAAATACCAGACATGGTGATGCATTACATTTTGAAATCAAATTATGCATAGATCATGTGATATTTGTTGTAGTGTATTTCATTTATGCTGATATTACAGTATAGTTCTACAAAAATTAGGATTTGGTGGTAAAATGTGCTTAATTGGCATAAATATGAAAATACAAAAAAAATTAATAGTCCTAAAACTAGGCTTTGTTTCTTCAAGTATGTTCCCTTTACAAAGCTCGCCAAATTATTGAATTTATTTAAAAGACAAGCAGGATCTATGCTTTTAAACATTTCTGTATGCAAATTCCAGTCAACAGTACCACCACTGGATGGTTCATACATAAATGTAAAAAAACTGATGTGAAGCATCTGTCATAAAAATAGCCAAATTAGCGCTTGCAAAGCCTTTCAGAAATATGCTGCATTTAGATGAGTAAATCATATGTGGTAATCAAAAAAGGATGTGAATGCTCTTGACTGATTTAATTTGAGTCAATTTTAGATTCTAGTATAATGTTGTTCTGTCTTCATGCCTCCTCATTTCCATATAGACAGAAATTCCATACGCTACTACATTGCCAATATATCCGTGATATATTATCCTTCTTGTATGAGGCAAATTAAGTCTTTAACTTAAGCCTTATTGCTTGGTGGTGGATTTTTTGTGAGGAAAAACAGGCTTTTTTGGTTTTCCTTGATTAAAACTGTGTCCTCATTTTGTCAAAGTAAATCATGTCAGAGAAACCTGATTATATGTTAGGCAGAAGTCCATAGATAAACTCTAGTGTTTAATTTCCCCAAGATTAATTGTCAAGCCATACCCTTTCATCATATCTCCTAGCATGCTTTCAACAGAGGCGTAGAGGGAAAAAAAATATGACAGTAATATTTCATCGTGTACACCACTCCTCCCCTGCACGCAGACTTTTGATCTGTCAGTACTTTAGATCAAACGTAATCCAAAGGCTCCCAACATAAAAAATGAACACGTGACACTTAAATCAAGCTTTGTGCCGCCTCTTTGAAAACCATTACTGAAATCGTAAAAACAAATTTAATACGTTCCATTCATCTCTCCAGCATATGCCACGAATAATGATGCAAACGGCCAACAACCCTGATGAAGGAAGAGTAAGAATAGAACCAGTAAGTATATCTCCACTGTGATCTCATGCTCTGTCTTTGGCAAAATTAAATAAATATGAATGATGAATTGGGTTACAGACTTGTATTTTGTGAAAATATAGCCTAGGAAGATATTTTAAGACCCCAATCTTTCTCTCCTGCATGTGATGTAAATTGCATGCTATTAAGTCTGTGGTTTTCCTAGCATGTGCTCTCTGTGTGAGAGTCAGATGATAGGTTGAGGTGTAGTTAAATATTCCTTGTGGTTTTGGACGTGCTTCCCAATAGGTCGCAGGAATGGGGAAGAGTCCTGCTTCAGACAGACACTCAGATGCTCCTGATGCCCCGTCCTATATGCATGATCCGCATGACCTGCCCCTGAGCCCCATCAGCGAGGCCTCCAGTGGCTATTTCTCTACTAGCGTCTCCACTGCCACCCTTTCCGATGTCTCCATAGCTTGCGGGGACCTTACCCCTACTCCCAATACCCAAGCTGGCCCCGTAGCATCCAGGCAAAGAGGAGATGACATTGAAGACTGTCTACCCACCCGTGTTAATGCCTCTGCTCCTGTAGAAGCTGGGCTAAGATCTGACAGGCTTAGAAAAGAGGAAGATACCCAGGCGGCCCACAGAAATGGCGTCACCACCTCTCAGCAGGAAGTACAGCTAAACGCAAACCCTCCCCTGGTGTTGAGTACCTCTACAGACAACCCTTTCTCCCTCCAGAAGGTCAAAGCCAATGAACTCAGGTCTTTCAGTAACATTCTTGGAGACGGTGGTGGGAAAGCAACCACAATGCAAATGCAGCAAATTAACAGCCTGGAGAAGCTGGAGATAACCTTTGAGGATGTAGAACCCAAGGAACTTGCTTGGCTCAAGGTGGGAGGGAGAGTGACTGTCGGAAACAGTAAGTCCGGCACGGTCCGCTACATTGGCCCAACGCACTTCTCTGAGGGCGTCTGGGTTGGCGTTGAGCTGGACACTCCCTCAGGTTTGTCAAGTTTTCCATATGAGACAAGTTTTCTGAGATTTCTTCTCCAGTTTCAAGTTGCCTGTTTTCAAGGCCTGCTGCAACTAGTCATTCTATAAGTATTAATTAAAAGGGAATAAAATAATGACAAGAATGACGAGTCTTATAGAATACAATTTTAACAGTAACACTTAAAATGCTTGTAGGAATTTGATGGTTCATTGGTTTGATATGTCTTACTTGTCACTAAAAAAGGAGAAATCAAGTCAAGTCTTCTGTTAGTCTGACACCTTCATGGTGAAGCCAATTCACAGACCTTGTTCCTCTTGTATCCTTTGTCCACCAGGTAAGAATGATGGTTCCATTGAGGGCCACCAGTACTTCCAATGCAACCCTGGTTACGGGGTGCTAGTCCGTCCAGATCGGCTGACTCAAAGGGAAACTTCCAAAAGGCACACCGAAAATCGTCGCAGTGGGGAGTTCAGTCAGCAACTGAGGGGAGGAGCTGGCACTGCCATTCAGAAAAGAGAGAATCGCAAATCCTGGACCAGCTAATTGACATTGAGCTGAACAGGACCGAACCTCCATAGCTAAGCTACACCTCCAGCATCAGAATTTAACGGAGGAGGTCACCTCCATCCATTACTGTTCTTGGGCTTTCCATGGAGGTGGTACAACATTCCCTTACAAACCCCTCTATCAGTTTCGGTGCTATGCTAATGTGTAGCATGTGGGAGTGCTATGAATTTTAACATGCTGCTTCAGCTATGTTCCTTGAGATTTGTTGGTTTGGTAACTTAAGAAAGCCTCCATGAGTTGGCTGTAAATGAATCTTCCAGGTCTTTGGGATCAACCCATCATTCTTGTTTGTGCCCTGGTTTTATCAAGAGTCCATTTTTGGACTTGATACTACAAATTATGCTTGATATATCTTCTCTGTGCAGTCAGTAATCGATTTGTAGTTTCCTGAATGTGCCTTTTAAGTCAACCCATTTATTTTTTGTCATCCCTCATGCACCTTTGTAACACTAGTATAAACGTGGTAAATGGTAGACAAGTAAGAGATTATCTCAGGGATTCGATCAGAATTATTAGATATGTGTTCATCTCTAAGCCATGTATTTCAAGATGGGTGTTGCCCTGAGCAGGTCATTGCAGGTAATTGATGTCAGTTTTGTCATTTCGTGAAGTACTACTATTACTTGGCCAGTGATTGGATGACTAAATCCACAAGATTGAATATTTTATTTGGTTTGGTGCCATTTGAAGGCTTGCCTATCAGTATTTAAGAAGGAAACTGCCCGCTTGGTGTATATCCTTGATTGCACATGGTGAATTTTTAGACTTGACTGAATTGGCACATTCAGGCTTAATTGACTGGCTTAATTAGTCTCTCTCTTAATGGTTTTGATGATTGGACTGAAAAAAAAAAGAAGTATTTTAGAGGGCTTATTTACAATCTGATGGGTTGGGGGCACATTTTAGTAAGCAGCCTTTTAATTGGAACTGGGTTATTGAAACTACTTCAACATAAAATTACTTTGTGCTGCAATTTAGTGACAATTTAACATAGCTCAGTTTGATTGGTTTCTAAAGGACTGTCTTCCACAAGAAGGTCACGGTAAAAGCACATTCCAGTTTTGTGTATTGGACCAACTACTGGCAATACCTACATATTTATTCAAATTAAAAGATCTAAAAGTGATTTCATTAAATATTTTTTAGCATACTGTATAGGCAAAGTGGGCACATTTATATAGTTTTAAATAAGGAGCATTATACCATACAGATATGATGCTCATTCACATGGTGATGGAGAGAAAAGACGTGTTATTTCGTTCCTTTTATACTCTATTTTCGTGGAAATCTTCGTGATTTCTGAAGTCTAATGCAATATCAAATTATTAAAATATATTTTAATGGTTGTAGGTATGTATATTGAATTTATAAAGTGTAAAAATCCCATGAATGGAAAATTTTATTTGCACATTTGATTTATAATAGATAGCTTATGTGCCCAAAGGGTACTTAGTTTTGTTGTAAATTAACTTTAAACTAACCAATGATCCACTGTAAATCTGCTTTTCACTGGATTTGGTGCTCAAGTCAAAAGCATTTCAAAATTTTGATCTGAGAAAAGATGATTTCTCCACAGTTTCAAGTTGCCTTTAATTTGTTTTCTTGTAGAGTGATGTCTTGATGTCTTGTGTTCAGTCATAAAAAATTGGGTTGAGATCTTTTTTTTTTTCTTTCTTTCTTTTTTTCTTTTTTTATAAATGTATCTTGATCTGTGCCTCACTCATCATGAGAAAAAACAAACGCACACATGGAGCATGACTTTGTTGCTATGATTATCAACCCAGTGATTTTATGGTCTGTTGGGTCACATTAGCAACTAGTCATTCTTGAGTATTAATTTAAAGGTAATACAAGAACAGATTGATTGCCTTTGGAATGACAAGTCTCAACTAAGTTTCTATTTTAGCAATAACACTCATAACGCTTGTAGGAATTTGATGGTTCATTGGTTTGAACCTATTGTGTTACTGCTCACTAGAAAGGGGAAATGAACTTGTTCATTGGTTTGAACCTATTGTGTTACTGCTCACTAAAAAGGGGAAATGAACTTGTTGAAGAAATTTCAATGAGCTGATCCCCTTCCATGACCCCACATTTCAATCATAGAAACTTTAAACATGGTGTTTACTGGTGTACTAGGTGTTTATTTCATTTTCAAGTGCAATTTACCATTTTTAATTTTTATCATTAAAAAGGTTGAATGCATTCTGCGTCCATTCTGGTCAAAGTCAGCAAGTCTTCAGTAGCAATGACACCTTGATCTGTCATAAAGTGGCATAGATCCAGAGCCATATCTGAGCAACCACACAGTGGCCTTTTGAAGTAAAATACTAAATACAGGTGTGGATACTTATGCTTTTCTGCTGTTTAAAATCCTTTCCATTAAGGGCACCAGGAGAAAAAGGTTTTGAAGGAAGCTTTGGGCCGCGCTGTTTACACAGATGTCAGACGAAGCTCTTGGCAGGAAGTTGCTGCTCTACTTTTGTAGTGTTTTTTTCTTTTTCTTTTTTTTTTTCTCTCTTCCTCCCTCCCTCTTTCTGAGCAGTAAGTGTACGGCTCCATGTTTCACCACTAGTCTGTGCCTCGTCCTGAGGTTTGATGATTTTATGTCATGAAAGTTGTCCTGCACATGGAGTGTTTGTCCCCAAGTATTCGAGTGTATGTGTGTTTTGTATATAGTTGCATCTTGAGAGTTCAATCTGAGCACAAGGCTGGGTTTGATTAATTTAATTATCTGCAATTCTATGCTGATATCCAAAGAATAATCATGTATAATAATTCATTTATAATTTCTTTTATATTGACTGTACAATAATCTGGCTGTAAAGGTAAAAATAAAAAGTGAATTGATTTACACATTTGTCTTATCATTATAGTTATTGTTATCATTATGTCTTATCATCATAGTTAATACTTATTTAAATAGGTGGTTCCAGTTGCAGTCTTAGCTCACTTGGCCTTGATGTGAAGGATAAAAATAACACTGTTCTTTGTTACATACCTGCAAATCAGGGGCGGAGCCAGACATTGTAAACATTCAGGGCTTAGGCCATATCTAGTTGGTCCGGGGACATTTTTTTTTTTTTACCATGTTTATGGCAGCTATATAAACTTTTTAGTCTAAATGTTCTCTGCCTTCATCATTTTGAAACCATAACACAGCACTTTTTGAGGATTGTCAAATTTTCACTTCTGCCAACTAAGAGGCAAAAAATTGTCTGATGTAACCATTTTAAAGTTACATAAGATAGGTAGGGAAGGAATTTGGCATTAACAGCTTTACTAACTTAAAACTAAAAAAATTGTATACTATGCTGAAATAAAATTCATAGAATGAACAGCGTTTCCCACATGTTTTTGTGAGACTTGGGTCTGGACTTTAGGGGCATCTGGGGGTATAGGTCCCATGTAAAGAAAATCTTGCACATTTTAAAATTAAATTCATCAATCTGGTGCACTTTGAGAGCCATGTTCAATGTGCAAATTGTACAAAGAAAAAAAGTCTAAGCATTGACTTGAACTTTAAAGTGGGCTCAAACCTCTTTAGCATCTACATTACATTCACACTGATGTTTTAGGAAGCCAAACAATTAGAATATAATAATAATTTTGTCTTAATTTCTTCACTTCCACGAGATGAACCTATATTTATTTTGACAGAAACTGCAGTTGAGTTTTTAAAAATTAAATTTACAAGTTTGATACACGCAAAGTATCACAGAAGTAAGTTTCTTATGCAGAGCTGATGTGCAAATTAACAAATGTATATTGATTTATGGACAGAAAAAAGGACTCTTATTTTGATATTCTTGCTCGGGAGTCGTGAACGGACTGGTGAACTGCGCATGCTCCCTCGTATCAACAGCTGAACTGTGGAAGAGCGGACGCAACTCTCCCATTCTTTTCATTTTATCCTTATTTACAGGTAAACAGTAATCTGTCTGACGGGTCTCCGGAGGCGGGGCCTGCAACACAAGCACAATAAACCTCAAAAAAAAATTATTGGAAATGGGCTAATTTCCCATAGACTGGAGTGAGACCAAAAACGTGTCTTGCTGTCGAGATCCTGTTTTTGGCGCTTTTTTTTTTGTGCGGCGTGACAGGTCGCTGTAGCGGCTATCATCTCTTCCGGTTTACAGCACAAAATAAACATGAATGAACATCAGAAGGTATGTTGAAAGATACAGAACTTACCAAAATCCGTATAATGTCACATGTAATCGCTTAATCAGTTCTTCAACCTAGGAAAGACGTCAGTAAAACCGCTTGTAAACATATAATGTCACATTTACCTCAGAAAAGCCATTCAATGTCTACAAACTCCTTAGCTTGAAAAAGGAACTTTAGAAAGGAGCATTTTGTTAAATATATGCTCTATTGCATATTCATTGTATTTGTACTTAACCTGTTCTTCAATATTTAATGTTTGATTAAATCCATTTCAGCCACCATATATATACAAAGAGTAGAAACATAATGTTATAATACATTTTCAATGATATAATTATTATAAATTATAATTATTATTCATTGTGTGCAATTGAAACGGAATACATGTAACGGTGTTATGTAATCAAGATACAAAAATCTGAACTGTAATTCGTTACAGTTAGGTCAAAAAACGTAGTAATCAGATTACAGTTACATTTTGAAAAAAGGGGGAATACTATCAGGATTACAATCGTTTCATTTAAAACTAAATAAATAATTATTTTGCCATAATAACACTATATTAAGCGCTGCTTGATTATACAGTGTTTCCTGGTTCTGTTGCAGTGATGACTCACACGAGCCACCCGCTGGTGCATGCGCAAATAACACCCGTCTACAATCTCCTCAGACGCTACCTGCTAGTTAAAACGATGCTGCCCACGGGGAAAAACGCTTTCAATTCATGGAAATTTCGCTGCTATTTTGTTTTCAAAGAAGAAACTGCAAACAACATGGTTGTACAGTGCAAACTCTCCCTTCCAACTACGAAAACACTTTCTTTATCAAAGGACAAAAAATAATCTGTAATACCATACTGTAGCCACTAGATGTCTGAATAGCCCTCCACACACACACTCTTTATATATATTTAGGGCTGTGTATTCCCATGATTGCTTAGTTTTAATAGTTTTTAAAAGTAACCAAAATGCTAAAAATTAAAATTAAAGCAGAACAAACACGAACAGAAATGTGTTATCCAAGCTTGTTCAGTTTGGTTATGATCTGATGTGACATTTTTAAGCTCTAAACAACAACAATGACGATAATATTGCAATAGATAATTTATCAGATTTTTAAAATATTTTTATTGTTGAGCCCTATTCAAAAGTATGGAACGTGTAAAATTTAAAAACTTGCAGAAATTGAGAAGAATTAAATTTTACTGTAAATTGCATTTTTAAATTTAAGTTTCAATTTCTTCCTTTCTTTTATACATGTGACCTTGAAGTAATCCAAAAGTAATCAGATTACATTACTTTTTTGAAGCGAAATTGAAGCGAATCGAAACGCAAGCTTGTGAATCGAAATCGAATCGAATTGTGAAATTTGTGTCAATGAATGTTTTTTGTTTTTTTATTTTTTACTTGAAGAAAATTGTTTTTCCCAGAGTGCACCAAAATGCTTTGTTTACATGTTAAGATCACAAAAAGCTTCTTCAGGGGGAGGATGTCCTCAGACCCCCTTCATGGATTTATTTTGTAAACTTTAGGGCTTAATGCTAATAATTTTTTTTTAATAAATAAAACAGGCCTAGTTATTGTTTTAGTTGTTTTTGATCCATGTAGCCTTAATAAATAAGGTTATAACAACAAAAACTACTAGCCTAACTCATACATTTTCCATATAGTTAAAGACAGTCAGTAATAAAATAAAAAAATAATCAACATACAAGCAATAGCACACATAAATACAACAGAGCAAACAGGTACAGAAATAGTATGTAAAATAGTGTGTCAAATGTAAAATACCACTGCATAGCCTTCACTGTATAAATATAGATTAACCCTTATTAAAGTTATTCAGTCAAGAGCAGTGAGCGATTTTTTTTCTCTTTTGTTTGATTAACATAAAAACACAGGAGCATAAAAAGCAGCAGGAATATTAGGCTGCTGTCACTTCCAAAAATCTTATACACATGCATCTTATCTCACGTTTACATTCACTTAAGACATAACTATGTTTACGATGATACTCAACAAGACAGGCAATTTGGTAATTATCGTGTGAATATGTCCGTGCAAGACGTGAAAGAGTATTCACACGCTGAGACGCGTCATTCTGAGAGCACACTTTGGTTGCACACACAAAACTTATCAGAGTAGAGTACAAATACCAAACTGAGAGCAGACTAGAAGTCAAGTCAAGCGTGATACGTGCGCTTGAATATTTAAGTTGGCAAGGCTCAAAAACGTGCAGATTATCAACTTCCATGAAGATGTAGCACTGGCCCAATCGGGCAAGTGACAGTTTCATTAGCTGGCCCGTGTCTTTCACGCTGGTATTCCTTATAAGTCCTTGTTGAGCCCTGCACTTTGTCACCACTTGTGAGTTTATGTCTGACTTTTTTGACAAACAACATTGTAATTGAACTTGACAGCCAGTGATCATATTATTCAACTGCACACATTGTGTGCAAACGCCTCACATTACTTTATCGTCTTCAAATAAGTTACAACTTCAGACTTTGTAATATAACTGATATTCTGCATATAAATATATAAAATAATATAAAAAGTACAATTAGCCAGTGTCTTTCAGCTCATTAAGTCTTTATTCTCTAGAAGGTACAGTTCTAAATAAAAACAACTTAAAAACAAAGTTTGAAAACGAACCAAAAAAAGTGTCAAAACAAAACTTAAAAAAGTAACAAAGCATATGCGTTTTATACTACATATTAATTACAGAACAGTCTACTGTCCAAAAAAGGCACTAAATTCTGTAATAAGAGATACATGATTAGACTATTTCAAGTTAATACAACAGTGATATATTTTTAATTTTTTATACTCATAGAATATATTTATACATTTTTAATATATTCACATATTGAACATGGACAGATTAAAAACACAGTCAAAGTGTTCCCTCATTCTTTCACGACAGACTTCTGTTCCAAACACATTCCAACACTAGCTTAATAAAGACTTCTGGGTAACTCACTGGGCACGAGTCCATCACACTGTGCCTCAGTACTGTTTCTAAGAAAGTGTTTCATGAGGGACTCTGTCTGTATCCTATAATAAAATATACAAGACTACATGATTGCTGTGTAAGCTCGATACATCACGCTCAAATTTGGGTTGGCAACGACTTAAAAGCACATTTCAGGGACAATTCTAACTTTTTCTTAGCTGAATGTATGATTGGCAGTTTGCAATACTGTTCATTGTCTGGCTATAATAGCATCTAATATTTTAATGGATGTTCAGTGAACTAAAGAAAATAAAAATTTTAAAATGACCGAGATCAAGTGTAGTTGTCACATTGGGAAGTTATCACATTTATAACATTTTGAGTCAAAATTGCATAATTGCTACAGTGATGCTCCATGCTGAATTCAAACCTCCCAATGCAAATTATGCAAATTGGCAAACATCACGTCTTTAACAGCCACTTAACACAATAAAACGACATTTGCATACATTCAGATTACAGTCAGTTATATAATGAAAGTCAATTTAAAGGTACAGTATGTAAGTTTTTTCTTCTTCTTCTTCTTTTTTCTTCAAAATTAACAAAATTTAAATCAATACATCATCAATCCTTCTTCCAAAATGTGTTTTTGGCTTACCATGATTCACTATGGTAAGCCTATTATGTATTTTTGTTTTTTACTCAACAGGTGAGTAAGGTATTTTATTAAACTGTTAGAGAGCTACATAAGTTGTTCATTGTAAAGCATTACCTACTGTGAAGGGTCGTTACATTATGGTTGTTGTCTATTAATGGGTATAGCTACAGTAATGTCTTTAGGTAGTTAGCTTGAGTTCCTTTCCATCTAAGCCATCTGTTAAAGGATTAATTCACAATAAAATGAAAATTACCCCATGATTTACTCACCCTAGGTGTATATGACTTTCTTCTTTCTGATAAACACAATCGGAGTTATATTAATAAATATCCTGACGCATCCAAGCTGTGAACGGGGGCAACAAGTTTGAAGCTCAAGAAAGTGCATCCATCCATCATAAACGTACTCCACATGGGGTTAATAAAGGCCTTCTGAAGTGAAGCGATGCATTTATGTAAGAAAAATATCCATATTTAACAAGTAAAATATCTAGCTTCCGCCAGAAGCCACCTTCGGTATTCAACTTAAGCACTTTGAACTGCGAGAAGCATTACACTTTATGCTATGTCCTACACCTTCTGTATTCAGCTTACGAAAAACGTAACTGACATTGTGACTACAGAAGCTAGATATTTTACTAACTTGATTTTTTTGTGGAGTATGTTTATAATGGATGGATGTACTTTCTTGAGCTTCATACTTGTTGGTCCCGTTCACTACCATTATAAAGCTTGGATGCGTCAGGATATTTATTAATATAACTCTGATTGTTGTCCATCAGAAAGAAGAAAGTCATATACACCTAGTATGGCTTGAGGGTGAGTAAAGCTTGGGGTCATTTTCGTTTTAAAGTAAACTAATACTTTAAGCCTAGAATGTTTTGTGAGCAGTAGGATAACCATATTCATCCGCACAGTCATGCAGAGCCAAAACACAACTAAAACAATGTTCTTCCGCAAAATACATGCAGGTTTGTTTTTTTAACCACTAAAAGGCCAAAAATTACATAGTGTACCTTTAAATTTGAACCTTTTCAGGTTAGGGCAAGTTGTCAAGTTTTATAGTTCATAATTTTATTACAATTTCTGTTAGCCAAAACATTAACATTAATTTAAAAATTTTGCTTGATATTATACTTTTTACTGATTACATTTTTTTTTTCTGAAAAGCCATTAAGCGGACACAAATATGCTGTGTTAATACACAGCAGATTGCCATTGTGACAACTTACCCCACATAGTGTCACAACAAGCACTAGTCTGTAAGGTTTGTGTCTACGCAGAAATTAACTTTCAACAATAATCTCACGCTAACAAATAGTCATGGAGTAAAAAGTGTGTCAACTAGCCCCGGTCACCTCTATAAAGGAAAACATATTTTAAACTTTCAACCAAATCACAAGGCATAACTAGAAAAACAAAGTCTCGTTTGATGATTTTTTTTTTCTGCTTGGCAGAATTTAAAATGAGAAATTAAATTTACAATTAATATTCTCTCTGAACATACAATATTCCTTTGATACATATTTTACTCTTGGTACATTTATGTTAAACTTATGTAGATTTATGGAATAAATGTATCTAGGAACATTAGCGTTAAATTAAACAGCGTCACCTCATTTTCACAGAAATTATGTGTTGACAGATTTTACATATTCTGTCATTTAAGTGCTTAGAAATGCTTGCATTAAGGCTGAAGCCCAATGTCAATTTTCAAAATTCACTTTCAGCTGCAACTGGCGTTTTAATTACGAGCTTATTTGTTAGCTAGTGGCAATTTCATCAATATAAATCTGTAGTCCTTATGCTCAATAGAAATAAATGCGTGTTTATGAGTTGAAATGGTATTTCAGACATTCTGAGAGAACTTTTGAAGCAGCTGATTCTTTTCACAGGTTTGTCATCTGATAGCTATTTTGATAAGTCTAAAAAAAGCTTATTTGTGACTGCAATGGTGTGCATTACGCACAGAAAGCAGCTTCCTAAAAGGCAGAGAAAAGACAGTAAAAGGTGGGAGAGGGCCTGTGGTTAGTATCTCCTTTCCTTTTTTAAAACAAGCACCATAATTCTGAAGCACAAATGAAAATAACCTGAATTAGTCCATCCCTCTTACCTTTCTTTGAAACAGTACCAGATAAAAAAAAAAAAAGAAAGAAAAAAAGTATGTTGGGGTAAAGAACACAAAGCACCATAACTCTCCCCCTTAAAGTGACATTTTATGATTTTTAAAACAAAAAACAAATAAGCAATTACATGGGATATTTATTAGAGTGGTTAAATCCACTTTAATTTCGGAAATAAGGGTTATTAATCCCCATGGATGGGAGTTATCATCACTTTCCAGAGAAACCCCATATTTGGACACGGGGGCAAACACCAACAGGTTTTTGTATTGGAACGTCGTCATCCTGATTGTCAAGTGTTTTCCCGTTCGCTGAGACAAAGAAATTCCCAATGCTACAACATTTTCCAGCCGTGTGCTGCTGAAACGTTTGCACAGTTATTGGCTGAGTAGAACACTTTGAGGTTATATACGTTCAAATAAACGGCTGTTGTCTGATTGCTTTTAGAGAGGCCTGCAGAAGAGCCCAACTGATTTTCTAGTCTGCTAATGCTGAAATATAATGGCACAATCTTCACGAGTAGGCTTCAGTTTCCAGGCGGCCCTCGATGCCTCCCTGCAGAGATGCACAGTTGTGTAGCGGCAGGAACATAAATAAGCTGCCGCCAGTAATTAAAAGTGCAATACGTAATTGCTGAAGCCAGCAGGCCGGTAATGGTATGCAACTATACAGTCCTGTGCAACTTCTACGGTGACAACCAGGGACCAGAATTAACATTTTGGCCAATTTCATGGAAACAAATATTTAATTCTGGTCATGAAACGGTATTTCGTTTTACTTAAAACATTCTTACCTTAATTATAATTAAATTATTTAGCAGTTTTCCCCCATATTAGTGACAAACAGTGAAAAAAAATAAAAAAAAGTTCAAAGACGCACAAGTCGCAACAGATACCGTTGACTGAAATCGCTTACATATGTTGAGTTATGAGTTACGACTAGGGCTGCACGATTTATCGCACAACATGAAAAATAACACTGAACTTGAACGCGATTATAACTTAAACGCGATTCTTAGTGCGATTATGAAATCACAAAGGCTGCGATTATTTTTTTATGCCCACCTTGTCAATAAAGTATGGCTCCAAATACTAATCCATCTGAAAGCACTGCGAGTTTGAATCGCTTATAATGTCTTTTCTTCATCTTTTTTACTCCAAACAGTTGAGCGTCCTTCTGTGAGATGATTTGGCTTCTCACACAGAATAAGGCAGTCGTGTGTTTATTAGTCATGTTACATTAATCAAAGCGTTTCAATCTTCTGTTTATTCAGCTACAGCGATGACGTGCTTTATCTTCTTCTGCAGCAGGGTATATTTAGAGTTTCCACGCAAGAGCGCCCTCTGGCTTTCAGATGGAGAAGCATTTACTACTGATCACAGAGCCGTACAGCTCTGACAAGCTGCGCATTAAATAATCGCAGCCTTTGCCAAATTTTATCGCGATAAATCGTGCAGCCCTAGTTACGACTAATCATCTAACTTATTTTTTACTTTTTTTTTTTTTTGCTTTTAGTTGAGATATTTTAGCAGTGATGCTTCAGTTAGCATGCTACATTTGGCTCGTAAAGACATTTTGCATGATAAAACCTTTTCCAGAAAATTTGCGTCTTTAAATTCATCTTGTTTAAACACCATCACTACAGCAATATACATATTCAGAAAAATGTCTTTGGCTGTTGCACTGTGTATCGCATTTTGTTTGTTTTTTGAGCATTTTAGCCATTTTTAAGATGACGTATATAGGTAAAATAACTTTTTAAAAGCTATTTAAATGTAAAAACTTTTAAAACATTTTTAAAACCACGTCTTAAGACCCCTTGTGTTCTATACAATTCCACTGCGCTTCATCTAGAGCTCTTTTGAATTTCGCATTTTATGTAAACGGCCAAAACGACGTGTTCAACCTAATTATACAGGACTGCTTAATAAACTAGTCAATTTTGGAAATATGTTGTTTTACACATAACCAAACTATGTTGCATTTCTTAACAACTACCCAGTAACTTTGTTTTATTTACTTGGAAAAGCCGCTGGTATGCATATGGTGGTAGGCGAGTGTTAATTTTGGACCCTGGTGACAAGCGTACAAGTTCAAACGCAACTTCAGCAATGCTGGACTGCACATACATAAAGAAATAAGTTAAGAAGTGAGAGAGAATATGCTTCCCAACACACTTTCCCTGGAGAGGCTGAGGCAGTGAACATTTAGTATGATACTGACCTCTTAAATCCTGCAAAGAAGGCTTCCTGAAAGAAGGAAAAACTGAGAGACGAAATTCACTATCCAAGTGTGATATGGCAGGGTGATATGTCGCATGAAGTTTTTAGTGAACGTGTTTCATCAACAGTTTAAACGCAGCGACTCCCCGACCTGCTGCGTGTATGAGAACGATATTAATGAAAAGACTACTGAGGCGTCACATGTAGAAGGGAGGTGGAAGGAGGGAATGTTGGGTTAACAGTCTTTATAACCTCCGCACATCACTTTGGTCATCCACGACCTGGCCATATTCCTCAATCACAGTTCACGCACAACTGTTTGGCTTTATTTTTGTAACCCCACATTTCTCCTTCGGCTTCCCTCCGTGCTCCACATCGAAGGGAAGATTCTCACTCGTCATCCAGCACCTCTGTCTTGATGTCACTGGTGGCTCCGCCCTGCCTCGCTAGTGCCAGGATGCTGTGATTGACTGCGGCCATCTCCACTGCCAAAGCTATGGGGTCCTGGTGTTCGTTTGGGCCGGCGTTGTCGTCCTATAAGGGAGTAGAGAACCAGAGATTGGTCTGAAGCCCTCTGCTTTTGCCCCGCAAACCTGTTTGAATGACTTTGTATCATTAAAAGAAAAAGGAGCATGAAATTGTTCATACAAACCACAATATATCGGTTACTGGCCAATATTAGAGATTAAACACTAATAATTTAATAACACTGTTAAAGTAGTCATGAACTGCATTGTTTTATTGTTTTACAATGGTTCCTGTGAATTAGCCCTCTGATCCGAATGCTCTGTTTTAAGGGGCGTGTCTGCTGTGAGACTTCAGTGTAAACTGTTTTTTACTATTACAGTTCTCAAGGTTAACTAATCGTGTATAATGTTGATTATATTTAGATTTATGGCATTATATTTAGATCGTGGCTTGAAAGGTTGCAGTGATGAGCATGTAGCCGATCACAGACATGTTGTTGAGCACATGAATGCGGCGATCTTGTCATTGCAACTCAATTTCTGCACACTAACGAATGCTTTCATCATAACTAATAGTGCAACTACACTGTAATTACGAGATCGGTTGATTATTACGGTAGTCTAACGCGAGTCCAGAACTTTGTCACTGATAAACTCACACTGTGATTGCCAGTGATCGCAAAGGAAGCGTTCTTTGTTCGATTTCTATTTATAATTTAATCACTATTTAAATAATCCTACATGAGAAACAATGTGAAGTTGACTTAAGTCATCACTGGTTTGATTTATTGACACATAGACAAAGAACATCTGACTGTACATGAATCATTACAAATCAGAAATCACTGGTCACAAATCAGGCATTAGAATTAACACGATTACTTACATGCTGCATTACTGTCAAGTCCATATCGTAAACGTATTTTTGCAAAGCCTGCTCCAAAATTGCGACTGATTTACCAAAGAATCCACAGTGAAATGTACAGCATAGAAAAATAAATAATGCTCTACTGAGACATTTATATTGTTGCAAATAAATAAAATAACCTCATTCCTAACATTAGGATCCTTTGGAAGGTGTTATTTTTAGTCCAGTGAGTGATCCTGTGCTCTTCTCTCTTCCTCATCTCACTAACGCCAGTGGGTGGGGCCAAAGTTGCAATGGTGAAATAGGTGTTGATTTCCTTTTGCAGAGGCGGTCTTTCACCTATCTATTACGTCATAAGTAGGCACATTCCAGGACGAGTCGTTCGCTGGGCTTGGTAACATTAAAAGCTGTTTTTGGACTAACATGGAAGTTTTCCAGTTCTGAAACGTACAGGATATTCTTACAGTATAATGACTTCTTATTAGTGCTGTCAATCGATTAAAAAAAAATTAACTTGATTTATCAGTTTTTTTTCTGCAATTAAAAGCAATTAAAAACACTTGCATGTTTTTATCATACCTGTCTAACAGACAGAAAAAATACAGAAATTGAATAAAGTTTTTAAACAGTCTGCACTGCATAATTTATAGCCTAAATTAAATATAGATAATCATTATTAAAGCTACAAAAGTTCTTTAGTCAACAGCAGTGATTAATTTTCTCTGTTACCTTTGTTCTTTCATTATCTTCAGTGACAGACGGCATTAGTGATTGCTGTCCCTTTAAGAGCTGCCGCTGCTGCACATGACGCAGATCTCACACGCGTCCCACTTTCCCCATAGCTCTTTACTTTCATTTTAAGACTTTATTCAAGGCTGCTCTTATGAGGATACTCGACAGAATGGGTATTTTTGGCATTATTGTGCATTTTATTGTTCAAGTGTGACACAGAACTCGATTCTGGCACGCCATCCATGCGCACAATGGCGCCTCTTTCTGTGCGTCGTGTGTGTGACAGGACATTCACAGGCAGTGCATTCTCTTTTTCTCTTTTGCCGCATTTAAATGGTTTAAAAGCATTTGCATGAATAAGAGTGTGATCATATATTGTAATGCTAGCCAAAGGATGACAGAAAAAAAATGGATGCTGCGTTAATTGCGTTCATATTTTTAATGCGTTAAACTGGAAAAAAAATTAATCGCATACGTTAACGTTGACAGTTAGTTAACGTTGACAGTTAGTTAACGTTAACTTCTTATATATCAAAAGCTCAAGGAAAATTTGTTTTCTCAGTTCATGACCCCTTTAAATTTAATGTTTTAGCAAATCTCAAAATGATTATACATTTTTTTACTATACATTATAAAGCTGTGATTCCGTAATTCCTTTGAAGCTTTTAAAATGATTGTTTTTAGTTTTTAGCGATTATTAGCCATAACATGACAATTTTTAGCTAGTATTGGCTATTTTAATTAAATTGAAAAATATATATTTTTTAATTTTAAAAATGACCTTTTTTTTTTAAATATAGGCAGTCCAAGCAAAATGAAGATTTATAAACAAAAAAACAAACAAACACTTGATTTAAAAAAAAAAAAAAAAAATCCCTTACCATTCCTAAAACTTGGTCAGCAGCTACTGGCTCACCGTAGTCATTTCCATCAATCTCATCACTGTTGGAATGACCTCCCGGGCTTTGGACATCAATCCCATGACTCTCCAGGATTGCTGCTTCTTAGAAAAAAACAGACCTTGCCATAACATATCTGAGCCCATTAGGATGTACCTAACATGATGGAAGTTTTCTGAAAGGCATTTTTCTGTAAATTCAATATTTCTGATGAATGCACATTTTGAACGAGACAGCTGCAGCACGGTGATAACAATGCAATGGAAATAATTACATTGTCCATATTCAAAATGCATTGTTGCGTGTAATTCGAGCTTGGTCTGTCCCCAGAGGGCTTCAACATTACCTATGTTGGCTCTTCTCTTAATTTCCTTCCGTCTGTTGGCAAACCAGTTGTAAACTTTCAGAGACGTGACCCTCTCAAGATCTGAAAGCTTCTTCCCTTAATCAAATCACAGCAGAGCTCATCAATAATGTCTGGGGCTACGATAACAGGCATTTACACATGCATTCATCTTCTTTATGGGGGCTGTGTTTATCCTACCTGGTTTTTGAATAACTGCATTGCAGGCGTTGGCAATTTCCTCTCGTTTGGCTTCATCTGGGTACTGGTTGTCATTGAAATAACTTGAGCAAAAATATAAGACAGCAAAGGCAGATAACATGAAATTATCATGCAATTCATACATTTTATAGCTTTAAATATAAGCGTGCATTATCTTTATTTAACCTAGATTAGATAACCTACTTTTAGATTTAGGCTGACTATGTTTTGCGGTTGTCACAATACCAAAATTTCAGTAGTCAATACCAACACCAGTGAAATTTCACAATTCTTGATACTAGTAATGATATCACAGCAAAAACATATACTATATGTACAGCATACTATGCTTTATTTAAAGTATTATATATAAAATATTAACTAAATGAAATAAAACAATGGCATGTAGCCTTAGAGTATCTGTCAATTGAGAAGACTTTTCTTCAAGTAACTAATGAAATAAAGAGTCAATAACAAAATTTATTTTTTAATTCATTTTAACACTAAATAATGCTAATGAATAGAACTTTTCAAAGAGTGCTTTATAATTACTTTTCATTTTTAGTTCATGTAGCTCATGTAACTCATGTAGTTAACTAATGTTAACCAATGGAACCTAACTGTAAAGGGACACTAAAATAAAACCTACAAAAATTCACTTTCATTGGATGACCCACAGTAACCTGTCCTGACCATTCACACAATTTACCAAATCTTCTCACCTCTCCATCACTGCCAGACACTCTTTCCTCCAGGTGAAGCGGCTTCCACGCCGCAGACGGAAGCTGCCCTGGGTGCTGCTAATGGGAGGGGGTGTTTGACGCCACTCCACAATGTCCTCCAGGGCCATCGGGGTGGGCCGCATCGCTAGTGTTGCACCTGGGACACAAACATGACATGTCATCTCAGATGAAGTGTCGTAAGGGAAACAGTCTGTGTGCTTCTGAGGACAGACTTTCTGGTAGCCTGTTCACTGTGTCCGGAAGCAAATGATAATGAGAAACTGATGTTCTGGGGTTTGGGTCATGATCTTCTAATCTATTCACTGAAAGTCTGATATCTTCCCTCAGATCTGCCTGAATGAAACACATTTTTTCATCCCAGGTGAAAAAAAAGTACATTTCAATAATGTACTTAAAGTGCTCTTTTTCACGCACTAATTTTGTACTTAATATACTAAAAATTCTTCTTTAGTACTTCTTAAGATAATGTTAAGAACATCTAAGTGTACTCAAGTGTACTTTTGAGACACCATGAAATATGAACTAAAATGTGCTTTTAATATACTATCTCTGTATTTAAAAATATTTATTTAGTTACCACTTGTATATAAGTATATAAGTACTATAATGTACTATAAGTACTTTATCTATGTGTGATGATGGCTATGGAAGCTTGTTTTCGCGGCGAGAATTTTTCACAATTGCGAGTTTACATGTCGCAGTTTTGACTTTTTTTCCCCTCAGAACTGCATGATAAACTCTTTTTTCTTTTTTGTGAGTTTAAGTCAGAACTGTGAGATATACATTCACAAGATATAATTGTGAGATATATATTCTTTATATCATGTAATTCTCACATTACAACTTGCAATTGTGACTTTTTATAAAGTCAGTCTTTTTTTACTCAGAATTTAACTTTATAACTTGCAATTGCAAAATGTATCCAAAATGTAAGTCCAAATTGCAAAATATAAACTCGCAATTGTGAGAGAAGTCAGAATTGCAAGAAAAAAAAAGTCAGAATTGTGAGATTTAAATTCCCAATTGCAAGAAAAAAAATTGTCTGAATTGTGAGATGAAGTTGCAATTATCTTTAAAAAAAAAATTTTTTCCCGTGGCAAAAACAAGCTAATAGGGGAAATTAACATCAATAAATTAAATTAAACATATCCCAAATAGATTCATTGTTATCAACCAATAATATCTTTTGATTTTAGGAGTATGTTTAGAGTTAATGTTCGAACGATATTGTACATCCTACAAGAATAAATGACATTGGTGTTGGGTATTACCAGGTGTAGTTTTCTCTAGTTGGTACCAGCGGTAGAAGGCTCTTTTCTTCTGCTCGCTGAGGTCTGAGCCCTGCTGGAGCAGCCAATGAGAGATCCGGCTCTGACTAATACCTGCAGAGAAAGACACACAGCATATAAGGGCAAAATCTGACTTGCATATGTCTCTCTAAGGCCGGCCTTGACAAATCCCTCAACCTTAATAAAAGGCAGCCATACAGCCATAACAATATCATGGTGTGCTTTAACCGTTCTCTTTTTTATTGTACAAAATAAAAAGGAAAAATGTCACCGTATAAATCACAATATATTTGGAAAACAAAAAGCCAAAGCACACTAACCTGTAACTTGGGCAACTACTGCCTGTGATATCCGCCGATTCCCCAAGAATGCTTTAATCTCTTCTTTAATTATAGCACTGTCCATTCTACAACAACAGAGAGAGAGAGACTGAGACTAAAAAAATGACATCAAATGAAAAACAGCAATACTATTTTTGGTAACGAATCATTTGTTTCGAATCAGTGGTTCAGAGCGCCAAATCACGTGATTTCAGTAAACAAGGCTTCGTTAACATCATAAGTGTTACGAATTTTCAATAGTTCACGTGACTTTGGCAGTTTTATTCAGGCTTCGAGCTACTGATTCAAAACAGAAGATTTGTAAAGCTTTGAAGCTTCATGAAGCAGTGTTTTGAAATCACCCATCACTAGATATTGTTGAATAAAGTCACTATTTTGTTATTTCTGGCGCACAAAAAGTATTCTCGTCAGTTTATAATATTAAGGTTGAACCACTGTAGTCACATGAACTGTTTTAATATGTTTTTAGTAGCTTTCTGTGCATTGAAAAAGGAAGTGTTATTGCTAGCGATGCAGGCCTCACTGAGCCATCAGAGTTGATCAAAAATATCTTAATTTGTGTTCTGAAGATGAACGAAGGTCTTACGGGTGTAGAACGACATGAGGGTGAGTAATAAATGATAGAATTTTCATTTTTGGGTGAACTAACCCTTTAAGTCCCACCCTACATTTTTTCTTGTTCAAGAAGCCGTTTTACTCATATATATATATTATATATATATATACATATATATATATATATATATATACACACACACACACACATCACAATATAGAAGAAAGACTATTGTAACTTCTGTTTCATGCTGATTTTAACTATATGTTCGAGTCAGTACTAATAAAACGAATCAGTCTCACGAAACACAAATATTTCAGTTCAGATACGACAAAAGTTAATGAGTGAATCAGATTCACTATTAATGACTGAGTCATTTTAGCATGAGTTAATTTGTGATTCATGTACAAGAACCGCTCATAAGTGTCATTGTTAAAACATTCAGTTTTAACATTCAGTTTCTTTTTCAAGTTCAACACATTCACATGAGAATACAAAAGAATGTTTTTTGTAAACAAAACTGGTTCTGAATAAGAACCAGCACTCGATTCCCAACCATGATTTCACTTTCCCCCTCATGAGTTTATCACCCATCCTGAGTTTTCCACTGACCTCATGAGCTCCTCGACTTTGTCATCGATGTCCACTTCCTCATCGGGGTTCTCGATCGCAAAGGCCCTCGAGGAGGCGTTGCTAACAGCGAAGCGGGGCGGGGAGAGCTTCCCGTTGGGCATAGAGGCGAGGCCTTCCCGTCCGTTTTGGACCATAGGTGCTACTACCGGCATGGGTGTGGGGACCATTGGGGGCGGGGAGGTGTCATAGCTGTTGCTAGGAGATGGTGAGAGGCCGTTGCCACGGTAACCGGTCTGTGTGGCCGTAGAGGTCGTTGAAGAAGAGGCTGCGAGGTTGTTAGTGGAGGTAGTGCAGGAGTTGGAAGAGGTGGTGGCGTTGCTGCTGTTTCCGTGGTTGACGCCGGCCGCCCCGCTTCCACCGTGGGCGTGCCGGTGGCCGAACTTCTCCACGTGCTCGCGGTCCAGCCGGTCGAGGGTGTCCAGGGCGTGCAAGATCTCTTGCTTTGTCATGCCGCTTCGACGTAGCCGCTGCAGCAAGTCGATCTGCTCAATGGTAAAACGAGGCTCATCTGTATAATGGGACATTCTGCCAAGAAAAAGAGAGAGCTGCTGTATTAGAGAATTGATGTTGGAGGAAATCCTTAAACCCATGCTGATAAAACACGACACATGGCTGCATAATGTATAAAAGTCATAATAACATAGCCTAGACTAAAAAAAAACAATGCTTTAGTTTAAAAAATGCAGCGGAGGAGGTGTAGCAGGGGCCGCATGCGCTTGAGCTCTAACTAAAGTGTTATTTATCCAAGAAAATGTCAAAGTCACCACACCTTTATCGACCAATCATTGCAACAGAAGTGCGGAGCCTGTCTGAGGTCAAGGCAAAGACACTGCATGCATTACCACAGAATTTTTAATAGACTTTAAACAGCAGAAAGCTGGGACACGTGAGGAGGGGGAAGGAGGTTAACTTTAGGGAAAACTGCCAAGAAAAATTCCATCTGAGGCGGCCAACCTACTTTCAGTCAAGAAGCTGAGAATGAATCTCCGTACAGGCATTTGTCTGAGAATAGTCCTCCCAATGCCAGGCATTTGACTGTTGCCCACACACACATGCTTTGCTCAATTGTTATCCCGTAACACATTGTATTTCAATTCATTTGCTCAATGCCTGAGTTTTGAAAGGAAGCTACAACTTATGACGCAGCAAATGCAAAACTCGTGCCAATGCAATATGCATTCCATATGGCACAGCGTAATGCAATCAAGTAAACGAGAAAATGGTAGGCTCCTTTTAACAATATGAAGATTTCAACTTCCCTGCGACATGTTCTTCAAGAATAAATTCTGCTGATGAGTGAGTACGACTGTCTCCTGGTGTCTGCGCTGCATAAAATAAATAAAAAAAGATTTCTGCTCACCCAAGCACCCTTAAAAAGCTTCAAAAGGTTTAATTATCCAGAGACATCAGATATAGCAAATCAGCAAAAACAACAATAAACCCAACCAGGAGTGTTTTTTGAGTTCAGTCTGTAATTTTTATGTATCTTCTAAAGAACAATACATTAACCCTGTAACAAACAAGCCTTTAGTGGTAGAAGCTGCACAATGTCAAACAAAGTCATAAAACAACTAATGTCCCATCAATGTGTGCACCACAGGCTGACAAAATCTCTTATATGGGAATAAAAAAAATCCCAAATGTAAAAATGTCACCTTAGACATCAAATCTGGTTTTGAATAATCATCACCAAGCTAGCCGATAAACCACAGTGACACAAGAATTCAGAATAGCCAATATGGAGACGACTTCAACCACAGGCACGCACAACCGCTTCTACTGAGATTAAACTGTCACTTGATGACAAACCAACTCAGTTAACTGGCCTCCCCACACACAGTTGTGTAGGACTAGTAAGACAAATAAATGTTAAATAAATGCAGCACTACTTACAACAATAACATTCATTAAGAAGGATGCAATTTTGCTATATCAAGCATTAAATGCAAGGCTACTGGTATGCATGCAATTTTAATAAAGTTTTAATGCACAGAAGAGCTTTAGAGTTTAGGTTGCTCATTGTTTCTTTTTTATTTGCATAATCTTATCGGACATATACATGGAAGCATAAAAGCATCTATAGATTACAGTTATGAAACTATAGTATGGAGGCAGCAGTTTTCGGAAACTCATCTGGTTTGCAGCAGCTGAAGATCAAAGTTGATTTTGTCCATATGCCCTGGTTCTCTTCATCAGCACGGCATCCAAAAGAGCCCAAATCTCACTTTACTTCTATTTTCCACAATTTTAAACACTTTTTACAGCTCATTTGTTTCATATGTAACTTGCGGTGATCTTTAAAATATCAGTTTACCTCTACAGACAGCTGGTAATTATTAGATGTTCATGCCCACTGATCAATGAAAATACAGTCCTTCCAGAGACCTATCGTCTGTAGTACCTGATGCCCACTGTGGTTTTAAAATTATATTTATAAACATTCTGTAGATGCTTATCATATTCAGTAACACTGGACTTAAAGGGTTAGTTCACCCAAAAATGAAATTTCTGTCATTAATTACTCACCCTCATGTCGTTCCAAACCCATAAGACTTTTGTTCATCTTAGGAACACAAATGAAGATATTTTGATGAAATCCGAGAGGTTTTTTATCTTCCATTGAAAGCAACGAAACTAGTAAAGACATCGTGACTAGTATAGTGGTTTAACCTTAATGTTATAAAGCGTCGAGAATACTTTTTGTGCGCAAAAACAAAACAAAAATAACACATTATTCAACAATTTCCTTTCTACCCTGTAATTCTCCTACACAGTTTATGTTGAAGACACATTGCAGAGCTTCAGGTTCTACATCAGAACGCCGGCTCTGTATTGGCCGGCTCCTGCGTCAGCATCACACGCATGCGTCATGCTGCTCACATGAACAAGAGTCAGCCAATACCAAGCCTGCGTTTGGACGTAAACACAGAAGCACTGAACTGCGTTCACTGTGTAGGAGACTGACAGGGTAGAGAAGAAATTGAAAAAAGTCATTATTTTTGTTTTCTTTTTGCGTACAAAAAGTATTCTCGTCGCTTCATAACATTAAGGTTGAACCACTGTAGTCACGCTGACTATTTTAACAATGTCTTTACTACTTCTCTGGACCTTGAATGTGGTAATTACGTTGCTTTCTATGGGAGATAAAAAAAACCTCTCAGATTTAATAAAAAATATCTTAATTTGTGTTCTGAAGATGAACAAAGGTCTTACGGGTGTGGAACGACATGAAGGTGAGTAATTAATGACAGAAATTTTATTTTTGGGTGAACTAACCCTTTAATGTGACACAAATAAGATGAATATTCAAGTCACACAAAACTTCTGTTTGGGAAAAAAAAAAAGGTGTTTGAGATGAAGTTTTTAGGTTCAGATTCATATTGATAACATTTTTTTAAATTAAGATATTAATAAATCAAACAAAACAAAAAGATTGGTCCCATTTTATATCAGTTGGCCTTAACTACTATGTACTTACATTTAAATTAATCATTTGATAGGCCTATTGATAAAATGCACTTATTGTGGCCATACATGCTTTTACATTGTACTTATATTTTAAAAAATACCTGCATCTGTAATTAATTACATCTGTAATCAATTTCTGTAATTACATGTATTATTACACTGTTGATGTTGATTCATCCCTTACACCTTAAAGGGTTAGTTCACCCAAAAATGAAAATAATGTAATTTATTACTCACTCTCATGTCATTCTACACCCGTAAGACCTTCGTTCATCTTCAGAACACAAATTAAGATATTTTGATAAAATCCGATGGCTCAGTGAGGCCTGCATTCAAAGCAATGACATTTCCTCGCTCAAGATCCAGAAAAGTACTAAAAACATATTTAAAACAGTTCATGTGAGTTCAGTGGTTCAACCTTAATATTATAAAGCGACGAGAATATTTTTTGTGAGCCAAAAAAAAAAAAAAAAAATAGATTTTTCAACAATATAGCGATGGGCCGATATCAAAACACTGCTTCGGATCTTTACGAATCGAATCACCCTTAAACCCTTAAACCTACCCATACCACCAAACCTGTCTCTACCCTTACCCATGTCCCACCTCAATAGCAGCAAAAGTGTTTTGCAGTACAATATTAACACAATAAGTACATTGTAGTTAAGGCCACCTATTATAAAGTGGGACCAAAAGATTTAAAGCTCTGCCTGTAAATATAATCCATACACGTTTTTGTCAAGTGGGCTTATAAAGAATTCTTATAATGTAACCCCTATTCCCTGCTCCTAATTAGCCTACTAAGCCAATTAAACCTCATATAACCCTTATTTAAAACATTAACTGCTCAAACACTTTCTCTTATTTTATATTATTATTTTTGTATACATTATTTTACTTTACCCCACATTATTTTCATTGTGGGGACAAACTGGGCACTGAGAAAATGAATTGATACGGCATAAAAAAGGGAAGTCTCACAAGCTTGCTGCACTGGGGAAAAAAATATGGAGTTGATAGAAAGAAACTGAGGCGCAAATTGAAAGACAGAGTCCAGAAAGACGCTCAGCCAGAGAAAATGCAAGCTGTCCTGATTTATAAGAACAGGTTGGATGGACCGCGGTAAGACTAGAGGAATATCCAGACTTTGGTTGTTGTTAGATGGATGCTGAAAAGTGTCAAATACTAAAACCGTAATCCATATTTTATCTCGATCAGCAGTTATTGCAGTTTGTTAGGTTGGTAAATCAAAAATTATTCTAAACTGATGTAATGTATTTAATCATTTTAATGTAATGTGAAGACTTTACAATAAAAAATTAAAATAAAAAAAACATGGTGGGATACAGATGTGTTATACTTTAAAAATCCACTCTGGATTAACAGTGTTTTATTTAATTTTGAGACAAAAATAAAAATTGTTTTACTATGGATTAATTGTACATTGCAAACGCTATAAGACTATTAAACTACTTACATGCAGTAACTATAAGAAAACATGGACAACTTTGAATTTGTGTGTTAGGAGTGACACTTTCCTTAATTAAAAATAATTGCAATTAAAAAAAAATAAATAAATAACCACTGCATGAACTATCGAATCAAAATTTATCAAACGTCACCTGAACCCAATATATATACACTCTATACCAAAATGATATAGGATGCTGGCAGCACCTTGTTAAAACACAAAACATAATAATGTAGAAATACACAATACATAAATAACAATAGTCATAATAATATATGAAATGAGGTGAGCATCAACACAACACACCAATGTCAACACAGTGTCAGTTGTTGCACAGTTGCAAGGATTTCTTTTCTAAACCCCTATCCCACCACAGAATGAGAGCAGATGTGACTTCGCATGCGATGCGAACCAGCAGTCGAACCGAGCTCGTTTACACCCCGGGTGTCATTTGCACGTCAATGCATGTTTCATGTCTCCAGACATATTTAACAAATGACGCCTTTCTTATAATTTGGCATCTCAGACTTACCTGATTCTGATTGTGCGCGTGCGGGGCCTCCGTGCACCACAGCATTTATTCAACTCAACTGACAGTGTTTCCGTACCTTTTAATCCCCGTCGCCAGACATGTACCAGCAAAATAGGACGATGTCCGACTCTCCCGCTACCTTTCCCTAATTTGATTTCATTTCAAGGCAAAAACTGATTCGCCTTTGTCTGACTGACAGAAGCCATATTGATATTAACAGAAGCGCTGCGGTGGTTTCATGGGAGTTGTAGTTCATATCTGCGGGCGGGAAAGTGACACTCAATGGGAGTTCGCCGAGCGCCGGACTACAAATCCAGTGGAATATGGTACAGTTTCATCCTCGCTCATTTTTCACCAACTGCTGCAGGAACAAAAATGTTATTTCTGACTTTTTATTCGCCGAAGACATGACGACAGAATGTGGGATTTTCTGCTTATATTTTTCTATTTTATTTTCTGAAATATGATTTTTAAAGAAGCTATTCATGCTGATGTATGCATATTTTTCCAAAAATATGCATAATCTAAAGTCTATATATTTATTATTTGTTCCACGTAGTCATTTTTTATTATTTTATTTTATAAAGACTCACTTTAATTCTATCAGCTATTCAATCATTTTGAGGAAAAACTGTCGGGGGGGAAAAAAAAACAAAAACAAAAATACAACAAAAACAAAAACTCAAAGATAAAAACGTTTGATTGTACTTGATAAAATCAAATTTCTGCTAACACCTGCAAAAGGGATCTTCAGGGTTTTTTAACATCCTGGCGCACTCTAGTGGACATTTATTGCAATCGCCATGAGTTGACCTAGCATAGAAACACCTCTTCTTACAACAGTATCCACCAAAATACCAATAATAATTATAATTATTATTAATTATTATTACTATTAAAAATAATAATTTATAGTAATAATAATAATAACTGTAGTTAAATGGTGTTATGGTTGAAACCAGAGTTATCTGGTTGAAACTATAAGCTATGTTAACCTTGTGTAAGAAATACACTTACAGAGGGGGGAGACTCCGGGGCTAGTTGACACAATAAATATCCCAGTATAAAGTACAGTTACACAAATTAGTGTTTTTATATATTGGTTTCAAATACTGAGTTCAGTACATTTTGAATTATTACTGTCTAATGCAAACTAAATGTACAACATCATCATATTTTTGTACTGTTAAACACATGACTACAATAAATGCAGTCAGCCAAAAGTCATTTATATAATGAAGGTATATTTTAAAAGTTAAACAAGATTTCAGGCAGATTTTTGTTGGAGCAAGTTGTCAAATTGTTTTTAATAAAATTTTATTTTTTTAAGAAGAGAAAAAAATGTATGGTCACGGTCTGAGTTTGTGTTCAATGAACAGTAGGCCTATTCATTGAATAAAGCTTATTTGGAGCTTTATGTAGCCTATGTCTTGACACACAAACACAGATATGAGAGGCCTTTGTTTTAAAATCAAATCACAGACAAATAACTCAGGTGTTCTGGAGTCGATTATACTATGTGCAACAATATGACTGTTTTGGATCATTGACTTAGCATATTGATTGATCCACTCACTAATTTTGACAGCACAGAATGCTCAAATGAACACATACGAGATTATGCTAGAAAACATCTATTTTTCTGTTTGGAAATCCTTTAAATTACTTGCTGGCTTTCACATCGCCTCTGATATTCCCTGATGTGAGCACAGAATATGACTCTATCGACACTAGTGGGTGTGAAAGCACATCTGCTGGTGACAGATAGAGGGAATGTCATGACACATACTCAGACATGACAGGCCTCTGTAAGGAAAGCAGATCAGTTTAGCTCAAAGGTAATTAATAATTGTATTTATAGCGAATTTTGACAGAATTGATTTACTGTTTTATGGCTGATCAAATGAATTGTCCAGCAATCAATTGCAGGGTATAATTTAGTCATGATTTCTATAAAGGGAATATGATACATTTTATTCAGACTTGATTAATATCAACATTTGGGAAATTAATTATCGTTCACACACAATACCAAACATCACTTCCTATAAATATTAAATAGTTACAAAATGGCATAAATAATAATGGCATAATAATGGAAGCGCAGTGTTGCCAAGTCCACGGGTTAAAGCGACACCCTCCTCCCCTGGAGCTCCATTTTTACCGCCTTCCTGGAACTCGGACAATCGCAACTTCCGCTTCATGCCGACTTTAACTGGAAACACTTCAGGATTTTCAAAGTCGTCATCTGGTTGGTTGAATTCTACAGGAGACGTGTGTCACGTTCTTTAAAGTCGGCATGAAGCGGAAGTTGCGATTGTCTATCCGAGTGAAACTTGGACTTGATTTCGTACTTCAGGAATTGATTGGATCGTTGGAAATTGGGCATTGCTAACAAAATGGAGGCAGATCTGAATGCCCGTTTGGGGATTTCTCTCCACCGGACTCACTCCAAGCACCCTCACGTTACTTTATTTATTGAGGATGACGAGGACGGTCAACAGCACTAAACAGCGAGAGGGTGCATGAGAGAGACTGACTGACGGTGCGTGTCCGTTGGCGCAGCGTGAGCGTTTTCGGTTTATTCCTGTGGAAGTTGAGCGTGACGCTTAACTTCCATAGGAATTAATCTAAAAACGCTCTGGTTGCTTGCTCTACTCCAGTGGATACGCAGCCTGACTGACTGAGCGTGTCCTCCATCAGGTTCCTTTCAATGTTTGAGGGTACTGTACACCCCAATGACTGGCATCAGTGTACTGATCTCTATAAAGTGAAGCATCACCTTACCCCAGCGACAGCATTAACCCCTTACTTCACTGGATCTGCTGGCAGTTCCAGATTGCTCCACCCTCACGCCATAGCATGTGACAGGAAGAGACGATGAGTCATTTTGAGGGGGAGAGCAGGTTAATGTCTTTGATTAAAGATTACGAGGGTACATGAATTAAAAAAAAAATAATGAAGTGCATGGATAAATTATTGATAATACTACAATATTCCATGAAAAAAAAAAAGAGTTGTCAATTTTGATTTCATGCCGACTTTAACGGTCCGCCTGGAATCAAATGCCGTGATGCCAAACCCCCTTATGGAAGAAGAACGCCGTCGTGTTTACAACTGTGACCTATGAGTGCTTATCAGGATCAACTAAACGCTTGATTTTCAAAAGTATGTGAAGTTCGCAGCACATCAGTTTTGTTATCGTAGGGACTAAACAGGACGCGGAACAAAACGAACTGTGATTGGTTGCGTTACATGTCAGTCATACGTCCTCCTGGGCGGTCCTTGGCCAATGAAAGCTGCGAAAGAGTCCAGACCTTCTGCCGTCAGTCTGAAGGTATGGCTATGCGAGACTACCGACTGATATAAAGTGTTGCCACGGACAAAATATTAGGTAATGTGACCACTGAATGTTGCGATAGAACACAGAATTACAAAGAGTAAATAAAATAAAGTAAATAAAAATTTCACATCACACATGTTTACAAGATTTCCCAGCAAAACTGGCAAAGCATATTTTATTATAATTGCTCATGCATTACACCTATACATACAGTCATTCATTTCAAAATAAACAAAGCAGGTTTCAAAGTTCAAGATACAAAGTGCTGGAGAAATGATCTGATGTCCTGCATCATACCCATTTTGGCATTGCACATATTTCATGGACAGTTCAAAACGATATTGTTTGTTTTGTTCTGTGCACTTCTGATACGTTTCAGTTCATCTGAAATACCTGATAAGCAATTCAAGCAATCAATAGGCTGTTGAGTCAAGAATTTTATACAGCTGTTTAGACAGTCTGAAGTGTCTGCAGTACAACGTCAGGAAGCAGATGGCATGCGAGCTGTCTGGCTCTCATAACTGTCATACCTTATTCCTCTTGCCCATATCTACATACCTGCACAGTGAAGAGGATAGTAAGCTACTGGTGGATGAATGTAATTTACATCACCTTATCACTTGGTTCAGCAGACCTTAAAAAGAAATGCTCCATTCAGAAGCTATCAAAGACAGAAAGAGAGGTCCAAATGTCTGAGACCACAGTGAAAATATATTTTATGTGTATGTAACCATAGGGTCAGTAAGATTTTCCCTTATGCTTACCAAGGCTGCATTTGATTATTTGATATTTGATTAAAAATACAGTAAAAACAGTAATATTCTGAAAGAATTTTCAGCATCATCACTCACATTTTTCAGTGTCACAAGACCCTTCAGAAATCATTCTAATATGCTGATTTGGTGCTCAAGAAATATTTCTTATTATTATCAATGATTTAAACAATTGCTTAATATTTTTTTTGTGGAAACTGTGATACATTTAATAATAATAAAAAAAAATAATAATTTTTATCGCAACATAACTGTCTTTACTGTCAGTTGTGTAAGGAATAATTGAGGACGGGCTGTTGAATTCTTAGAAAATAATGCACACCCGAGGTGGTAATACGGCCACGTTGCTTTGTCTGACAAGCCGCGCTTGTCACGCCACACAGAGTGAAAAATACATCACGGAGCAAAGAGGACACTGACAACACATCGACAGACAAGACAGGGCAGGATACTTATGATATTAAACAAAGTCCCAGCTTTCAAATTGTGTAGTTTCTTTTAAGAAATTCGAACAATAAAAACCGTTTTGTGGCTCTTTAATGTGTCGTGATAGATTGCTGTAGCGCCTCGTAAACCGATCATCTCTTCTTATTAGTTCATTTATAGCATCAAATAAACATGAATGAACATGAGAAGGAATGTTGTTTCAAACGCAGAAAGAGGTCAGTACACATAATTTTTCAAGTTTAAGTCCACCGAGGTTAATCTTCTAACTCCTGACTGCTTTGTTGGACAAAATGGCGGATTCGGCGTTCTGATTGGTTAGATCGCTTGTCAATCAAACTCCCGGCGAAGGGTCAATTATTCTGCTTATACTACAGTTACCACACCTCACTGTTCTGGTGTTGTATTTCAAGACATTTGTCAGGTTTTTGTACTTAAAACATGTGTGGGACTTATTTCTTACGCATCGCATCCCAAGCCTCCGTTGCTAATTCCAAAACGTCATTTCAGAACTATAAGAAAGGCTTGAGCCACTGATAGCAGAATAATGCCACTGATACGGTTATTAGGGATTTTAAGCAGCAGCTGCTGATACAACAGCAACTGCGTTCTGCCGTTCTGTTGTGTATGCACAAATTTCTTGCACTACTTCTTGATGTTCTTTGCCGTGGTTTATAATAATACGTTCGAGATTAGATAAGTAAATGTTATGTTTTATGTTTATTTGACATTTTAATTCTATCTGTATGTCATTTAATGCCAAAAGCAACCATTTTCTTGCTTTTATTTAAATGTAGGCATTTTACTATGTCAAATGATTAAATGATCCGTTATGCCGTCCTCTTTGTTGTTGCTTAGCGATCTTTATCTCTTTTCGTTTCGGAGTTATAGACATTTATATGTATGAGATCATAAAAAATACTTCCTATTCAAATTTTGACATTTGGGTTGTGACATATGGTTAACCAGCTTAGGTTCCGTGTTTCCTACGCTGGTTTCGTCTCGATCGGACTAAGATTCGAAGATATTCGCAATCGTTTTTTTTTTGTGCTATATCATCACAATGCACAAACCGTAAGGCAAAACCTAGCATGTTTGGTATCGTTGGACTCGGCAAGGATTCAGGAGTCTAATGAGATGATTCCCTTGAAAATAAGCGAACCACATCAAAAGTTATAACCATATATAATTTCCACTAGGTGGCGCTGGTCCAAAACTTCTCAGGCTTCTTCAGGGCATTGTGCTGATGACCCATACCGAGTTTTGTAACAAAACACTAATGCGTTTAAAAAATACAGCATTTTAGCACAAAATTCAAAATGGCCAATATGGGAAAATTGGATGTCATTCAACTCAGCATGATGCCCTGAATCTAACAAGACCAAATTTATTTGTTATAAGTTATAAGCAAAAATATTAATTTTGCGTATCTCCGGACCAGTAGGTGGCGCTGCACCGAAACGCTACATGTTGCCTTAGTTCATGCTTGTGATGACATGTACCAAGTTTGGTCTGAATACGATAAAGCGTTGCGGAGATACAGCCTTTGTTTGCATGTTTATCGAAAACAGTTTGAGAATTTGACTTGAATTCCATAACTTTTTGTCGGCATGGCCTGAAGATGATTTGGTTCGATTTTTGTGAAAATGGGAGTAGAGGCCTAAAAGGAGTTCGAAGAAAAGTAGGTTTTTCTGAAAAATCAAAATGGTGGGATAATTTTCATGACGGAAAATGACACCTTCGGTGCTTGGCCCCCTAATAAAAAATACTGACCCCAAACTTTTGAAGTAAATTTGTGACTGATCATGTGACTCTTTGTACAGTACAGATGTTAACAAAATGCTCTTACACTCATAATTTAACATATATTTATGTATGAAAAAGAATGCTAATTATATATTCACTCTAGTGGTCTCAGACTTTGTAGATTAGACTTTGTATGGCATCTGTGCATTTTTATTTTGGCATATAAAGTGCTAGTTTGGCCAAACCCCCCCCCCCCCCCCCCCCCCAAAAAGAAAAAAAAAAAACCCCAAAAAAAGATTATAACATCCTCCAATCACATAAAAAAAAAAAAAAATTGAGTCAAAAAGATGGTGCAGCAAAGCCTTTCTTGGCACCTCAATCTTAGAAACAGACCTGAGCTTCAGTTCTCCATTTTCATTACCTTTAGAGCAGCAATGGAAATTTCAACTAGCATTCAACACCTTAGAGACTATGTACAAGCCTACATCTGTATTATAAAAGTAACAGTAGCTAAACTATAGGCAGTGCAATCTGGCTTTTTCGTAAAGTCATTGTGATAGTTTGTTTGTAACGGTAATATTTATCTGTCCGCACTGGTTTCTGCAAGTCTATTATTCATTATGCCCAAGGCTCCGACCCCACCAGAGAATCCATTGTGCCTGTTTGTTGACCCGCCTGGCCGGGGATGGCCGTTGGCAGTCTCAGACAGTTGTTTCTGCATGATTGCCAAGTTGACCTTATTAGCCGCCAGGAAGTCTCTCATCGAGATCATCTCTCCAGACATCCTGCGTCCATCCGTCTCGCTATCATTTACTGCATCCGTGTCTATGGATATGTTACGAACACGTGTTCGGAGATGGCCCGGCATGACTGCATTCCTACGGGGCCGGAGAGGCCTCCCGGGACAGTGACGGCATGGTATCTTAAGCTTTTTCAGGAGCCAGTTGAGCACCTGTTTGATAACAATGGAAATGACATTGAATAGCGAGTAAATGCAGCAAACACCCATTAAAATGAAAAAAAAATTGACGATTCGGTAGATGGTCTGGTTCTCGTAACTGGCCCGCTGGCTGCTAACCATATCCCCGAAACCAATAGTGCTGAATGCTACAAAGCAGAAGTACAGTGAATCCAAGTATCCCCATCCCTCGATTGAGGAGTACATGGCCGAAGCACAGCAAGAAATGATTATTGCTGCCAAGCAAAGAATCAACATCACACAATACACCGAGGGCTTCCATCCTGAAAGACTGTCTTCGCGATTTAGCCTCGCATTGCTCGAGTCTTGTCTGCTGTCGTGAGGTAAAACTCCTTTGCGTCGCCGTTGGACTTCATGGCAGGACTTGAGCACAAAAGCCAACACAGTTATTATTCTTTCCAAGAACAGATTGAAAAATAAAATGGTGGCTGCACAGCCAATGAGGCCATAAAAGATCAGGAAGATTTTGCCACCGACTGTGGCAGGTGTGGTCATTCCAAACCCTGTAGGAAATATGAGAGTAAGAAATGTTAATTTATACCCATACATAACAGAATAAACAATATTTTCCACAGGCTGTTTATTGAGCTGAATCGCCACAAACTGTTTTCTTCTTCTTCAAAGCTGGAGAAGAAGGTGTTGCTATTGGTGACAGATCCTGAAACATCTCCCACCTTTCGCTTGTCACGCTGATTGAAATGCAAATAACAAGTGGATTGCATTTTTATTCTCATAGATGTTTTCCCCCTGCACATAAAAGCCACCATTGAGAAGGACATTGTGAAGACAAGCACATCCTCAGCTCAGGTCTGAAGACTTTATCACATGAATTTCATAAGGTGCTTCACGGTGTAATTTGTCCACTGAGAAATGAAACGAAACCAAACTAAACAGCAACAGATGAACTCCATTTGATAAATAGCAATACAGTAAGCTACAAAGGTCTTTATGGTTTGGACAATGTTTGGCAATATAATGTCTTATAACGCTACAATAAAACAAGGTATCATCAAATACATGGTCTCATTTGATAGAAAACCTAGAAAAAAATAATCATGTTTGGAGGTTCTTATGTAAAAACATTTGCTGAGAAAACCCCAGAAAACTGATGCAATTTATTGATTTATTTTGTTATTATTCATGCTTGACATGATAACTATTAGAAGGTATGTATGGCAGGTCATAAAATCCTATTTGGGCTTGTTTACAGTCATGTCAAGTGCATCTGGGCCAAATTTTGTGTTGATATCTCAAAGCAATCAAAAGTTTTGGCACCATGGTAGACTTTTTATCAAAAGTCCAAAAACCACTCCATACAAGTGTTTTACTGAACACAGAACTACTTACATGTGTAAATGCCACAAAGCACAAAAATACTTAGGCTATAATTACATAGAATATGAGTGATGATCTTCCAGCGCTGTTTCAGCTGTGTGCTCCTATTCTACGCCAAGACCTGTCAATCTGAATGATAAATCGAGTACACTACAGCTGTAAAACAGTGTCTGACTGGACATTGCCCATACCCACCATGTTGGCACAGCCATTTACATGATAGATAACTGGTGTGGTGAGAAATCAAGCCCCCCAACCCCTCTCCTTTAGGACCCCGAGTGATCCCATTGATTCAACAGTCTTTTAATGGGTAGTATATTAGCACCTGATTATAATTCCAGCAAAAAACTTTTATTTATTACTATTATTTATATAATTTAAAATATGCTATAATGACCATTAATGTATTTTAAATTACATGGTTCATATACTAGTATATAGCCTAGTGGTTCTTAACCTTTTTTCCCAGTGGGCCACACAGTGTCCAACTGCATGTGTCAAGGGCCGCATAAAATTTACATATGACGTCACCAATGTAAACCAATCAGATTTAATGTTATGGTATTAGCAGATAATATTATTATTATACCTAGATATTGCAAACAATGTATACCACCAAATAAAAACTAACTTACTGATATTAGTTTTACAGTAATCAGATAATAATTCTCCATGAACATACACAAACTGTATACAGTCACTTTAAGTAGCTATTTAACTCTGTAAACTAACGACTGTAAACTCTCCTCAACAGCATCGTAATAGTCACCAAACAATACCACAAACGCCTTAATAAGCAAATGTTACTCAGCTCTTTTTATAAACAACATTGAGCACATTGTAATTACAATCTCTGACGATATCAAGCATTCTGTCACGTTGCAATCCCTCACGCAGCATCGGATCCGCGAGCGTGCGGTAACTGAAGCTATAAGTTGTGAAATCAAGCATTTCTCGTTCTTAGTGTTTTTTTGTATGTATACAAGATGTATACAAGCATAGTATACATCTACCCAATTAGCCTCCTAGCTTAGCTTATATTAAATTAGGTATGTTTTTTGCTTCCAATATCTGTTTCCATTTTGTTTTATTATGCAATACATAAGCATTCATTTATAATTTAAGCATGTTGTTTGTGCACTTAATGTAATAAACATCATACAATAGTGAAATAATAGTTATAATTAGTCAAGACATCAAGATAACTTTTGATCAGGCATTAGGCTACTGCCTGGGTCCTAAAGGAGACCCGATTCCTGAGGGGGACTGGATTTCTCATGACACCGGTATATTATATTAAATTTTGCTGAGGAAAGTACGCACAAATCACTCGGTTTCTCTGTCGAACCGGAACCTCTTTATTTTATTTCATATTCATATGGATAACCGCGTATGTGCACGTGACGTGATAGTATGAGGGCACACATGTTTAGTATTTGGTTGTGTTGTGAGCACGTGTTGTCAAACTGAAGATGTTTTCTTAAATTGCTAGTGTAGTGCGTACATGTGGTTTCTTCAGTCGCGTTGAGCTTTCTCGGCCACTGTACAATACTGTGGCCGATCGATGGGAGCATCCCTAACAACTGTGTGTTTGTGTGGTTGTAGTATACCCTTTGGGAAATTTTCCAGTAATTATTGAGAAATACAGGCAAGGGGAACTAGGGAAATTGTGTAAACACATCTTTCATTGCATTACTATAGCGTTCAATGCAGATAAACTGCGTTTTAAGTTTGAATAGTAAGAAAAGAGAATAGGCTAAAATATATAGAAAACTGAGGGGAAAATGTTTTCGACTGACTTCATATAAAATCCTTTGTAAATCTCAGTTTTTGTGGTGTTAGGTCTAAAATTGTACCAGAAGCAAAGTTAAGCAAAATATATTCACTTCAAAATTCTTTATAATAAATTTAAAGCTTATATATAAACAATAACTACAGTTATAGCCACATGCAGACTAAGTGACCTGCATCAAGTCTAATATCTCTCCTGCTGCTCAAGGTAACAGTTTGCATCACTTTACATTAGTGTTAGTGCATACTTTAAGTGCATAGTTTCATATATAAACTAAATAATAATAACCTAATACAAATAAAAAACCAAATACAAATTGTATTTACAAGTATCTCCACAAATAGATAAACATAAATACACAACAACATGAACACTAATGTAAAATGTGACCACAGTTCCTGTGGTTGACTTGCATTAATCAATAATGAATGATAGCTTTATTATTTTTTGTTGTTGTTGTTTGTGGATTCACTGACATACATTAATTCAGAGACAACTACTTAAAGATTTTGGTCATCAAGTCACTATGTCCTCAATGAACTGTGTAAAAAAAAAAAGAAGTATATATATATATATATATATATATATATAATCTGGCAAGACTTTAGGCTATAAGAAATAGCCTATTCACTGGATTAAAAAGTGTGACAACTCACAATATTGTTCAATATTATATAAATAATTATTATATTATATAAATATATGTTTAATATTATATAAATTATTATTTCATAGTTATTGGCTTTAAATTAGCCTATAATTATATTATAATTAGCCAATATAATCATACTACTTATAAATGTAAATAAATTGTAAATATAAATTATATTGTGAATTTAGGTATATGAATACATCTAAAACAACATATATTTTAGAATATTTCCTTAGTCAAGATATATTTAATGTTTTTATAATTCTTACCGATGGTGGAAACGACAGTACCGACAAAATAAAAGGCTCCAGTAAAATCCCAGCGTGGTCTGAGCGTGTCCACCCGTATTCCTGCCATGTTCGCCTCTTCATAATGTCTCAAGAACTTCTCCAGATCACTTTTGTTGAGATTGTACTTTTGGCTGAAAAGCTCAAACCTCTGTGCCCACCTTTCCTTCGCCTGTTTCTCCTTGGGATGCTCCAGGGCTGAAAACACCGCGGCTCCGCACAAGAGATAGAGGATGATGAGGAGCAGTAACATTATGAACCTGGCATTATCTTCATTAACAGGACCACAACAGCACGCGCCTCTACATGCCATTATGTGACTACTGCTGGACAGGACTGGTAATAAAGTCTCCACATTTTACATTTAACGGTGGTGGGCATGCAACTGTAAGAAACTTCTTCGTCTTCCATTATTCTTGGGCTGCATGTACACCAAATGTACTGCATAAGAGCAATGATGTTGAGAGACGCTCATACCATCCTCTGAGAATGGATTTAGTGCCGGCTGAAATCCTGATAGATGAGATTGTGGGTGGATCTGGTAGTTCAGCTCTTCTCATGTGATGCATCTTACTGGGTCTCATCACAAAGCATGTTTCGTATGCCTTGTTTCAATGCACTTCAGTCGCTGGTACGTCCATCAGGTGGCTGCTTGCGTGAGTTATGGAAAATATCTTCATATGCTACTGGATTAAAATACATGCGTTTTTGCATGAGCTAGACTCGGAAAAACTCTGGATGGAGACATTCACGATGTGCCTCAAGTTCAGTATAGACAAACCTCACAAGAAGTGCACGTTCCGTACGATTGCAAGAAACTCTCGGATCCTCGACGCATATGGCAAGCTATTTTAACAATTACACTTTAAAACAACTTTTTTTTTTTGTGCTAATTTACTAGTATTTCTATTAAGAACTCCAATAGTTACTAGTAGGCCTATCATTTTCAAATTTACAACTACTACTTCAATTAGTCTAATACATTATTTGCTAGTAGTCACAATTCTGTTACTGGTAATTTTTTTTTAAATATATAAGATATCAACAGTGTGTATTCCATTTGTACCACCAAATACTTGTTAGGTATTCACATTTATACTTTTTCAAAAAGTTAAAAATATTGTTTTAAATAGCACTAAACGGACGCTAAAGAACAATACCGCAGCTAGGTTGCCAGCCACTTACTGTATTTTTACAGGACTACTACTGTAAACAACATTTGCCATTTATACTGTTATTACCAAATACAGCATCCTGCTTAAATATTATGTATATTACAGTATCAGCAATTCATTGCATTAATACAGGGGTATACTGTAATGTAATGTAGCCTACTGAATTTGTCATAAAATAATAAATATAATTTTTATTAATCACTTTTGTTATTAAATTATTTGTTACGCAAAGGAAATGGAAAACAACACTTAAAACATTTAAGGAAAAAGAAAAGCAGATAATGGCCTTTTATGAACACAAATAAAATAAAATTATTTATTTGTTCAAAATAAAAGTTTGTTACGTTACTTGTGAAATTAGGCACATTACTTACATTAACACTGGATCTACATCAAATGATTCAGCCTGGAAAAAAACAAACCAACAACAACAACTTTTTCCAAAGCAGGTTGTAAGAATAATGTAACTTGTATGTAACTTTAACTTTTGGTATATGGTAACTTTTGTCAACGTGAAACTGTGTTACTGCGTTGGCTCAGGACTACACAAAAGTGCGAAATTTCCAAGGTCAAACCATTTGTGAAAAAGTTGAAATGCGAACAAATAGCTCCAGAAAAGATGGACTTACAGTATACTCTGACGAACAATCATTTTACCGTCTTCTAACACTCCAATTTCCACTTATCACAGACAGAAATGTTTTGATTACTCTGGTGAAAAGTGACTTCTTTGTCTTCTCAAGTGTTCAAGTGTGTGAATAGCGGCTGGTGCTAGCTGCCTTTACAAAGCAGCACCAAACGCCAGTTCCACTGAATCGTTCTTTTTCAGACCGTTGACTTGTCATGGTCTGAACAAACCCGAAATAGAAGTTCCTCGCCACAGAACAGCACCTCTACAGCGGACGGCATCACAAACTGCTGTTGTCATGTGTCGCTCCGCTGCTGTGTTCCGGCGAGAAGACGTACAAGAAGCTGATCTCATGACTCGCTGTCAAAAGAGCTCACTGCAGCCACTGATTGTTCATCCAAAGCATCACTCAAATATATTAAAATTTTTTGTTTATTTAAATTATTATTATTTAAATTATTCTCTCTTACTGTTATATTTTTCAATGATTCAACGGCATTACAAAGTGAAACTATCAGGTGTTTTTCACTGCACAATTTTCAGTAATAAAAAAATCTTCCCATTTTTATAATATTTAGTGAAATGATTTGGTAGTCAGAGGTGGGGAGGGTAGCTTGACCTAAAAAAACTGAAATGAGTGAATCAATTCCATAATTCAACACCTCTACAGTATGATATTGTATTGCGAATGAAACGGGCTGAAAACAGAAAACTGCTTTATATTTACAGACATTCTACTGTTAGAAATTACCTGTAAATTTACAGTAAAGTTTTACAGTAGCAAATCTGGACTAATAAGTATGTATTTGAACCATGAACAGTCACAAGTAAAAATGGAATAGGTGCGAGTGACAGCTGTAATAAACACTAGCACGGAGCACTTCATAAATCTAGATACTAGTTAGTTTCAAGGAATAAATGTAAAAACAGCTTGCCACACGATGCCTTCATGTCTATTCAATCCTCACACATGCAAGTATCACAAAACACATGACATCTGTAGCCTGAATGTGCATGCAACTTGATCAGTGACGAGACACAATAAACGCTGATGAATAGGCTACACGAAAATATAAAAAGCTCTGTGAAGTGTGGAATGATTTGTAAAATGTTGTAGCGTGTCCATTGTAATGAATTATGGTTAACTCTAGGACAAATGTGTGAACTTGAGGAGAACTGTATTCATATTACACACTAAATTCACCATTATATCAGTGAAACAACTGTAAAAATGTCTAAGAGAAGTGAAGCTAGAAAACCGTAACTATGTATTTAGCAACATGTGGACAATTATTAGTAATAGCAGGGATGTAATTGGAATAATGAACACAGCAGTCACTCATTTGAATGGTAAACATATAATGATCCTCATTGTTTCATCCAGATTGCTATGTTAGGTATTACTCTATTGATCCGGGATCAATACTAAAAGACCTTTTTAGAATGGAGGAGAGCTCTTTGATATTTATCTGATCAAAGTCTAAAATGGTTTCGACAAATGTTACAGATGGCTGTGCAAGAGGTATACATAATTTAGTTCCCCCAAAATTGATTATTTCATTGTCATTACAATGTATAATAGAAACTCTACAAGCGATATACTAGCTGCAACTTTTCTGTACAGAAATACTGGAACAAACCTTAAAATAATGCAGAATCACAATATTTGTTATAGGGTGCAAAAAAAAAAAAAAATTATGGGGGGCCACAGGGAATTCCTGTATCAATATAGAGCTGACTTCCAATGTTGCTAGGCAACATGACAATTTCAGGATAAGTAACGAACAGCACCAATTGTCCTGTATTTTGAACACATTCAATTCATCACTGATGCCGGGGGAGCACAGTCCTCCTAAACGTATTACTGCTTCACTGTAGCCAGGAATGAAAAAAATCAATCCGCCCTTGGCGCTCGCTCAGAATTCATTTTAGAGGACATGTCCATAATCAAACTTCTAAAAAAGCCCAATTTGAGATGTTTTCACCATTTCATTTAGTTCTCTTTTTATCTGAACAAATCTGGCTGAAAATGGATTTGGAAATTTGCTTTTTTATTTTTATAAATGGTACATGTTACCTGCTTGTGATGTTCCTGAATTGAGGTGTAAAGATGACTAAGTCAAAGCCATTGACGATGGTTGTTTCACTGAATAAAAATATTATTTGATTGCTATTTTCAACATACATTGGCTTTTAAGATAAGCATAAGTTCTTTCTGACACTGCTACTGAAAAATGGATGTTATTTATTTGGCCTTTTTACAAAATGTTTATGATAAAGGCATAGCTAAACATCTCTACGGTGTCTATAACAACAAAACAAGATTAAAATACAGCATTAAGGGTGCACACTATTATAGTATATAGGTTAAAGGGTGTCAGTAAGGTTGCTAAATCAAACTGAACAGATACGGAGCAGAGCGAGACACTGATGGTCTGATTTCCATATTAATTCCGTCTTTTGCAGATGATCCCAGAGGCTTGAACAGCTCAAGAAGGTACCCATACATTTCCATGAGTGTCTGGGGCTTGAGTGTATGGAATATTCCAGATCCAAGGCTGATCTGCAAGGAGAAGAAAACACAACTGAAATGCAACAGCATACATTATTGGTCTGACCTGCTCCATACAGAGTTCATGATACTTTGAGTCAGCTGATGCCGAATAATGTATTTGCTCAGGGCCAACAAAGATTCCCAGCATGGTAGAGAGGGTTCTGACCTCTCCCTCAAAGGTGATCTCCCTTGATACATACTTACCTGTGGCATAACCACTCTAGTGTGTGGACTATATCGATATGAAGGATCATGCACACACACTGTGTGGTTTACTTAATAATGAATTATAGGATATAGACTTCTAGAAAAGACGGTAGAACAGCAGTATCCATGGTAACCAGCTGACACAACTGGATTCAATCACAAAAACAACCCCGCAGTTAAAATACCTCTAAAAAGCTCATGAAACAAAATGATGTGGCAAATGAGTCAAAAGCGTTCATTGTTAAACAGCTTAGATAAAATACCTATGATATGAGAACATTAGATGTCTATAACTTACAAAAGAATGTAACTGAGTCACTTATCTCTAAGGAGTTTTCATAGATAATTGTGTAAAATGCAGGGGCATAAAATAGTCAATCTTCCAAAAGCTTCTATATTATATATATATGAAATGGTGGTTGCTACGTCACATTTATCATCTCACACACTCACATATATATATTAGGGGTGGGAATCTTTTGGTACCTCACGATTCGATTCAAAATTATTCTTGAGGTCACGATTCGATCAATTTTTGATTCGATATAAATGCATAGATTTTATTCTAGTTTACTGTTTTGTGTTACTTTTCCTGTTTTACTGCAGTAAACAGTTTAATAGGTCTTGAAGAAAAAAAACGACTGAATTAAACGTAAACGCATTTTAGTCAACCCAGTATTATACAACAAATGCCATTTAAGCTGACTGCAATCATTACATTTTATTTTGTTTTTGATATTAAAAATAGGAACAAAGAAGCAAATAACTAACAATTTTCTAAATTCTAAACGGTTTTCAGGTACAGTAGCCTAGGTATATTTAACATAGTAGGAAATACTACAGAAATTGAATAATCAAATGTAAAATAAAATACTGTAGTCTTCACAGTATTAATTAAATATAAATTGATTCATATTAAAGATACAAAAGTGAATCAGTCAAAAGCAGTGAGTGATTTTTTTATTAACATTAATGAAACAGACGACAACAGTTTATGAGGCTGCTGTCTCTTTAAGAATGAATGCACAGATCTAATATACTGTTACACATCCGATTTTCTCCTAACTCTTTATGTTCGCATAGAACATATCAGATTGTGTTTACATGAATACTCAACATGATGTGCATTTTGACATAATTGTGTGTGTATTTGACCATGCAATAAGCTGCGAAAGAGAACTGAATTTGGATTTGCATGCATCTGGGAGGCGGCATTTGTGCTCGCGCTTCGGCTGTGTGTCCGTCAGCCTGAGCAACGCATTGAGTCTTTTTTTCATGGCTTATTCTGATTAATAACACTAATGTGCCGATAACTTTAAGTAGTACTGCAAAGTAAAAAAAATAAAAAAATAAAATAAATAAATAATTGAAATTTGGGAATCGGTAGAAGATAGAATCACGATTCCTATGTGAATAAATTTTTTCTCCTCCCCTAATAAATAAATAAATGTATGTGTGTGTATATATATATATATATATATTAGGGCTGTCAATAGATTAAAATTTTTAATCACGATTAATCGCGCACTTGTCGTGAAATTAAGCGTAATCATTTATCTTGTTTAACACATCTATTTTGCCATCATTGCCTATATGCAGCAAAGTAAACCATCAGATTGAAGTGTGATTTTCACAAAACCATTTTTCAGTTTTTTTCAAGGTAAATTTAGGTGTCTTTCCAAAAAAGGACACTTGCAGACTCCAAAAGGACACCAAATAACCACATTATATGGTTCCATATAATTCATACATTTATGTACACCAAAGCACCCATAAAATAATAATAATAAAAAAAAAATTCACAGCAAAAACGTTTCAGAATTCACAGTGTATATAGTATGTGCAACAGCAAAGAGCTTGTTTACATTTTAGACAAGTTGCGATACTGAGCAGTAGGGATGTAACGATTCACTCACGATTCGATACGATTCACAATACTAGTTTCACGATTTGATTTTCTCAATATTTTTTTTTTTTTTACAAAATGAGATTTAAATGAGAAAATGTCTTTTTTATTATTTCTCAGACAAAATACTGCATATTTCTTTGTGAAATTGAAATATCTTCATAGCAAAACTAAATTGAAATTTTAAAACAGATCCTAAATCAAATAAATAAATAATACAAATAAAATAAATCTCCTCATATGAGTACATGAACAAGATGTTTATTTGCTTTATTACAGGCTGAACTATCTGTAGCCATGTAAAATTAGAGGCAACCACTGCATTTTAATCACGATCTCAACAAAGATGCTGCATACATGCAGCATGAGCAGTTTTTTATTTAAATTAGATTGTATACTTTTTAACATTTGAAGCAAAAACAGAATTTTCAGACTTTAGCTTTGTGAAATTATGCTACATAACAGCAGACGGGCTGCATGAGAACGCAAATACACTGTCTTGACAGCAGGTGGCGCTTATGGAACAGCGGCAATACAGCGCTTCCATGGTTACCGCTGTAAACTGTCGCTAAAAGTACTTTAAAAAGCATTGTACGGAAGTAAGATGAAAATAAAATACCATCTAAACTTTTTCTGAACCCAGTCAGCTCTCCTCAAATATACAGTCATATACCCCCCCCCCCCATATATTCTAAAGTACACAGCAACATACACAGGACAAATCCAAACATTATCCTGAAAGTGTGTGAAAACAACGTGAATGTACTGAAACGTGTCTGTTTATAAATACATAAGTGCGCATCAATATAACGGACTCACGAGTGTTTCTGTACGTCCCCGCAATCGTCTTTACTTTGATTGCAATCCTCATCCATAAAAACTTGGACGCGAGACTGCGAGACGCTAATTTGCTTTATCCAGCTGAGAAACAGTTTTCATATCATCTGGCCATCGATGCGGGAGGGCTCGCGCTCTTCAGAATGAAAGAATAAGACACGAGACTTTTAAAACGAAACAGACACTGGAATAAATAAGTATCTGCCATCTCTGATATAATCACTTACGATCACGTAACTGCATGACGTAAATTACGTTAATGACGCAATTTCACATGCTGCAGTAATTTTTTTTTGCGTTAAATTATTTTAACGCGTTAAGGAATTTTAATTAATCGCATGCGTTAACGTTGACAGCCCTAAAATATATATACATATACATACACACACACTTTTTTATGTCGTATGGCCTCCTTTGGCTTTGATAACAGCTTGCATTCTTGCAGGCATTGTTTGTACGTACTTTTTACAGTCTCTTTTGTTATTGACTTCCAAATAGTTTTTAGTTATTCCCAAAGACTTGCTTTTGATTAAACTATCTAACGATCTATCTTTGAATCCATTAAATCCCAATCACAATTATATTTTAGCATTAGAAACACTACTGTAACTAAAGAGCTTACACATACTGGTGTGGATTAACCATAACAGAAACATAAAAAAATATTTTGGTAATCACCAGTTCTGTTAGTTTAGGGCAGATGTGACACAAACCTTACATTAACTGGTGGTCTAATAAATTTGTTAAGCACTGTATATATATGTATAGTTATAAATATGGATATTTTCTCACAAAAATGCAAAGAAGGCCTTTATTAACCCCCTGGAGCCATATGGATTACTTTTATGATGGATGAATGGCGCTTTCAAAATCTCGGTTACTATTTATTCCCATTATAAAGCTTGGAAGAGCCAGAATATTTTTTTTTTTAATATAACTCCAATTGTGTTTGGCTGAAAGAAGAAAGTCCTATATACCTAGGATGGCTTGAGGGTGAGTAAATTATGGGCTAATTTTCATTTTTGGGTAAACTAACTCTTTAACACTTGGGGTTGGGGATTTGAACAAACCCCTAACTTCAAGTATGAGCAACAGCAATAGAGAGGATTGCTTTAGCAACAACCACTAAATTATTTAATTACAATAATTTCTAGGACTTTCAATAATGACAGTTTTTGCTTCTAACAGCAGGAACAAACAGCAGTAGGGCTACACAAACATTCACATCCAGGCTTAATTGTTGCCTGGAACGACACCAATATATGTGAAGAGGAAGTGAAGCAAAAATAATCATAACCATCTATGGTGTTTTCAGCAGAATGGGTGCATAAAAATGGCACGCAATTTACTGAAATGATCATCAGTGAAAAAAAAAGGACGACAAGCTTCTGAACTGATCTAACCTTATATAGATTTAACATTAAAAAAGTGTTTATAAAGAACAACCTCATATGTTTGGAAGGAATAGTTCTTCTAAAAATGAAAATTACCCAGTATAAACTTAACTTACTTTAAATTTCTCCCAAAAAACATAAGTGGATGACAGATTTTCATTTTTTTGAGTGAACTTTTGGTATAAATGCACAAGAGAGGAGCAGCACTCAATAGTCTCCTCACTGAATTAAAGAACTAGAGAGAGAACTGAGAATGAGCCTGTTTGAAGAGCAGAGGGAGATGAGAAGTTCTGAGATGATTTGCAGGAAAATGAAACCAATCTTTTCTCATCACTGAGCATAAGCAGCAGCAGCTGGGTCAGGAACAGAAATGTATCAAATTTGTCTTAATATAGAGGTGCAGGGTATTCTTAGAGGTATAAGTTTAAGCCTGTCACAAGGTTTAGTCTGTATTAATATCACAGGTGTTGACAGCAGGGGCTGAGATGAAATGAACTGTGAGAGTGAGCATGACGGATGATCTTATTAAAGAAACTATAAATCACTAACATATCATCTGCAGCCTAGAAGAGATTTCATACTTTAAAAACTTATTTTAGACAGAAACTAATGATAAAAATTAAGTGAGCACTTAATAATTAAGAAATTCACTCATTTAAAATGACACATTCCACTAAAAACAAATAGAAATCATACTTTCATGACAATTAAGCATGTTTTGCCTCCCAAATCCTCATTACTGTAATGTATAATATAAATATCAACGCAATACAAAGATTTTCCTTATTTAAATCAGCATAAATTAGACAATAAAACTATACTATGATAGTATACAATTTAAATAATATATATTTTGAATTGCAAATGAAAATGAGATTTTTTTTTGCATTACAATAATGACAATACAATACTGAGATGGAAATGTACTCAACTGTTATGAAAATGTCAAAATGCAAATATAAATATCTTTAAGCAAAATATATTCTCTCATTTATTTCCGTTGAGTTTTGAGTGAAATATGACCTGAACATCATTAACAGGTCCTCAAAAGTTTTTTTTCCCCTTATATGAGAAATAGCTTTTTTTGAATGTTCAAATTAAAATTTTAAAATGGATTAGTTTGGATCTTGCATTCAAAACAATTACTTCAACCTCATGCTGGTGACCTGGCAAGTGCAGCATCTAATAGAAATAACACTCGAGACAAGATCATTTCCCAGCGAATGGCTACGCAAAATCGGAATCAAGTGCAAAAGAAAATCTCTTTACCTCGGTTAAAAATTTTCATGTATTTCCTTTTGTCTGAAGAAAGTCAGGTATGGAAGAGCTGTTGCCATGGTGCATGCAGGGAAGTTTGCAATTGCGCATTTGCTTTGTAAAGCCCAGGGTTATCTGTCTGTTTCCTAAAAGCTTTAATTATAGGTCTTAAATGGTCTTCTGGGTATTATGTAGTCTGCTGTACAATCGTAATGCTTTGGGAGATGCGAAGAGGCAGAAACACTTGTGTGACTCCATTGCAGTTAACTGTTACAGGCATAGTTATGTAAACCAATGACATTGGAACAGATCCAGTGAGAAACTGGATATTACAACAATGAGTGTCAAAAAAAAAAATCACTTCCTTTAATCCCTCCCTATTCTAGCTTATGCCACTCTAAGCAATGTCTAAAACTTTTATTGTGAGCACTTTTTGTCAATTTGCCTTTTCACGATGAATCGCTTGTTGTATTCCTCACTTGTATGTCGCTTTGGATAAAAGCGTCTGCATAATGAATAAATGTAAATGTAAATGTAAACAAGGGCAGTGACACGACACATTTGATTTGATTGGATAAGCAATCATTAGTAGGAAATTAAGTGCCTCTATTAGGAGTAGAGATGAGACTCTGCGAAAGGCCTTGGTGGAAATAACTTATCTGTGCTTTCAATGATCGCTGTTTGTCCTGGCTGTGACCCTTCGAAAGGGAGACCGTCCACCTACGGCCATTTCCATTGCTTAATTTTTTTCCTATTACAGGGGTTTTCAAACTGTGGGTCGCAACCCATTGTCCGTCGCAGAGTGGGAAAAGGTGGGTCGCACAGTCACTTGACTGCAGCTAAATTTACGTTTCAGTGAATGACACACACAAACAATTTGGTCTAGGGTTGCACCAACATCTCGATATTGCTTAGTGCAATTTTCGAATAGCAAAGGCTGTGATTTAATTATATAAATATGTGAATAATGTGTTTCATGAAGCGCACGAATTGTGATAGCATTTTTTAGCGTCTCAGGCAGGTGGGTTCATTAAGCGAACGCATTAATAACAGAAGAAACTTGTTCATTTAAATCACTGCACTGTATTCTGCATGAGATCACATTACACAGGAGAATTCAAATGTCACAAAAGTTTGATTCAGGTCTGGGCTGCGTTTCTTAAAAGCATTGTGAGCTAAGATGATCGTAGAGACCATTGGTGGCAATGGTTCTACGATCTACTTGGCCTACGATGCTTTTGGGAAACATTCATCTCTGTTGTCTGTTCAAACTCACGCTGTTGTCTTTCAGAGGTATGATCAGAGTGCTTTGTTTGCATTCCACCACGTGCATTTGGCTATACCAACACAATGAAAATATGTACAGTGCACAGCATAAATGAGCACACCCCCTCTGAAGCAATTACTCAATTACTTAGAAGACATGTTGGGGTTCTTTAGAGATATAATGTTCCAGCAAGTCTGTTTAATCAATTACCAAAGAAGCATGTCAAAATTATTCAGGAAAATAAGATTTTCTTATCAAGGTCATAAAATGAGTATGCCCTCTTAAAAGTTACTAAATAAAATGAAATAAAAATGTTCTGGTGTAAGTTTAGGCAATGTTTGATCAACAGGTAAGTATATTGAACCAAAACATTTAAAGAGAAGTCATTTTGTGACAATTAAAAGTGTTATATAGCCCACTGAATCATTCTCAGACTTAATGCTGACAACAATGGAAGCACTTGGGAGAGAAATGTCAGGAGACTTATTTCTTAGTACAAAAGAGGACAGTGGTACAAGAGGATTACCAAATCATTGTTTTAAGTGTGAAAACACAGCAAAAGTAACACAGATATTCAAAAACAATGGACTTGTGACAAGGCCCCTGAAATAATCAGGCCTTCACTTTAAGCTTTCATTTAGTGATGAGTGATTTTTTTTGCTAGACAAAGAGCAGGAGAAATACTAAGCGAGTGTCTCAGAGCCAGCAAAAGCTATGAAGAGAGTTACTGTTTATCTCACAGAGTAAGATGTAGCCTGCAGAAATGACATGCATGGTTGTTGTTCTCACTGGAACTACCTACTGTAGCCAAAGCACAATAAAGTCAGTTAGCCATTTCCAAAGCCCATATTTACAAAACATAGATTCTGGGAATCCATACTCTGGTGTCATGAGACCAAATCAATCATTTTGGATCTAACAGCATCCAAAATGTTATGGTGTTGCTAGAGGAGGAGTACAGTGAGAAGTGCCTGGTTCCCACAGTAAAGTTCAGTGGTAGTAAAGCTCTTAAGGTGATGATACACGGGGCAACTTTTTGAGCAATGTTGCCAAGCAACTTGCTTAGGCACTTTCCCATTGAGAATGAGCAACACATTTCTATCTGGATACTTTAAATTGGTCATGGGCAATTTTTTGAGATCCTCCAATCAGAATGCTAGCAGCCGCTCACGTGACCGGCTTGGAGATTTCAGAAAAAAAAATCAAACAAGATGGCAGCCTCTCAGCGGCAGTCGAGCGGAGAAAAGGAGCATAAACTTATATCTTTTTACGCTGATAAGTTGACAAAACAGGGAATTTACTTCATTTAATGCTTAAAATACCAACAACTGTCCAATTTAATGCACGTAGGCCTAATTAAGCCATTGAATGTTTCCAGTTAAATACTACAAAGACCCGGTTGGTTTAACGTCTGTAGTGGCGTAGGCTGTAGGGCGTATGGCACGTGAAAGTTGCTTTTGACGCGGGTTCGAATCTGCCTTTTGCCAAACTCGCTCTTCTCCCTTTTCCTATCACAAATCAGATCGGAAAGGCATTTATATATTTAATAAAAACGAAGAAAGTATTTGAAAAATTGAAATAAAGTGCCTAACAAGTGTTTATAATAAAGTATTTATTGGGTTTGCAATAGATTTGCTCCTCTCTGATTAGTTGCTGCCAACTGTCCGTTGCCTTAATTAGTTGCCCTGTCTCATCAGGTTGCCTGTTGACGGCAACATTGCCCAGCAACATTGCTCAAAAAGTTGCCGAAGGTGCTGAAGGTGTGTGGGAGTTGTGCTTTATCAATGCTGTCATGAATTCCCACACCACTGTGTAATTTAATACACAAACTTGAAACAAAAGATGTTACCCTTTCCTCATTCCCTGCATTGTCAGGCATTTTTTCAACATGACAATGAGGATATGCATTCTCCCAAGGTGAAAAGCCTTCTGTGGATATGTATTGCACTCGATCTTAACACTCTTGAGCACCTGTGGGGGATTCTGTAGAGACGAGTTGAGCAACACTCCCCATTAAAGATCAGGGCATTTAAGGAGCTCATCATCCAGGAGTTAAACAGGACAGATGTGACAATTTGTCATGAACTTGTACATTCAGTATATTCAAAATTATGGAGGGCGTACTAAGTACTAGAATATTAAACATTTGTTGAATTAAATCTGGGGTGTACTCATTTCTGCAATCCTTAATTTAAACAAAATTGGCTAATTTACTTATTTTATGGCTATTAATGACACATATTTCTCAGATCGCAATTCATATCTGGACAAGCGCATTTAATAAATGAAAGCTTGATAGTTTAACGTCTGTAAATGAAGAAATTAAAATGTAAATATTAGTATTGAAATGTTACAGTTGTAGGCCTACTATAAAATAAAATTATTATTGTTTATTTATATTCTGATTTCTGTCATATCAAACTTTTGATTAAGATTAAGCTTGCAGTAGGCTACTTTTTTCATTTCTTTAAATTTGTGTGTGTAAATCAGTTGAGGCAGCAGACTGAAACTAATCGGTTATTCTTCACATTATTTCAACATAGCCATTAGGCTGCTATTTTAATGGTTATCAAAATTTAATAATGTACTAGAAGTTTGTATTGCAATTAAACATACTGTATATTCATGCTATAAGGAAAATAAAAACTGATCTAAAGAGAAATAAGACCTCTCACCCCACATATATGCTTTAAAGGATTAGTTCACTTTCAAATAAAAATTAGCCCAAGCTTTACTCACCCTCAAGCCATCCTAGGTGTATATGACTTTCTTCTTTCTGATGAACACAACTGCACATATTTTAATAAATATCCTGACGCATCCGAGCTTTATAATGGCAGTGAACAGGGGTCACGAGTATGAGCTGAAGAAAGTGCTTCCATCCACATCCATCCATCATAAACAGTACCCACACGGCTCCGTGGGGTTAATAAAGGCCTTCTGAAGTGAAGTGATGCGTTTGTGTAAAAAAAATATCCATAGTTAACAAGTTATCAAGTAAAATATCTAGCTTCCATTAGACCGCCTTCCGTATTCAGCATATGAAGAAAGTGTAAAACTCTTACGTCCTACACCTTCCCTTTTCAACTTACAGAAAAAGTGTAACTGACGCGGCACCAGTTTATACTTTCTTCGTAACTTCAATATGAAAGGCGGTCTGGTGGAAGCTAGATCTTTTACTTCATAACTTGTTTTGGATATTTTTTTTACACAAACGAATTACTTTGCTTCAGAAGGTCTTTATTAACCCCCCGGAGCCATGTGGAGTACACGTTTATGATGGATGGATGTGGATGGAAGCAATTTCTTCAGCTTCATACTCGTGACCCCTGTTCACTGCCATTATAGAGCTTGGATGCGTCAGGATATTTATTAAAATATGCAATTATGTTCATCAGAAAGAAGAAAGTCATATACACCTAGGATGGCTTGAGGGTGAGTAAAGCTTGGGCTAATTTTCATTTGAAAGTGAACTAATCCTTTAAAATGATTTTGGTGGGTCTTGAGATACAGTAGATTATAGTACAGTAGATTTGACAGATTGCCTGCTGAAGAAACCCGCTTAAACCAGTGGTTTGCTGCTCTTAGCTGGTCTCCCAGCCTGATTAGGCTGGTCTGTTATTTGGTTTCAAAGGGGTCCTGTGCAGGTTTCAGTTGGTTAAGCTGGGAAGACCAGCTGCCTGTCAAGCCAAACCAGCAAAACACCTGCTTGGCCAGACACAAACACAAACATTTACTGCTAATAAAAACTATCACAACCACACTGACACATAATCAGTGCAGAAACCCCAGCTCACTCAACATACTGAGAAGACCGCCCATTTTCCCTCTTGATCTGCAGGCCACGCCTACTCATTCCACTTTATGGCTGAAGCCTCTGTTATCAAAAGACCTACGCTGCCATGGAAACCGCAGAGAGCTTCTGCCTCAGTTCATAAACTGATGACACCCATGGTTTCAATAGTACCATCGATTGCTGCCTCCATTTTCTCACCATGATTAAAGGTCGTCAAACTTACGTGTCAGGGCAGGGCCCATAGAACTGTTATTTTCATTTACAAAAGAATGTGGCACTGATGATTGTTGGATTTTCTCTGCAATTATAGGGTCGAACAATCAAACGGTCTTTGACAGAGACTGACATAAGTACTAGCGATTTCTGACGTAATCAGTGGTGTGTCAGATAGCTGAGACACAGAAACAAAATAGAATAATCATATAAGCAATTTCAAAACAGAGAGAAAAAAATAAAATTACAGAGAATCACATGTTTGGTCTTTCCAGTATGCTCTACTTATATCAGGTGCCATGACAACATCAGGTGGTTTATTTTTTGCTGTAATTTTAAGTTTGCCCTGCAAGTCATGGTTAAATATCATGGCACTTCAAACAAAGGAATGGCATTTCTTGCACCTTTTCATAAGAGCTTAGGTATAAAAAAAAAAAAAAATGGAGATGAGTATGAAAGGACTTGTGCTTTCCCCAGAACTGCATTTGGACTGAAATATATTTTCCATTACACAATAATTGCATAAATATAAGTCCTGATAAATAATTATACTGAAAATAAAATTATCCTAATATTCTAAAATACTTAAAAATGATTTAAATGTTGTAACACCAGATTCACTGTTTTCACATTGAATTAATGTTAAATCTCTTTCTTTTTTACAGCAGCACAAAGCTGCATGGGTTAAATGCAAAAATAGTGAAATTTCCCTGTAAGCTTCCTGCCTCTGAATCAGTGTTCCACAGTAGTCTCAGCCACAAAACACTATTAATTACAGAGCAGATGATAATGAGTTCATTTAGTGTCATCAGCATGTCCTGCAGTCTATAGTTTGGGTTCGTCTGCAATTATGCTGTCATTCAAAACCATGCACAATTTTACTGAAGTGTCAATAATTGACTCTTGACCAAAATGCTTATTTACATTAAATGGCAAGCTGTTCGTTTATGCATTTTGGCATATGGGTAGCTGACAATTAACATATGGGTAGGTGACAACCTTTTTTTCTTCAAAATCAAGATGTTGAAATTTTTATATATACATTACTGTTCAAAACTTCAGGGTTTTTTAATGTTTTTGGAGTGGAGGCAGAGCTAATTTGCATATTCATAGGTCTGCGTATAATAAATGAGGCAAGGGTGTAGAGTTACATTCAAGCTATTTTAAGGCATGAAGAAAAAAATTTTCACAGGAAAAAATGTAAATGTGTCATTTTGGCAATTAAAGATTAGTTTTAAGGGATAAAATTATTGACTCGAATGTTTAGGATCACAAATACGAAAAAATGCATACGAAAATTCAGTGTGCAAAGACCTTGAGTCCGAAATTTTCGCACGTTAAAAAATAAATACCTCACGTTGTGTCAATCACGTTCACACACTGCCTCCGAAACTTTCATCCGTCAAAAATTTGGATCGGGTTCAATTTTCTGCGTTTTTCGCACTGCTACTGACATCTTGAATTAATTAATACGCATCGGACTCAGTGTGCAAGGTTTCTGTGCGCGAAAAAACGCATATGAAAATTTCGGACTCAGTGTGCAAAGACCTTTAGAAACATTTCTTATTACTGTCAATGTTGAAAACAGTTGTGCAGCTTGATATTTTAGAGGAAACCGTACATTTTTAGGTTTCTTTTGAAGAACAGAAAGTTCAAAAGATAAATATTTATTCAAAATATAAATCTTTATAAATTATAATTATTAATGTCTTTACTGTCCCTTTTGATCTATTTAATGCATCTTTGAATAAAACAAAAAATGTATAAAAATATACAAACTAAACAACCTCATTAATCTACTAGTGGGTAGCACGTCACACCACTGGACACTGCTCACTGCTGAAATGTCATGAAACTTTATTGAAGTCAGCTATCCATGTTTATATCCAAATTTGTAGTTGGACAATCAATCAATCTTTTTTTTTTTTTTTTTTTTTTTTTAAATAAAAGCTTTCGTAATTGAGAACATGAGAGAACTTGGAGGCCAGCAAATGACATGTTTCCTCATTATCAATCCTATTTGATGGCTCAGAGGACAGCACTGTGCAGCAAATGAAATGGCTATTAATTGAGCCATGCACACCTCTTGTGCTTCACTGCTGTCAGCAATTAAAATAAGCACTTCACTATTGTGTGTAGCTGTCTTTAAACACCTCGCTCATCACATACTGTGATGTGCACTCGAGATACACACTTATTCATCATGCAAAGGGCTGCCATAATTAAGCAGAATGTAAGCGAGCTTGCGTTTGAGTGAAAGGGCAAACTAAGACACTTGTATCAAAATTATTTATTTATTTAGCTTGGATCCTGGCCTGTCCAGACAGCAACCTTTCATTTGCTGTTTTGCGTTGTGCAGTTAATATCTACAGAGTGTTTCCTAAGCAATCATTTGAACCCTGAATTTCAAAGTAAAGGTTAACCTTTTGTCAAGCAAGGATTCAGTGTACTTCGCATTAAGCAAACCTTTAAACTTTGATGCAAACGCCTCACTGAAATGTAAACCCGTCATTTTAAGTATGTGTGGTTTCTTTTTAGGGTTCAGAAGGGTTCATCTCTGACATTTTAATGAAGTTTGAAACTATGATGAATCTTAGTTGAGTTACTTTGGGGAAATCACGCAATGTTCAGTCTCACCTCCGCTTGAGTAACGCTGAGGTGGGAGGTCAAAGGGCACAGGGAAGCCCTTGGAGGAGCTGGAGCCCGGAAACACATTTTTCTCCACAGGAAATGAGCTCATGTTCTACAGACAAAGAAAAAGCATATGAAATGTATTAATGCCCAATAAGAATGTGCAAATCTATGTATGTTTGAAATCAACATATAAATGGAAATTATCAACAGTTTAATAACAGAAATATTGCAAGAGATGCTGCATCTCATAATTCATAATTTTTTAAAGCACTTCTGAAAGACAGCATTAGAATTATTATTAATAAGTATTGTTTCAATAAAAATAAATTTATAATAAAATTAAATATAAAAAGTATTATTTATTATAATTACTAATGCCTAAAGATTTAGTTATGAATGATCTAGCATGCTACAAATTTACACAAAAACAAAATAATGATAATTCTGAAGTAATATGGCAATAACACAACATTTTTAGTGCATTATTCACATTGTCCCCCCCCCAAAAAAAAAAAAGCTGGGGAAAAAAAAAAAAAAAAAAAAAAACCCAATCCCATTGAAATTCCCTTTTTAACCCCATCTGAATAGACCTTAAGATATGCCATGACTCCCACAAATTCAGATGATGGAGATAACATATCACAAAAGTGAGAATGAGAATGTGTGCATTTATTCTGTTTTCTGTAGAAAAAGTCAGAGGGAAGCAGGGCTGTTCTGAGGGAAGCTTAACTCTCATTTGTGTGGTGGGCATGAAGATGGAGGGGGCTAGATAGATTTAAAGGGCAGTGGGGAATATATCACCCCGACTCAGACAGCTGAAGCTTTCACAAAGCCCAGAAAGTGCAGGCAGCACTGTCCTGCTATTTGTGAACAAAAACAGGAAGCAACTGAGAACCTCACTTAAAAAAGTGGGATACAGGTAATTCTGAATATGGAAGGCATGTGGGGAAGGTTAGCAAGCTTTTTACAACATTAAGGACTGTTAACCATTGAGATGAATTAGTGTTGGGCGATACTCCGCATAATCATCCTATTGTCAGCATGTGAAATTGCTGATACACGATATTTTCGAGGGGATTCTTTTTTACTTTTCATTTATTTGATCATTCATTTACTACTTTATTTAGTCATTTATTTAATTATTTACTTGCTTTTATTATCATGGAAAATGACATGCACAAAATGTAAATTTTTGTCTATCATTTTGCAAGCAATGATGGAGTTAATGATAAAGAAATGATAAATTGATAAATTTTAAACCATGAAGGCGAGCCAGTGGACAACAAGCAAGCAAACTTTAAGTTATGCCAGTGAAGAAGTCTAAAACACTTGAAATCGAATACTTCCCTACAATATAGTAAAGAGTATGTATGTCCGAATACATAATATTCGAAAAACAAGTCTCCGGATGACCTAATACTTCTGTTGAGATTCTGAAGTGCACATTTGATGGACACTTTACTATCCCATGAGGCCACGGGAGGGGATTTATGAATGGCAGTGAAGTGCTGGTAGGTCACGTGACAGTAACAACACGGCGGATGTAGTACATCTGAATTTCATTCACACTACCCATATTCACATTATAAAGAGCATACTTTTTTTAAAAGTCGCGAAGTAAATTCAAAATCAAATGTAGCACCTACTCAGACAGTACTCGATTTCGGATGCAGCACCAGTCAATTATTCACTACAGAAAGTGAAAGCTTTTGGCATCTGACACTGCATTAACAGTGCATTTTCTCTCAGAGACGACAAGAGATGAATCTATTTCAACATTTGCTGATAAATGGTATATAGCTCTCTTTAAGGGTTAGTTTACACAAAAATTTTAATTCTGTCATCTGTAATTACTTACACTCATGTCATTCCAAACCCATAAGACTTTAGTTCATCTTCAGAACACAAATAAAGATCTTTTTGATGAAATCTGAGAGATTTCTGTCCCTCCATAGACAGCCTATGCAACTGACTCTTTGACGCTTCAAAAAGTTCATAAAGAGATCGTAAAACTAATCCATATGAATTGAGTGGTTTAGTCCAAATTTTCTGAAGAGACTCGATCGCTTTTTATGATGAACAGATTTAATTCAGGCCTTTACTCACATATAAACATTGATCAGCGAACATAAGCAGAAGCTCAACCTAACCTGGATGAACAAACCTCTTCCGGAAGCTCAAACGTGCTGCGTAATTAATGAGGTTCATTCTCGTGTGTTATTATTTAGCCTAATACGAAAGACGACATTCATTGGAAATGTTAAATCCCTTCTGTATCGCCAATAGCTGGTACTTTTGACAATATCTCTGGCTATCGTCGATATACAATATCATTGTCTTTCAGCACAAGATACATTTCATTTAATGATGGCTTTACTCTAAAGTCCCTCTTTCTAAAGACCACTTTAGCCTGATTAGCATCACAACCATCATCATAAATATACTCAGACAAAACTATCTCAAACAAAAGTCAATATGCAACCCTCTTAGGTTCAAATTAAAGAAACATCACATATGAGGAGAAACACTATTAATGAGAAGGCAAAAAAAAAAAGAGTTACATTTTTCTAAACTGAATGCATTAAAATCGACTGCACTACACTTCATGAAGCAAATTTTATTTGGGAGCAAAATAACAGACCATCAAAACTGAAAAATGCACCCCGCCCCCCCAATTATTTAATCAATGACAGTCCTTATAGATATGTAGGCTTCTGAGACTTTATAAAGTCCTTCATAACCTTCAAACTTATAGTTGAATCACAGCTGTCACTAATAACACTGATAAACTGTGCTTCTTGTGTAACTGATAAATGTGTCTTGAGTAGAGACATTGAGGTTAATGTGGTCTTGAGTAACATGAGGGTGTTAATAATTGAGTGATTTATCTGCATTTCTGCTTAAATTAGCAGCAGGCAGACATATTGACAGAGTCGAAGTGTACTTAATTGTTGTAGCACTGACAAAAACATCACATTTCTCACAAAAAAAAATTCTCTTCTTATGCTTTTCACTATTACAAAAATGACTTGAAACAACACTAAACAGAACATAGCATCACTTAGAGATACATACAAATAGGTTTGTATGTACACACACACACACACACAATTTCTGCACTTTGAAACCTACTAGAAGCTTTATAAAGTTATTTCAATTCTTAGTGCATGTAAGTGCATCTCAATCTTAGTTCATGTTATACTCAAAACTCATTTCCTTCTAAATTCTTGTAATGGCCTTGACTGCTTGGAGGAACTAGTAATGCAGCAATATACTAAATGAATACTAAATCAGAAAAATGGTCAAAATGATGAAATCCTATATTTAGGGCAGCATGATACATCAACTGTGTCCTTACTTCAGAAACATACTTTGTAAACTCTACTAGCTTGATTGGTGCTAGATAAGGACAAGGGCAAGTTTGGCTCACTAACAATCCCTGGTTCTTATAGTTGTATGTCAACACAGCATGACTAATTCCAAAACATCATGGTGTCCAAAGAACACTGATGTCAAAAGTGTTTCATCAAGACAAAAAAAAAACAAACAAAACAAAATGCAGTTTGTACTTTCATGAACTGAACAGTCTGATCTTAGATGTTCTTAAACAAGAGAATTTTAATTAAAGCACTACACTGTGGCAAACAAAAAAAAATGTGACTCATTATGAAAACTATAGAGCATGACCTCTACAGTTGTAAAAATAACTTAAAAAGTCAACATGCAGCCTAATTTGTGACTTAAGCAAGAAACCAAGTAAGATCATGTGTATTAAATGCAAATATAATGCCCTAAAAGCATGCTAAGAAAAAAATATTGGACAACCTAAAAAATAGCTAATTATGGGTCCATTATAATGTAACAAAACTTGCTTAATGTCTGTGAGCTACTCAAAAAAGACCTCTAGCAAGAACTAACCATGACATAAGACTGTTCAACTAAAACAAAGAGGCTTTAGGCCACATAAAAAAGACACAACACATCCCTTTTGAATAAGAGAGCACAACCTTTCGCTATCCTCTTTCAAACTCGTGTTTCCCCCCCTCTTTTTTCCACAGCAAGAGAACTGAACCATACTGTTGCTAAGCAACTTTTGAAGTAATTCTAAGACCTACCCTGACAACAAGGACAAATTACCCTGCGAGTATGTGAGCGCTACACAAAAGCTCTCTCTCTACATATGGAGAAATGAGAGATGTACTCAAAGATATTATCTACAGTAAAACTGAGAGTAATTTAGAAGTATGTTCAGAGACTGTATGGATGTCTTTTTGTCTCCGTTGAGCATTAATGGAGTTCATTCTCTTGTCCCTGGTTTCACAGACAAGGCTTAAGCTAGTCCTAGACTAAAATGCATGTTTGAGCTGTTCTAACTGAAAGTAACTTGTACTGACATATCTTAAAATATGTCAGTGGCATTGTTTTGTCTCAAGATGCACACCAGTAATGTTTTTTTCTAATGTAAGTTTATAAAAGCTACTTAAATGCCCTAATTGAACTAAGGCCTAATCCTGGCTTAGGCTAAGCCCTGTCTGTGAAACCTGGCCTTGGGGTGTTTAATGAGGATCACAATTTCTCCATTAAACAAACACCCAAAGTAAAAAAAAAAAAGTTCAAGTGGTCAACTCGTCCACCAGTGGTTAATATATTGCAACATTACTAGAAGATAACACTCATTTTGGTTAGAGTTAACATGGTCCCCAAAGTGAATTCCACGATTTTTGAATCGCACTTTTGAAATTCCCTTCTGAGTTTCCAGGACTGTGGGAATCCTGAGTTAAGAACTGAATGTCAGTGAGGTTACCACTTTGTCATGTGCGGCTTAAGCAGGTGGTTTACCAGTCATAAACTTTTTTTCGAGCAGCACTTAATATTCAACAATATTATTGATCTGCCTGCATTGACACCATTGTATGGGAACTGAACTGAGCTGGACAATGACATCACTGTTTTATCCAGAGCTGCTGTATAGATACATTTACTAAATTAATAACTAATGATTTTTACAATGGAAATTAATCAACACTGAACTTAAGCTGGACAATGAAAGTATTTTCTTCTAGAGCTGCTGTACAGCCGAAACAAACTTTATTGCATAATTTTCCTGTTATTTCCATAGAGCTGCTTTGAAACAATCTGTATTGTGAAAAGAGCTATATAAATAAAGTTGACATGACTTAACAAGGCTGATCAAAATGCTCTGATGGGCCAACTTTGGCCCCACCAGCTGATCAATCACCTAAACTAACTTGTACCAGGCTAATGACCATCTTCAACCAACTACAGAAAATCCAGCCACAATCAGAACCTGGTTTTAAATTGATTTATCATCAGGTCAGAAATGTACAGGTTTTTGAACAGGCTTTGATCAGGTTTGAAACAGAAACATGAAACAGTATGAAGATCTCAGTTTCACAATACTCACAAAGGCTGAAGGTAGGTAGAGGACTCCTAGTTCATAGGAGCGAACCATCATCTGAGTGTTGTTCTTCTCTAGGGCGCCCCAGGCAGCTTTTGATAAATTGGCACTGTGGAGGGTACCAGCAGACAAAGTTATTCACCTATGTTTCAAAGAAAAGCATATCATGTAAATGTCACCTAAACTAGAAGTGTTAGCATTAAACATGTCAGAGCTAAAGGATATTGTTGAGCACCTCTTTTCAGACTGCAGTTACTGAATAATTAATGAATTTTGGACTTGAAGAATGACAGGCTATGCTTGAAGGCTTCACATCCACTGTAGGCATGTATCTTCATACGAAAAGAACTATGAATAACTCATCGCTGGACCAGATACGAGTGACCTAGAGACACTGCTCACAATCCCCCCCTCAGTCTCCCTGTGCATTTCAACCACGATTAAAGCCAGTGCTTTGAGAAATGCTGCAGGAACAGTGGCCATTCATGCTGGCTTGAGATGTAAATCGTGGGCTTCAATGCAACCGCCACAGGAACATCATGTTAACAGATTTGAATAAAGAACATTTGTCTGCTGGTTTAACAGAAAAGCATCGTCAAATTTATGGCTTAAAAAAACAGAATCTCTTTTCAATTGTCTTCTAGGGCAAAACAGCCAAAATACAAGCTTTGAAAGGCTGAACTTCACATGCTATTCCTGGATCTAATTTGAAAGATAATCAAAGAGAAGAGTGTTCTTTTGCCACGCCACTGCGTTTTATAACCCACCTGGCACTCGTCCACTCCAATTCACCACCAAGACAAGTCTTTAGCACTTCAACGGACCGATTGCACTAAAGGGCTTTGATTATCTGTAAAAGCACCGTCGTGTGAGCGGTTCAAGGAAACTTGTTAATGGTTCAGAGTCCATGGCGTTAACTAATGAACATACAGCCTCCCAGACTGAAGAAACAGGAAAGCGGTTATGGTTTTGCAGCTAAGAAACGGCCAATCAAACAGGATGGCATAATCTTAAATAAACAAACATATCACGCTTATGTTGAGTAAATATACATTTACATTTAAATATACATTGACTTCTTTGAGTGGAACACTATCAATGCAGCACAGAAGACACAAATCTGCCAGGGATCAGAGAAAAACAAGCCTCCTTATGCCATGAGCATAATTTTGGCAGCTATGAGCATCTTTCTGAAGAACAAAGGAGCAGAAATAGTACTTATCTCATCCAGCTCAGCATTAACATTACATATTCAAGACAATAAAGAAATGTTTTGGTGTTTGTTTTAAAAGACTAACACAATTACAATAATGTATCCAGCCTCAAACAAAACCCACATAAACTGATTTCAATGTTGATGCAATTATGTCTAAAACTGTGTATTTCATTTTCCTTCTAAACTGCTCTCTAATTTAGTATGGATGTGCAATTTGGTGATGACTGACAAAATTGTGATTTGAATTGATATATGATAAACATTTGACATCTTATATTGCTAGAGCTGCTTGAAATAACAAAAAGGTGAAACAAGTGTTCAACATGATGTGATATAGATTATACCGCCTGTTTATTAAAAAGTGTAATTGTGTAATTAAAAAGCATTGTGTAATTTCAAAATTGCAATCTTTATTATGGCTTAACAAATGCAACATACTGTTATTGTACAAACATTAACAAACATTAACCCCCCCCCCCCCCCCCCCCCCCATCATATGATACATCATTTCTAACCAATCAGATGAGGCCTATCAAACAGGCAAAAGTTCATTTGATTTACCATGCAAGATAATTGATAATTCTCACCTTGTGACAAGGAACCAGGCCAGCTGTGTGAAGTCCGGTGAAACCCTCATGTACGTTTTAATGTGGGGCATCGCATTGCTCCTACCAGTAACATCAGCATGCCAGCTACTGTTTAGGGGAGAGAGATGGAGAAAGGAGGGAAGAAAGTGAAAGAAAATGGTGAAACACCTGCTGAAATACCTTTTCTAAGAGCAAGAACACAAAATGAAGCATTTCATGCCATTTGCAGGTGCAGAGAGATGATGTTTTAGGGTGTACTGTGCAGACGGAGAGGAGAGCTTTCTGTCTGATTGCTGTCAGCATTCAGGCATGAATACAGAAGTCTACATGGACTCATTTAAATATACTAAGTAAAAGTGTAGAGTGTGCACTCCAGAGGGGGACTGAGATTGAATCTAAATCGCAATAGATCTATCTCTGATCACTTAGCAAAATTGAGGCCACCAGTAAAATAGCTTATTTATGGTGATAATGTGTTAAAATGGTGGGAGAGATGGGATAAGAACCCAATTTAAATTTTCTAAGGAGCAATTAAAGGGTCGGACAACTCTTGGAAAAGGCAGCTGTTTTGATCACGAGGTCTAGAGCGTTGCTGAGGAGCCTTTTCAGGAGAATATTTATGGTAAAATTTAAAAAGGGTCATTTTAGGCTGAATATTGATGAGTATATTGTCAAAATGTGTTTTTTTCCACAGAGGAAAGAGAACTTACTGAAAGTACGAGTGAAGCCAGATCTGTTTTTGTGCCGTCTGTATGCTGTAGGGTAAAGATCCCCCAGCTGCAGGGATGAGAACAAGAAAACTTGTCATATAATGACTGTGGAGGTGTGAAGAAATGATTTCAGAATAAAAAAACCAAATGATACCTGGATACCCCTCCAAACTGGTTCTCACATTATCCACAGATGGGTAAACCTAAAAATGACACTGTTTTAAAGACTCATTACATTTTTTAATTTATTTAAATTTGACTAAATGTTTATTCCATTTAAATTATTGATTGATCGATCAATTTATCTAAACTACTATTCAAAAGTTCGGGTTCAGTAATTTTTGCTTTTCTTAAAAGAAATTAATACTTTTATACATTGTTAACATTTTTTGTTTTGTTTCAAGTAATTGCTGTTCTTTTGATGTTTTTATTCATCAAAAAATACTGTAAAACATTATCATAGTTAATAATAAGCAGCACAGCTGTTTTTAATATTAATAAGAAAAGTTTCATGAGCATCAAATCAGCATATTAGAATGATTTCTGAAGGATCATGTGACACTGAAGACTGGAGTAATGATGCTGAAAATTCAGCTTTGCCATTACAGGAATAAATTACATTTTAAAACATATTATAAAACGGTTAGTTCCTATCCTTGATTCTGATTGGTCAATAGCTGTGTTTTATTCACGATAAAACAAGGCTATGACTGTTTCACCCAACGGTTCTGTGTATCACTACACAACATCCTTAGCAACATAAACTGTACGTCCTCAATTGATATTGTTCATTGAAGCTTAATGTATTATGTAGAAGAGTATTGTGAGAAAGAGATCGATTTAACGAGTTTATTACCTGCATTCAGATTTAGCATTTTTCTTCAGGTCAGTCCTATGTTCATAATAAAAAATCAGTTTAAATGTCCGCTGTGATATCTTGTCCTTTTTAACAATTAAGGGGTTTTTCCGTGACTGACAGCGCTAGTCAAAGCATTTGTCAGTTGCGTCTTGTTCCGTGTTCACAACAATTCAGTCTTTTCAATGTAAAAGTCTTCGCTACTGACTGACGCACTCATAAAGACAGTCTTTGCTGCCATCTGATTGCGTAATAATGTAACTTCTGTTGCTGTTCACGGTCAGGGACTATTTTTTCTGGCGGAAAGAAGGCTTTTAGTAAAAGTTTACTTCATGAAAGTTGCATTGATGCATATTTTTGGTTTTAATATTTGTATTGTGTGGTAACCGTTTTATAAAAGCAATAAGGTACTCAAGGCTAGTGCTGTATCATGAATAAGTCACGGCTGAAGAGGCTTTGCGTCATGCCTAACAACGCCCTTCAGCTGTGACTTATTCACGATACAGCACAGCCTCTCGTACCTTATTGCTTACTTAAATTAGAAAACAGTTATTAGAAATTGTAATAATATTTCACAATATTTCTATTTTTACTGTATTTTTGATCAAATAAATACAGCTTGGTTAGCATAAGACTTTTTTCAATAACATTTAAAAAATGTTTGAACTACCTATCCGTCTATCCGAACTATTAACCCATCCATCCATCCCTCTTGACCTATAAAACACTAAGAACAGAACTGATCTGTATAGTCATCCAATACAGATGTGATCTCAACAGAAGAGTAGCTTTGTGCGTATGTGTCCTTTATATGTCTACATTTAGTATTTCTGAATAATTTCACACCTCCTTAACAGTAACGGAACTGAATCATCCCAGTAGTCCCACAGAGTGTCTGAAGCCAATAATTATAAGAGCCTTAGGTCTTTAGAGATGACACAGTGCCATTTAAGGCCTAATGGTACTATCTGACATCTTTCTCTGTGCTCTAGACTATTCGTGTGGTGCCTTGACTTTTCAACTGACATTTAACAATAGATGAAGAAACAGAAGACTGATTTCTGTCTGAGCAGATATTGTTATGAAAATAAAAGGATGGATGAGAAATCTTCTCATAACCATTGTCTCTAACAGCTCGTGCCAAGAGAGACATGAAAATGCTTCCCTTTTTGTAAAATTGGAATTCAAGTATAGCAAATGAGAACACACCATGAATACTAATTGCTAATTAAACACGCAGGATGTCAACAAATTTCATAGCTCAGAAGAATTATGCACTGAAGGCAGTTGTCTTTGTGTTCAGGAACATGCCGAAAAAGGCATACGCACATGTGCGCTCCGGAGTCCCTCCTTGATTCTAACCTAATTAAAATGGAAACACAATTGAGGGCTCATTTATCCTGATAGATAAGCAAGCTGGCAGGAGAATATGCAACTGTGTTTAATATAATATCCATCTGGCCACGTTATTCACAATTCTGAGAGGGTACGGCAGCAATATGAGCAGATCCTCTCACTGTTTTAGCACGCTCTGTGGGGGCTGTTCGAAACACTCACCAGGAGCATCTGTGTTTCTGGACTGACTAATGATTTCCCTGCCTTCCCCAGTGTGGTCAGAGTGCGCTGGAACTCAGCTGCCAACCATTTAGTCTTATCAAGACCCATGGAGCCGATACTGGAGAACTGGCCAAGCACGTGCCATCGCTCTTCATTCTGCACAGGCTGCGTGTGCTGGCTCAGCAGCTGAGAGAAACAAAAACAATAAGTGCATGTCAATCTACGTCAATATTTGCATCTTTCTAATTTAGCTAGCTTTTATCAAGTGACAGATGAATTAGAACCAAAATTGGACACACGGCCATGTCAACAACAGAAGATATTGGGAAGCGTTTTCACCTCCCTTTTAAAAGTTGATAAGCCTGTTTATTTGAACTATCATTAAAGTCCCCTTGTGGTAAAAATCAAGTTTTTAATGTTGTTTATATATCTATGTGGTGTTTTAATATGCTTTTAGACAAACCTTTTAGACAAATCGTGTATACTAAGTGAGGCAAGTGTGTAGAGTTACATTCAAGCTATTTTAAGGCAAATTTTGGTCATTTTGGTGATCAAAGATACATTTTAGGGGATAAAATTATTGACTACATATGGTCAGTCGCATGTTATTAAATGTATTAGCTCTGTTAGCAATCTTTTCAAAACAGCCGTGTGACCTATTTTTGGTTCATGACCCCCCAGTTGACATCCATTGATGTAGCATGAGTCTTATGAAGGTGTTAAGAGTCAGTCATTCATATCAAAACACCATTTACAAAATGAATAAGTTCAGTGACTATTTCGGATGAAATACGGAAACTGGTTTCTCCCAGCTCAGTTTCTGAATCTTGCCAAGACCAATCCAACACCTTGCTCTGCCTGTTATCTGAATTCCCTCAATAAAGGAATTGAGAGATCATCTCAAAGGCATCCTGTAGGCGTACAATGATTTTTCATGAACATCAATTATTCTTATGTTTAGGGCAGAGAGGAACTATTGCCATTGAGAGAAAAAAATCTGACAAAGCGCGCACACACACACACACACACACACACACACACACAAAAAAATCATTACTTTTCGCAATCGTAGATGGCCCCATTTCTCCATTGCAGGTCCTTGATATCTTCCTGGAGTTGAACCAATGAGATATACTCTATACAAGACAACATACATGTGATGTTATGGGTATTAAAACTAATATATTTGTTTTTAATTATTCAGTATTTTATCATCATATAAATGACATAGCAGGTGGAATTTGTTTCTGCAATTTTCACACAATCAATCAAAACATTAACCATGCCATATTAGTGGAAACAAACTTTGACAGATATGCTGAGTTTTTTAGACATTAAAAAGCAAATAAACTAGATGATCATGAGCAGAACTGTATAGTCGGATTTGTTTTCTCAGTCATGTCTGTGAAAAATACACACATTACTCTATTTTTTTTAAAAAGAAATTAATACTTTTATTCAGGAGTTATAGAGTTATGTGAAAAAGTTTGGACACCCTATTGAATTCCATGGTTTTCTGTAACAGGACATCATAAAAAAATTATCTAGTGCTTGGCAGGTCTTAAAATTTGGAAACAACATATGTCATTATTTATTTAGCAAAAATAAAGCCAAGATTGAAAAACCTTGGGTGACAAAGTTAGGACACCCTATGATTCAATTGCCTGTGGATCCACTTTCAGCAGCAAAAAGTAATCATTTTCTGTATGACTTTATCAGTCTCTTGGACTTTATCAGTCTCATCATTCTAGTGGAATTTTTGCCCATTCTTCTTTACAATATTGCTCTAGTTTAATGGGGTTTGTAGGTATTTGTCTATGCACAGCTCTCGCCACAGCTTTTCAGTCAGGTTGAGGTCTAGACTTGGCCACTGCAACAACTTGATTCTTTTCTTTTTCAGCCATTCTGGTATAGATTTGCCGGTAATCTTCAGAGCATTGTCCAGTTGCATTATCCAGTTTTGGCCAAGCTTTAGCTGTCGGACAGATGGCCTCACATTTGACTCTAGAATACTTTGGTATTCATGATCGATGCAATGACTTTGAGATGCCTAGGTCCTGTAGCTACAAAACAAGCCTAACATATGCTCTTTTGGTTTTCAACAAAGTTGCCGCTGTGCATTATAGCCAAACATCTACACTTTGGTCTCGTCTGTCCAAAGGACATTGTTCCAGAAGTGGTTTGTTCAGAAGCAACTTTGCAAACCTAAGCTGTGCTGCCATGTTTTTTTTACAGAGAAGATGCTTTCTCCTGGAAACCCTTCCAAACATGCCATACTTGACCCATCTTTTTCTAAATGTACTGTCTGGAACTTTATAATTTAACGTTACCTGAGGCCTGTAGAGTCTGAGGTGTCGCTCTTGGGCTGTCTGCAATTTCTCTGAGTATTACATGGTCTGATCTTGGGGTGAATTTGCTGGGACGTCCACTCATGGGAAGAGTGTTTTGAATGTTTTCCACTTGTGAATAATCTTCCTCACTGTAATGATGGACTTCAAATTTGTTTTTAAAAGGCCTTGTATCTGTTTTTTTATTATGCCCTGATACAGAAAACCATGGAATTCAATAGTGTCCTAACTTTTTCACATGACTGTAGATGCATTAAACTGATCAAAACTGACAGTAATGATGTTTAAACGATAGCAAAATATTTCCACTTTAAATAAATGCTGTTCTTTTGAAATCTCTATTTGAAAGAATCCTGAAAAAATGTATCACGATTCCCACAAAAATATTAAGCAGCATAACTGTTTTCAACATTGATAATGATAAGAAATGATTCTTAAGCACCAAATCAGCATATTATGATTTCTAAAGAATAATTACATTTCAAAATGTATAAAAACAGAAAGCAGTTTTAACATTTAAAAAAAAAATATATATCACAATATTACTTTTATTATATTTTTATTATATTCTTGATTAAATAAATGCAGCCTTGGTGAGCAGAAGAGTCTATTTCAGATGGACTACATGGAATGTAAAAACAAAACAAACTTGGCTGGCTGACATGTCAACCAGACTCTAAATGAATGGTGGCTGCCTGAATAAGCAGCTTTGTGAATGCCTTTTGCAAGTCTGATATCACGTTATCTTTATAATTAAAATATGGCTCTTTTATTTGTAAAGATTCTCACCTTGTTTCTGACAGATCATGCTGTTTGATGCGCTCAATCCACTCGGCAAGCTCTGGTGCCCGGTATGCTTCCAGGTATTCCAGCAGGTCTCTTTTGAAGTTGGTGGGAGACTCCCCTGCTGTTCCCAGACTTCCCTCCGGTAACCTGGGGTACAGAGGACTCATCCACATCCTGTTATAGAGATACATGCAGCATATTTACTAATGAAAAGCCAATGGAAAGGGCGTGAATCATTAAAATGTTAAAAAGTTTGTCAGATCCTGTGGTGGTGACTAAAGTAAGTCATTAATTGGTTTGCTTATGTTATATGTTAGACAAAAATGGCCTGTTCAAAGTAAAAATGGCTCTGAAAATCAATTGCAAGGTGGAATTATTACAAAGTTAGAAAAACTCAAATTGATGCACAAAAATTGCTTCATGTTGATACAGACATCATTGATAACTTGCATTTCAGTAAGGGACTCAGAGTGTAAGTTAGTGTGTATATGTGCGTTAAGTAATCGCTCTGACAGATTCAGTTCAATAGGATTTGTCAGACTGATTCAATCTGAAAACACATTTTTTAACTATTTATTAAAAGATTCAGCTCACAAGAGTCATTTGTTTTGGAATCAGACTATACTGGTTTGTTTTTGCACAAATCCTGCAAGGACAACTCAATAATTAAAGCTGCAAGCAGCGATAAAAGGGCCCTCACACCCGGGGCCACCCCACCTGGTGGCCTTAGGGAAACAGTGAATAGTGGGTACATGCATGTAAGCGAGTAAAAACAGGAGAAATATGGCAAAGTCATTTCGACATGCCACACCTCCTGCTGCCAACAGGTGGCGCTTTGACTATTACTGAATATTGCCATGTAGATGTCTTCAGGCCAAGGACTATAATCAAAGGTGAAGTAGATTGGACACTGTATACCTGAGTTACAACAACTTCCTGTTTCGTGGCATTAATCGCATACATTAGCACTTAGCCAAGTGTTTCATGATTTAATGTGTTTCTAAATTCAAAATATCTCACTTCCTGTTGGGTTTTTGAACCCGGGGACTTTTTTTGTAGGTATTGGGTTGTTACATGTGTCTACCAAATTTCATAGCTGTATGTAAAACGCAGCGCAAAGGGCACTTAATTGAAATTTTGTAGGTGGTGCTATCAAGCCATTTTGCCACACCTGAATTCTGAAACCCATATCAGACGTAAATTTTCACCACTTCTAATTTGCGTGTGCAAAGTTTCATGGGTTTGAGCATGTTTAGGCCCTCAAAAATACCATTCATTTTGGAGAAGAAGAATAATTGACCGAGCAATTACAATAGGTTCCTCATACCATCAGTGCTCGGGGACCTAACAAGATAGTACTTGATATTATTTTGCATCTTTTTATTACATCACATTCAATACAGACTGAAAACTCACATTTAAAACGAGGAGCATCGAAGCTAAAAAAAAACAAAACAAAGCTGATTCTCTAGTTCAGTTTCTTAATAAGGTATTGCATTCTTGTACTAAAGTTTGATAGAGAATTATTTGTAGAATTAAGGCTTTTGCATTCAAAAAGTGGACACACAGAAAAAGACCTAAACCAGTGGTCTCAAATTCAATTCCTGGAGGGCCACAGCAATGCAGAGTTTAGCTCCAACTCACACCTGTTTGGAAGTTTCTAGTAACCCTGAAGACCTTGATTAGCTGGATCAGGTGAGTTTGATTAAGGTTGGAGCAAAACTGTGCAGAGCTGTGGCCTAAATGTTCTACAATTTTCTTAAAGAAGCCCAATATCTCATGATTGGAGGAGTGTGGGGACTTGTCTTGACAGACTGGTTATAGCATATTCCCCTGAGACACTAGGAGAACAAATCAATAAGGATTCAGATTGGAGCCATTACATAAAACTTCAGAAGAGACTTGAGAGGAAGAGACCTTCGTCTGTGTGAATAATAATCAGAATATGGATTGGGGCTGCAATATCTAAGGAATACCTGGGATCAGACAGATGGGAAGACACGTCAGACCTGTAATGATATTCATTGTGCTTTGCTGCAGTCTGAAGCTGATGGAGACAGGTTGGTAAAGTGAATATGCGCAAGGAACACAGAGTGAATTCTGCATAACTTTGAAGAAACACTCTGGCCTTAACGTAACTGAATCTATAAAACTCATCACAACTTGCAGAGCCTAAAAACATTTAAATGTATAAATAACACACCTAATGACAACAGCTAAACTCTGGTAGCCTAACAAGGCACAATATTTAATAGAAATACTTTTTACTAAAAAAAAAAGTAAAAAATTAAAAAAATAAATAAATAAATAGGAATTAAAAATCTTACAGATATCAAGTGTTTATGTTGCTAATTAACATATAGCAAAAATAAATAATACTAAAAACATTAAACATCAAACGTAAAAGATCAAGAGCACAGGACAGCACTCTCTGTTGAACTTCCACCATTCAAGCTGCTTTAATCTTCTTCTCAACTTTATTTGTTGACTCCATTCTTGTTATGCGCCAAATCCCAGGACCCCCACTATATTTTTTACATCCACTCCCACCTGCAGCAAACCGCCCGCTCCCCCAAGATTTGTGATCCCAATCCCAATGCAACCCTCTAATCCCAACCTCATTAGTCAGACACACACACAAACTAGGTGGCGATATCAGCAGCAAATTTAAGTTTTCTTTAATAGTGCCATAATAACATCATGGACTAGAATAAAAACTCTTTTTTTTTTAAATGCTCATTGCCAATGCATACAGCTTTGGCCTATATGTCTAATTGACCTGTATATTGCTAGCACAATATCCAGACTTCACAAAAATAGGTGCACACGGAATTGGGACATACGCCCATTTACTTGATAAGGAGTCTTTTTTTTTTTTTTGCAAGAAATCAATACTTTTATTCAGCAAGGATGCCTTTTTTATTTTAATAAATGTGTCAGTATTTTTTGTTGGAAGTGGAACTGACAAATTGTTTACAACACATTAAGAAAGTCAATAATGTCAGTTTTGATTTAATGTTAATTGTGCAATCAAATTTATAACCACAACTCTTTCAAATTTAGCAACAGTGGCCATGTTCTCTACACTTTATTTTTCCCGCTTTTATTTTTAGGGACATCGAGGACAAGAAATGATGAATAGAATAGGTAGAAGCGGTATGGACATTTTCACATGTCCGGGGATTCTCAGAGGTGGAAGCCTTCATAGTTGGGTAAACATTTGTAGTGGTGAATGGAAAATGACACCAAATACAATTTTGGTATTCCCATTTAGCAAAAGAAAAAATACATTACAGAGTTTCCACGACATTCCAAAAGAGGGAAAAAATATTGAGAGATGGACTACAGCAGTCAGAAGAGAGAATGATGTGAAATTTGCCATCACTCCCTCAGCTGTTGTATCAGAAACACCCTTGCAGCAGTGTTAATTTGTTTTTGTAATTCACCGCCAAGGTAATATAACACAAAATATAGCATTATAAAACTTAGCTAGATCTGAGATGCTGATAACTGTGAAAATGCGTCATCACAGTCTGAAAAGGGTCCGGTGGGAAACGCAAAGCTGGGTTCACATCGTCTGTATAAACACCACAGTCCAATGTGGCACAGCATGTGCACTATCCACTAGGTCATGGTTCCAACTTAATGCCCTCTGTGTGAACTGACACTGATCTTGCAGTACAGGTTGAGTAAATGTGCTAATATACTAAGCCAGATTGTCTGAATTTATGTATGCCAGAGGGTTTAAATATTAATTGCTCAATTTATAGATTTAATTTCCTTCTCACTAATCCACAGCTTAGTGTGGGTGATAACCTAACTGCCAGCCTAACCCTATGACTCTTGAGCTTTTGTCTACTTAATACTATTCAGTCCCGATACACAGCTAATAAAATCGACCCTAATAACCGAGAGCAATTGCTAATTCATTGAGCATTGCTCTGACCTGCCTGCTACCTTCTGCTGGTATGAATATGACACCATGGAGAATATATTTATTAATGGACAGCTTTCATAAAACGCTGCTTCGTTTAAGCAAATATTCTATGTAGCTAATTTAAACAGACCATTTCAGGTCAGAGAGGAGTCTATAACAACATGATTGGTTTATATTCAGATTTGCAGAGCTCAACGCTCCAATTTAGGCTACATCAGCTTAATTTTAATTTACTCTAAGTGTCTGCTCAGTGTGTTGTCATAGCAACAGAAAAATGTGTCATTAGGGCTAGCAAATGCACAACCATTTCAGGAATGAAACAAATGTTGTCACACTCGGAAAAAAGAGCAACTTCAAATGTGAGCACAACATAAACAGATTGTTTCTAAATTGAACGCACCATCAGCTATAACATTTTCATTCTGAACATAATGTAAATGCTCTGTGTGTGAGCGTGTATTTAGCTCATCTTACCCCTGTGTCTTCTGGTACCAATCGGCTCGGATGAGGTTTGAGGTAAGAATGATGACTCTGAATCCCTCCTCGTACCAAAGCAGCATCATTTTCCTGCAAAAAGCAAGTGAATACAACTGATTTTAAATAATGACACTCATTTGATCTAATCTCTTTCTTTCATTTGTGTCCTTCAAACAGTATAAAACACTGCCATTAAACCCTATGGCAGATTTACCAAAGACTGTTATATTACTTCCCACCATAATACCTTTGATTTTATCTAAAATACATGCCAGAACAGGGGCAAATTTATTAAACCTTCAGCTTTTGTATTACATTAATTATAAGAAGAACACCACATTTTGGAATATAAAATAATTAGCTGTTCTTAAATGCTGTTCTTTGCGTGGAAAATGCATTATTTTATTTAATAAATTAAGAAAAAGCTCTCTATGTTCTTCAGAGAAGGATGTTTAGAACTCATATGAAGGCAAATTAGCACATGAAGACCTGACAAAGATGTTTGAGAAGGATTATACTGCCAATGTTTTTGTTCTTTTACTTCCTTTTTTGTTGTTGTTCAATTTATATCACATAAGACACGCCTTTTAATTTGCTTCTCTGGAGTCAAAAATGATCAAACCTGTTGTGTCTGCCTCTGTTGAATAAAACATGAAAGATTCTTTGGAAAGAAAACAGTACTCTAGGAATACATCACATTCAAATTCAATACTGCGCCTGTTTAACATCTAATTTCAACTCATCACAGCAGATGCTCATCTGATAATCTGCACATCGGCATGGATTGCGAAGAATTTAATACTCTCGAGTCGCTCGAGGAGTGCTTCGTTCCATATGCAGTACTGACTGCTCATAAAACCTACGCCCGATCAATGTACTTTAATGAAATGATATAAGCTACAACACTACCTCTGTTGACTCATCACTCAAAAACACTGCTTTATGTTGAACGCTTCCTCGTATAATGTACAATACCCAAACACCACACCAATATACAGTTGAGCTCAAAAGTTTACATACCTCTTGCAGAATCTAGAAAAATGTGAATCATTTTAACAAATTAAGAAGGATCATGAAAATTATTGTTATTTTTTAGTACTGTCCTATTTCACGTAACAGTTGTTTACATAAAATCCACAAGACAAAAAAATAGCTGAATTTATAAAAATGACCCCGTTCAAAAGTTTACATACCCTTGATTCTTAATACTGTGTGGTTACCTGGATGATCCACGACTTTTTTTTTTTGTTTTGTGATGGTTGTTCATGAATCCCTTGTTTGTTCTGAGCAGTTAAACTGAGCTCTGTTCTTCAGAAAAATCCTTCAGGTCCTGCAGATTCTTCAGTTTTCCAGCATCTTCTGCATATTTGAACCCTTTTCAGCAGTGACTGTATGATTCTGAGATCCATCTTTTCACACTGAGGACAACTGCGGAACTCAAACACAAGTATTAAAAAAAGTTTCAAACATCTACTGATGCTCCAGAAGGAAACACGACACATTAAGAGTCGGGGATGTAAACTTTTTGAATTGGATGAACAGAATAAATTGTACTTTTTTTGTCTTCTGGGAAACATGTATCTTTTGTAGCTTCCAAAGGATAGAACTAAATGAAAAAATATGTTCTTTAAACAAAATTAAACTTGCACATCAACTTCTTGTTCAAACGTTTTCACCCCCGACTCTTAATGCATCGTGTTTCTTTCTGGAGCATCAGTGAATGTCTGCAGCTTTTGTAATAGTTGTGTTTGAGTCCCTCAGTTGTCCTCCGTGTGAAAAGATGGATCTCAAAATCATATAGTCACTGCTGGAAAGGGTTCAAATATGCAGAAGATGCTGGAAAACTGAAGAATCTGCAGGACCTGAAGGATTTTTTCTGAAGAACAGAGCTCAGTTTAACTGCTCAGAATAAACAAGGGACTCATGAACAACCATCACAATCAAGGGGATGTAAACTTTTGAACAGGGTCATTTTTATAAAAATTGTCTTGTGGACAACTGTTATGTGAAATAGTTTGTTAAGGACAGTACTAAATAAAAAAATAACATGCCATTTTCATGATCTTTCTTATTTTGTTAAAATGATTCACATTTTTGCAGATTGTGCAAGGGGTATGTAAACTTTTGAGCTCAACTGTATGTTTTTAGAGTGTTTAATTACATAACCATGAGCATTAATATGTTGGTAAGTTCTCACTCCTCTGAGAAGGTTTTCTTGTAGATGTTAGAAAGTAAATACAATACAAATTTTATTTCTATAGCACATTTAAAACAACCAAAACAACAAATAAAGGAATTTGCTCATAGAGGAAAGGAGGAGAGTGATAAGAGCTAATGTTAGTTACACAGTCTGGCACATAGTCTGCATTTCATTTCATCCCACAGGAATTTAGTGGGGTTCAGGTCTGGACTTTGTGCAGACTCAGTAAAGCATTTAACTGGTGGCATTGCATGACAGTGAGCTACTTGATATGACCCATTCTACTGAAAAAGGTTATCATATGGCTATATACTTGGTTTTATAAAGTAATAAGCCCTGTGAAGCTGTGGTTTACAGTGAATTTATAACAGCTATGGGGCGCTGTTAGGCACGACATGAAGCGGCGTGCCTAAAACCCCCTTAGCTGTTATAAATTCACTGTAAACCACGGCTTCATGGGGCTTATTGCTTTATAAAATGGTTACCACACAATACAAAAATTCAAGCCAAAAAATATGTATCAATGCAACTTTCATGAAGTAAACTTTCACTAAAGCCTTCCTTCCGCTGGAAAAAAATAGTCTCTGTCCGAGAACAGCAACAGAAGTTACATTATTACGCCATTAGATGGCGGCATGGAGTCACTCAGTCGCAAAGCCTTTTATAATGAAACTTGTTGTGAACATGGAACAAGACGCAAATGACAAATGCTTTGACTAGCTGTCAGTGTCAGCAGGGCACGGGGAAAAAACCCATTAACGGCTTTGAACGTGGCTCATCCAATCAGAATGCACGTTTTATGTGTGTACAGGTGTAGTGTACTATACAGGACTTTTACTAGAAACTTCAAGCTTAAAGCTTAAAATTCTGTCATTATTTACTCACCCTCAAGTTGATCAAGACCTGCATGAATTTCTTTCTTCTGCTGAACACAAAAGAAGATATTTTGAAGCATGTCGGTAACTAAACAGTTAATGAACCCTATTGACTTCCATAGTATTTTTTTCCCTCCATTTTATTATTGAAGTCAATGGGGCCCGTCAACTGTTTGGTTACCCATATTCTTCAAAATATCTTCTTTTGTGTTCAGCAGAAGAAAGAAATTCATACAGGTTTGAATCAACTTGAGGGTGAGTAAATGATGACAGAATTTTCATTTTTGGGTGAACTATCCCTTTAATTCGATGTTCTTCTTCGCTTGCAGTCTCACTAAAATTATCCAGATAAATAAAAGGTCCAACACTCACGTATGATGTGTGCCAAATGCAATGTCCAGTTTGGCCTGTCAAAAACAACAGAGAGTTCAATTCAACAATAAGCATTTAGTATTTCTTTTCAAATTGAATTGAATGAACAACAAATGGCATTTTTATTCAGTAACGCCACAATTTTCCCACCATAGATACTGAGAAACAAAATATTTATAGTGTAGAGGATCTCAGACTACCATGAAGTTTAATGCTTCCCTCTAGTGGAATAAGTAGCTTATTGCAAATCAAGAGAACCATAAAAATCACAAACCTGGCAGAAACGAATATTTGGATATGGTTTGGCTTGCTCAATTAATCGAGCCTTGGACTCTCTCTTTTCTCCGTGAACAAGTATGACCGGTTTGTCCCTAAAAAACAAAAACAAACAGTACTGTTAAGTACTCAGTGGCATGTAGTGCCATTTCATTCGACGTAGTGAAATGTTTTCAATTTCAATTTCAGCTGCAATTACACATCAAATATTACCTAAATTCTGGCGGATACTGCTCCACCATCCATGGAATGTCAAAACAGTAATTAAACTACGAAAGAAGAAAGATGTGAACCAGGACAAAAGCATTACAAACTTTTTTTTGCGTGTGATTTGTAATAAACACCTTAGCAACTTCATCCATTAACACAATATTTACCTGTACAGACTCTTTTAGCGTTCCAAACATCGGAGAAAGTATCTCTGATTATTGGAGAGGAAAAGAAAACAGGAATATTACTAGAAATATACAACATCACTTCATAACTTTATTTTATATATTTCACACTCTTTAAATACCTTTGATATGCAGCGCTCCAGTGTTGAACTTTTTCGGTATCCCAGTGACTTTATTTAAATAAAAACGATACATGCCATTCATAGACAATAAGTTGGTCTCAAAGAAATCAGTTGGCTCTTCTTTATAATAATTAGTGCCGTGAGGGCTCGGAGGACGCTTGTCTTCGGTCTTCTTCCTCTTAGGACTTCGATTTTTCGGGGCAGGTGGTGGAGCTTCATCATCACTGCTAGAGAGGTTCCAGCCCCCCTCCTCTGTTTCTCTCTTTCTCTTTCCAGCAGGTGAGTTGCTTTCATACTTTACAGGGTCAGTTTGATTCACATGTGCAGCTTTTCTGGCTTCAGAGCCCATGGAAGGAGCAGATGGTGCTTTCACAGGATGGGAGTTTTCAGCTTTCACATTGCGTTTTGGACTCAGTTTGGGCTCTTGCTTGAAGAAGGTGGTGATCTTATCTGGTTTTCTTTCTAAATCAGGTTTAACGCTTGGTTTGTTTAAATCCTTCTGAGGTGTTGGAGGGATAATGTTGTCCTCGTCTTCACTATCTGATATGGTCCACTTGCCATGTTGACTGTCCTGGGACATTTTTTGTGCAGCTGTGGATCACAAAGAGCTTTTTTCAAGATGCATACTGTAAACTATCTACTGAAACGAGCATACTATGTACTGTAAACAACAGTGCTTTTTGTATTATTTTGTCTAAATGTTTTACTTTATTGTGTGTAATTGTACAAATAGATGTAGCCTTGTACAAGAGAAAAATGCTTGCATTGCATCTTATGAACAAGTTATGAACTAAAGAGCTTAACCACACTGTATACATAAGCATACCAATTTAGTTCAATGTAAATGAACGTAAACTTACAAAGAGGCGGGAAGATTAAATGTACAGACTACAGGTAAATAATTCAAATGTTACGGTTATAAAGAAAGCTAAATGCTGCATATATACTGATACGAAACTGCTAGACCATTGTTCATTTGAAACTCATATCATTAACAGCACCACAACAGTTTGTTTTGTTTTGATTCGGCTGCATGCCCCGTCTCGCTCTCGCTCTGTACATTCCACATGCAGTAACAGCAGGGAAAACACCACAATGTTCTTCAAAATAAAAGTCTGTGATATTCGACATTGAACTATTTGAATATGGAATATTAGTTTGGAAGACCATTTCCGCCACATTAGAAGAAAAAACAAAAACAAAAAAACATATGACATAAAAAGTAATAATTATGACATAAAAACATATTTATGACATAAAGGGTCGACATTTTTATGTCATAATTATCACTTTTTATTTCATAATTTCAATTTATGTCATAACCATGACGTAGTAGCTCATAATTTCGACTTTTAATGTCATAATTATGATTTACCAAAGCACGATTTTTTCTTCTTCTTAGGTTTTTAGGTGTTATTGTGAATGTCACTGCCACTTTTATGACAATTAAGTATACTGTGAGCACACTATTACTATATTTTTTTGCATTAAAATAATGAGAAAGGGTCATAAAAATACTGTCAAAATGACAGTGTGAAAGTGTTAATATTAATATTTTATTATATGACCCAAAAGTAGGCTTTTTCTTTAAGTAGAATACAATTTCTTATATATATATATATATATATATTTTTTTTTTTTTTTTTTTTTTTTTTTTCTGTGGGTTGACTTTTAGTTTGAAAATAACGGACTATTCATCATAGATCATTCGCATGTTACTAAGTATCCAATCAGCGTCTCTGATACTGCGTGTTTCAACTCAACAACTCTGCCTAGGAAACCAATCCCTCACATCCATACGGTTTCTATGCAAACATCTACAACTTTCCAGAAGCCTTCAGATATGTATATTTAGGTTGTCCCAATGCAAACATTCGCCGCTGGAAAAAGCTTTAGGAACGAGAGACAAATAAACGATGCCGAAAGGAAAAAAATCGAGTTGGTAAGATTTGAGTCTGGTTGATATTGAACGATGATGTATCATTCATGACGCTTGTGAAACAGCTTTGCTTGAAACAGATGCTGATGCGGATGCTGAGATTACATATATTTAATTACAATATGATAATTTGTGGACAATGTAGATGTCACACTTCTGTGTAAGAAAACAATCTGCATTATTTAAAAAAAACAAAAACTTTGATGTTGTGACATTTAAATAATATGTTAGATGTGAATAGAAAAGTAACAGAGGTTTCTCGACATTATAGATGCAAATCGTTGAGACATTTTTCTACCCACAGTGGGAAAAGTGATCCGCCCGAACAGGGACTTGAACCCTGGACCCTCAGATTAAAAGTCTGATGCTCTACCGACTGAGCTATCCGGGCTCTGAGTCTCACTCTCAGGAGGGCTGACTAAATCACCAACTCATTTCCTAAGTCGTTAAATAATTTCTGAACGGCAACCTGGTAAATTATTACGATCATTACAAAGACGTAGCCTACATAATTTTGTGTGGACATAACACAATTTGTGGGAAGGTGACTTACTACTGCGGAAATCCGTGACTAGAGGTCGCCGTTTATTGTATGATATATGCGAGAACATGTCTGGCGCTCGTGCACATTATCGTGACGCGTGCGCTGCGGGGAGTCTGTTGAAGTTCTTCAGTTCAGAGAAACAGCGGTGCTGTAAAACATGATCATTTATTTAAACAATTGATTGTTGATTAAACAATTGATTACTATGCTTTTTTTTTTGCACTGTACAAATAAAAACGTCTGCAATGTTCACCAAATTCCCCTTTATTTCTAACACTTTGTTGTATCTGCCCGTCTTCATTTAAAATTAATTTAAACGCAAAACAACAATCGTTTGGAAACTGGTTTAATTTAAGTGTTTTACTTAATAAAAATGAGCATTTAGTATGTTAAATATAAGAGGAAAACTGCATTTGTCTTTTGTTTACAGATTCGAAGTGAGAAATACAGCTGATAGTTTCATGTTTGTGTTGGGAATGACAATAATTTATGCATGAAATGCCCAGTATACATTTAATCTACACGTGTACAGTATAGTGAAGTAAATGAGTGTATTTGTTCTGTAAAGGGTTGCATTATATTAAGTATATGTTGTATTATTGCAGTGTACTTGTATCTTACACTTTTTATAATATACTTTTTTCCCTGTGATGGAAAGATATTAAATAATACAACCTATCAACACTCCTCTGCTCTTGCTTAAAGACTCAAAGTCAGCAAATGAAGCCTCCCTAGGGAATTTCCGCAATAAAAGCTTACTTCATTGGTTACAATTTCTTAGGAGGAATATGCAAAGGTACCGTAATAATTAATAAAAATGAGTGGCCCCGAGTTCCAGGATCTGAAGAGTTGTGCACATTTCTCGCACAAACATTTACTGAACAGCGACCTCTAGTCAGATTTATTTCTTCTGCATTTAGTGTTAAACATCGATTCCTTTCTTACAAATCCCGTAAATATTAAAGGTGGTAGCTCTCTACAGTCCACTGCCAAAACAAACTTGAAACTTATGCTTAATACTGCCACTATTGGGGTTATTATACGTACATACTTATACATAGGCTACTTGATAAAGATTGCAGATCAACTCTGACTGTCCATGTTTATGTACTTCAGGTTTTCCATCAGTGTGATGTGGGTAAGAAATGTTATTTGTCCAGAGAAGATCTTAAGATAGCAGTTGTCATGCTTTTTGGATACAAGCCATCAAAGGTAGGCCTACAGAAAATTAGAATCACTTATTCTCTATACATTTACTGTCATATTAACAGAAAATAAAACTTTTGACAACTGTTTTTTTGTTGTTGTGGCGTTTAATGCAAAGAACAGGAAAATATAAAAGGGATATTTCCCATTTAATTCAAACTTAATTATATGTCCCAGTAACATCTTAAATAAAATACCTCACTTTTCAAAATGAATCGTGATTCCGAGGACGCCATACCCAGGATCACATGATCAAAAACTGTTCTAATGCTGCCTTCGGAGGATGCACTCCAACGTAAGGAAGGCATCAAAGCATGTCCAAATGTTAGCTTCACTTCCTACCTCCATATCATTGATTTTTGAAGGCAGCATAGATGTATCCTTGGCAGCCTTTGATATCCTACAATCATGTGCTTTCCATTCTGTGACAGCTGAGCTAGAAAAAGAAAGATGGCGTCTGAAATTTGCGGTTGCTGGTTAGTTTGAGTGTAAATGGACACTTTTGATCAACGTTTTCCACTTATTTCTATAGAGACATTAATTAAATATTTGTTTAGTTCTCGACAAAGCTCACTCTATTTTGCTGTACATCATTAAAACGTAGGTAAAAAATTCACAGGATTGCCCCCCCATCTTGAAACTTGAATGTGATCAGCTCATAATCATACGGAGCCCCGCACATCACATGCAAGAAAAAAAACTAAATTGTGCGCACAATTTACTATTTCATTCCCTCGATTTTCTAAATCGTGCGCACGTATTAATTCACATTTATTTGTATAGCGCTTTTCACAATACATATCGTTTCAAAGCAGCTGTACGGAGAATACATGTCAACATTACAATTTATAGAATGCAATTAGCTAATAATGTAATAATTTAGGCAATTTATTTACAGTCACTGTTAGCAATTTAATTGAAGGTAGAAGCAATGAATTACATATTAACAATAATTAGGATATATAGAAATAATTAGGATATACAGTATTAGTAAATCGTGCGTACAATTTAGTAAATCATGCACACGATTTAGCCTACTATTTCTACTAATTCCTGCATGTCATGTCTGGGGCTCCGTATAATCACGACTTTAGAAGTGGGAATTATCAAATTTCCGATAGCACGTAAAGCCAGCATTAGTTTTGCAGCTCATTGTTTGAGAGCTCCTACTAGTTCCACGTGACTGCTGTGCCACCTGACCACTGCAGATTCATATTCTGCGTTCACACCACAGCGTAATTACCATAATCTGAGATGAGAACATGTGACGGTATATTCGGAGCTGTTCACGTCCTCGGACTGGGAATTATGAGTTTCTATGGCACCCATAGGATGGCACCACTATGAACGCCTAAATGAATCTACAGCGGTCAGGTGGTACTTTCAAAAACTCCCAGCTTACAACTTGTAATTGACCCTTCACAGGTGGTTTGATTGACAGGCAGTCTAACCAATCATAACGCCGAATCTGCCATTTTGTCCGACAAAGCACTCAGGGGAGTTATGCTGCGTTCACGCCACCTCGTATTTACCTGAATCTTCAGATGACAACACGTGATGTTCTATTCGGAGCTGTTCACGTCCTTTGACTGGGAATTATGTGTTTCTGTGGCACCACTATCAACGCCTAAATTAATCTACAGCGATCAGGTGGTACAGCGGCCACGTGGTACATGTGGGAGCTTTCAGAAAACTCCCAGCTTACAAGCTGTAATTACGAGCTCTACGAGGACGTGAACATACGTGAACAGGAATTACGATGGCGTGAGCGCACCTTTAGTATATAGACTTTCTGCGGTTGAAACAACATTCCTTATGATGTTCAGTCATGTTTATTTGATGCTATAAATGAACTAGTAGGAAGAGATGATCGGTTCACGAGCCACTTGAACTGAGGCGATCTGTCACGACACATTAAAGAGCCAAAAAATTGTATTTATTGTTTAAATTTCTTTAAAATGACAAAATTTGAAATTTGAGGCTTTGTTTCATATCAAAAGTAACCTGCTCTGTCTTGTCTGTTGACGTGTTGTCAGTGTCCTCTTTGCTCTGCAATGTATTTTTCACTGCGTGAGAACATGATGTGTGGTGTGAGAGCGGCACGGCTTGTCGGAACGTAGCAGCAGTAGCAAGGGGACGGGTCTTTGCGAACGGTCAATTAAGAGCCCCACGAGGACGTGAGCGCTTTTTACGAGCCAGAATCTTGTAGTTATAGTAATTACGACATGGCGTGAGCACACCTTTAGAAAAGCATAATTCCTAGTCTGAGGACGTGTTGTCTTGAGACTATGGTAATTACGACATTGCGTTCAAACAGTCTGCAAATCCAGCATCGAACTAAGCCTTGTTTATAAAACATTAATTACCGAAATGCCGGGAACAAACAAACATACTAACAAACTGCATCCACTGTTTGTTACTTGTATGGTCTGTCTCCTATGTTTCATTGTATTTTTGGTTCCGTCCTGTAACCTAGTCTTTCCTGATTTGTCATAATTAGTCATTTAATTCACCTGTCGTCCTTTAATTATCTCATTAGCTCCCTTTGTTTGATTTGTCTATTTAAGTTCTGAGTTTTCTGTCATTTTTGTCATTCTGTCTTTGTCAATGTGATAGCGTGTGTTAAGTATATTCCGTGAGATAGTTCTGAGTTTTGGTTATTAAAGATCCTGTTTCCTGTTCATCCTCATCTTCGTGAGCTTCATTCAACACCTTACGTGACACTGTTCTGCATTCATGCTAATGCACAGATCTCTTTTGAAATATAAGATGTGGTTATCCGTTAATTCCCTTACAACATAACTGACTGTTCTTACATTAATTTCATGTCATGAAATCATTTTGAAGTGCACCTGAGGATTTGAAACTGAAAGCCCACTGCATTCCAAACGACAAAGATTATGCCTTCGAAGAGCATTTGTAAGGAAAATACCGGAGGGCGAGACCACTCACTGCAAGCGTAACATCAAGCATTTCTCACAACACATATCCTGTGCAATGAAGCCTGTGAATGTCTTTGTAATTCACTTCAACCTTTCTGAATTTTACGGAAGATTATGTTATTATATCGAGTGGTGTTTGTGTATCAGAATACGGGAGTTTTAAAGCACACGCAGTTTTATCGCAGATCTGCGGTTAAAAACTAAGCTCAAATCCAGAATTGTTGGAGAGAGAATCGCGATGCATCATTTTTTTTTCTCTCTCTCTCCTACCCCTAGCGTTTGCACATTAAGCCCCCTCATGAAAGTGATTTCAGACAGACTTCTGAGGCAGCGTAATGGTTTAATGATCTACAGCAAAATAGCGCAAGGTTTGGTGATAACTAAGCAAATATTTAATTAATACAATAGTAACTTCTCACTAGAAATTACATTAAAAGTGGAAAACAATGGTCAAAAACATACATTTTCACAGAAACTGAACACCAACTGCAAATTTCAGATGCCATCTTTATTTTTTAGCTCAACTGTCAGAGAATGGGAAGCACAGGATTGTGGGATATCAAAGGCAGCGAAGGATACATCTACACTGCCTTAAAAAATTTATCAGATGAAGGCATCCCATGCGACAAGAAGTGATGCTAACTTTGGATTCAGACGTGCCTTGATGCCTTCCTACCTTGGAATGTGTCCTCCGAAGGCAGCATTTTTCAATTTTCGGATGCAGCCATTGCCTATCCACCTGTTTCCGTGGGGCACTACTGTAAAAAAGAACGTGGGTACAACTTCCGGTGAGGCGGCGGAAGTAGCGTATCAATGATATTTTGTCTGCTAATTAGCGAAGAGGCTAAGTGTTTTTTGGATCACTTTTTACTTTGTAAAGTTGCAAACCTTTACGAGAGATGTCGTTACGGCACAATACATGAACAACCCGCTGTCTGTTTATCACCTGTCACTGATGCTAGCACCAAAGCCTTATGATGTGATATTTTACTGCTGGTGTCGTGCGTGCCAGAGCCAGTCGCGTTTCCACTGTCATATATGCAATGCTAAAGGCTACTTATCTTAACCATTGCGATAATAAATACACACGTTTATGGAAAATACCAGAGACTGCTTGAGGAACGTAGACAATTCTTATATGATTATAATCGTGTATTTATTTGGTTTAATGTTTTATTTGTCTCTTCCTTGTGCCTTTGTTGATACCGGACAAATGCATATGCATATCTTTCACAGATTCACACACTCCAGTTAACTCGTATAACTCATAACTCCTGTTTTCCTCTCATGAGCTCCCTCTGTTGCTCTGGCTGAAAGGATCAGGATAGATAGACGGGAGAGATCGCGCAAACGTTCTTGGATTGCAATCATCGCATAATTTAGAGGAAAATTAATAGAAATGCTCAGAAAAGTGACGTAAACATAGTATGTTATCAATATATTTCTAAATGTGTAAGCCTTTGGACTTAAAAGCCTTAATGGAGTTGTTTTATGCATTCTTGTGATCGTAAATAAACATCCAGCTTGTTTACTTCTACCCGGAAGACGCACCCACTTTTGATGCAAGGCCTCATGGGGCGTATGAAACTTGTGGATAGACCTTATGTAGCCCCACCCCTTTTTAGCGCTGCGCTCGTTGTCTTTTGTCTTCCGGTTTCTCTGGAGAATAAGGTCTATAAGGCAGTGAGACAACAAGTCACTGCCTAAGAAGCAGCCTCAGACACATTTGTAACCAGCATCCATTTCGCGGTGATCAGCAGTGATCGGTTCGGTGCAGATTTTGCTCATCTCAAACGAGCCTAATCTCATTTTACTCAATGATGTCATGGTTAGATAACCGTTGCAAAACAATTTTACTGAGTGAAAACATGATTACAATGCTATTTAGATAGAGGCAAATTGGTGTCAAGTATGTAGATTTATTTAATTAACATTACAATTTTTGTAATGTTCATGGAGTACAAATTTTAATCTGACAGGGCTAGGAGAATTTTTTTTTTTTTTTAAAAGTTTTGCTTAATTTTTTTTTTTGTATATTTCTAATCATAATTTAGCAGTCATTTTGTATTTTCACTTGCAGTCAGAGACAAATATCTTGATGGGGAATGGCACTATTAAGGACTGTCCAGGTAAGGCAAAATATAGTACCTGTCATATTGAATTAATGCATCACAGGTTGCTGTACAGTTGTAGACATGCCAGCGCTGTGTCTTTTGCAATTCACCTTCAGCAGACGCTCAGCCCACACTGATATGCACTCCAAAATTATATGCACAGTTTCTGTCCTGATTTATTTTTCTATGTGGAAAACGAAATTTTATACCACTCAGGCAAAGTGAAAAGAAAAGGAGCTTGATGTAGATACTGTGTAATCTTTTTACACATTGCCAGTAATGAAATCCTGACGAACAGCGGTAAATAATGTTGCCGTGAAATGCATACAGGATTTGTACAGGCCCTTTTGACAGACAGAAACACTGAGGAAAATGGGGGTTTGGCAGGACAGCATTTTGAGGAAGACATTAAATGGTTGAAGACCTAGATTAGTAAGTAATTTGTTTCTTGTTTTATCCCACAAGCAAATTGCTTTTGTATGCTGCCCTGTGGGAAAGCATAAGATAATCTAGTTAAAGTGGCATGCTTTGTGTGATGAAATATTCCACCATTAAATCTTGCTCAGAGCAAATGGTGAATTAAATTGCCCCTCTTTTGAATTTCATGTGATTACTAAATTAGTGATGGTCGGAAGGAGAGGGTTGCTGGTGGTGAAGTGGGAGGTTTGACTAGACTCAGTAGTGAAATGCTTTGGCAGGCTCATCGCATGGAAAAGAGGCCTCTTAAGGCTTCGATGCTACTGTACACAGCGTTCACAATACTACTGCCACTTGTTTAGCCTACTCAACCCTTTCTCTGTCCTATCTTCTATCTTTTCTGTGCCTCTGTTTTTATCACAGAGGCTTGAAAGCTTCAGAATAAAGATTTTGTTGATTCAGAAATCCATCCACAATGGTTAATTGAAAGATAATTAATAACAGATGTTTATTTTCTGGCCTGTTTGTTAGGGATATGATGCAAGTTAGATTCAAACTTGGATTGCCCCCATTAACGCCACAGCTTAATGTGCCAGAGCACATGTGGTAACCACTAGGCCATAAACCTTTGTCAGGGTAGACGCCATATTAAATTTGACATGAAAACAAGGCAGTTATGCTGCCTTCACATGCTATGGGAAAGTCGTGATTACGAGCTTGTTGCATTCAAGTGCTTTGTTGTCGGAATGAACAGGAATCATGGAGGACACCAGATTTATTCTTGCCTGTTTATTGGGAAAATTTATAAGGCCAAAATTATATTTAGCATCCCATGCAATGACAACCATAAAACATTCACGACGCTATCTAGATTATACGATTGCTGACGATTCTGTAATTCCGGTCAAATGCAGGCTATTTTCGCTGTGTATAAAACATATAATATGCTTCAAATAATTAATCATATATGTAATATGCACTAGATTAATGACAAGATGACGATCTAGCTGTTGTGGGGAAAAAAACACTAAAATCATACCTGCTACAGCAGTATTTCTCCCTTCCTCTGTGTTTAAAGTTTATGGCCCGCCCATCTCGGGAATTTGGGTATCAAAATTATTTCTGAACTTCCCAGTGGTAAACTGCCATGTGCAACTTTTATCTAGGAAACTCATATTTATGATAATTCTGATAGCATGTGAAGACAGCATTAGGGATAGCCTTATAGTCTTTACAATATGGCATGAATTGGGGGTTTGGGTCCTAGATGATATGCAGTTTTCAAAAATCATATGGAGGTTTTGTCTTCTTAAAGTCTTTTATAAAGATTTCAGATGAACAGTTGGTATATTGTTAAACAACAATGCAGTCTAATTAAACACACTGGACTTGTATCCCTCACAGATTTTTTTAAAATTTCTGTCCAAAATTAAATATGGCACTGCTAACCTAGTCTATGGCTTTAAATAATAGTTTGTTGATTAATAAGTTGTTGGCATTTGTAGGGTTGCCACCTTCAGTAAGGGACACCCATGTCAATGCTTTTTGTCATACTGTGCTGTTCGCCTTATGTTTATCATTAGTTACTGGACAGACCCATTGATAACTTTTTTCCATTCAGCTCTATATTTGAAAAGCCTCTTGCGTTTAACAGGCGGACTTGAGCTCGACATGCTTATAAAAAAGGCAAAAGGTTTGAGGCGCATGATTTTGAGACTCTGTTGCTATGGAAACAAAGATGTTAAAATGCTTCTCTACTAATCATACACAAATGCTTCTTTACTAATTGTAAAATTGTTTTTATATATATATATATATATATATATATATATATTTGTTATTAATATCCTTTACACTGCAAATTCCTTTTGTGTTTATTCAACTTTGTGTGGGCCTATATAAAATATGGGACAAATCACGTCCCGTAATGATTTAATACGAGACGCATCATTTTACCTTTAATGCTGCTGTCCATAGCTTTTTTGGTTAAAAATGATCCAAAGTCAATTTTTGAGCAAATACATTACCAGCCAGTGTTCAAAACGATCTCCTTATCGATTCACAAAGGTAAGCTTGTAATAATGTTTTCTAATTCACTGGTAGTTACTGGTAGGTTTCTGCTGGAAATTCAAGCATGCATCCGTTCATCTTTGCGCCATTAGTCACGTCTGTTTACATAAAGAAGGAGTCCCAGCTAGTAGGCTATATCATGTGAGGATGCTGCAGGTGGCGGATCATTTATAGCCTTTTTCTCACAGCAGCTGGAATAATTAAATTTATCATTTTGATGGCGGATTGTATGGTATGACAAATGGACAATTAGAGATTAGACTCTACAGAAATTGAAATCTACAGATAACGCTAATACACACTAAATACACATTGTCACGCAATGCTGATGTTGTTAACATGAACAATTTGAGAACAAAGTATAAAAATAATAATAATTTGCGCGGTTTGATGTGATATGAGCTAAGCGAACGTTAGATTTAATCACCATTGGTAGTTCAATTTATTGTAATGCCTTTTTTCTCAGTTGGTCAGAACAAAAGTGGCAGATTTGTTACTTACTTGTTCAGATGACATTTTCTGGTGAAAATTCTTATTTTGGTCATACTTCCAAGACTACAATCTGTGATTCCAAAGTACCTGTACAGGTGCAGTGACTGACAGCCACACATTCTCCTCGAAGCATTAGATTCATCCACGCTGAGGAGCCGAGCCGATGCACAACCCACGCAAAAATGATAATTCCGCAAATAACTGCAATTGCAGGTTTCGAACAGAGATGGTGACAAAGAGGCAACACATACGGAATGCAGCTTTAAATACTAGACAATCATGTATTTTATGGGACGGCTGGCAACTAGGGGTGGGCGATATAATATCGATATATACCATGATATAGTTTTTTTGTTATTAAAAATAAGAACAAAGAAGCAAATTACAAACAATAGCACAAATACATTATAACAAAAATATGCATTAAAAATATGTATTTCAGGTACAATAGGTTTATTTAATATGTAGTTAGAAATAGAACAAAAACTCTTTGACCAACTTGGTAATATATAGTCTTTTCAACCTGAAAACGTAACATCAAGAACATTCAGGTAAACAAAAACACCTGAAACTAGAGGTGGAAATTACAAACAATAGGACAAATACAATAAAACAAAGATACAAATTAAATAAACAGTGCTTTAAGTTTTTCAGGTAGGCCTACAATAGATCTATTTAACAATAGAGAAACTGAATAATCAAATGTAAAATAAAATACTGCATATTCTTCGCAATTAAATATACATTGATTCATATTAAAGCTACAAAAGTTATTCAGTCGAGCAGTGACTGATTTTTTCTTTTTCTTTTGTTGTTTGACAGAGAAATGGAAGTCAATGGAACGAAAAGTGTATTGTGACTGTTTTTTTAGGCTGCTGTCACTTTAAGGCTGTGTGTCCACCAAAGCATTTTTCTCTAGCGTCTAGCATACTTTTCCAACTGTTTTCAATGGGAGTGTCGTTGAGTCGTTTTACTTGCTGTTCCTGACTTGCAAAAGTGACGTGTAGCCAAGTATGGTGTCCCATACTCAAAATGTGTGCATTTCACCCATTCAAGTGCACACACACAGCAGTGAGTATTAAACACTCACACACACACACACACACCATGAACACACAGTGGGCAGCCATTTTTTTGCTTGCTGCGGTGCCCGAGGAGCGATCGGGGGTTAGGTGCCTTGCTCTAGGGCACCTCAGTTGTGGGTTATGAGAGTGAAAGAGAGCACTGTTTATTCATTCCCCCCACCTACATTTCTTGCCGGTACTGAGACTCGAGCCCGCGACTTCCGCCTTTAACCATTGCTTTGACATATTTACAGGGTTTTGTAATGTTTGGTGTTGTAGAAACAAACTCTATGGCCATGTTGTGGTGACCATTATAATTATGACATTTCAGTATGATCCCCTGCTATTTGTGTCTTTTCAGTGGACATAAAATTAGGAATGCACGATACTATCAGTATCAGTACCGGAATTTTTTAGCTTATTGGTATTGCTATCATTGTTGTGATGCCTAATTTCACGTGTCATTTAAAATGATCCATTTTAGTTTTCAGTGTTTTTTTTTTATTTTTTATTTTATTTGGATAGAAAAAGTATGGAAATTTATTATCAACCATTTATCGGTTAATGGCCATAACATTAAAGTAATGATCAGATAATCTGTATTAACCAGAATTTTTATTGTGTGTGCATCCCTACATAAATGACCAGCATTTGCTGAGAATACTACAGGAAAAGTCAGAAAATGTCACAGCTGTATGTATAGAACTGCAGTTAGATTGTGAACATGAACATCGTCCAAGGCTTTGTATGGCAAACATTTGATTATGATGACCTTTGATTTGCAAAGCTGAGACAAGTGCTTGACTGAACAGAATGGTGTAGTAGATTAGATCTGAAGCTTTAGATTTAGTCATTGAATCTCCAAAAAACTTCTTATATTTAGTTGTTTATGCAACATTCAATCAGCAACCATGAAATGTTTGTATTCTGGCTTACCACCTGGTCTGGAATGGGACAATTAGAGACAGTCTGAAGTGATAAGGGAGGAAGCACATCAAATCAGAGATGCCCATGATTTTAAAGAGGAGCTCTGGGCGAAAACGCTGTTACATGTTTTCCTGAGTGTGTGTGTGTGTGTGTGTGAGTGAGAGAGAGAGACTGTGTGTGTCAGGCAGTGGCCTGTTTTGCTGAATGAGTCATGCAAAAGACGAGAGTGGATGTGAGAGAGAAGTGGAGGGTGGTGCAAAGAAAACCAATTGAATAAAGAAGAGAGTACAAAGACCCCAAGGTAGTGAAGATGGAATAGAAGAAGAAATTAAGAAAGAGGGTGGGAAGGACGTACAGGCCACCCAGTTTACACTTCCTTGATTGATGGTCTGTCTATCACAGTGAATGGCAGTCAGCCCTGATCTGACTACCTGCACCACCATCGTTTAAAGGCAGGAGGGAAATAGAGTGAAAGAGAGATGGGTTTTAAAGAGGTCTGCACAGCTTCATCTTTCATTTGTTACCTATTTCATCTGCAGAAAAAATAAATAAATAAATAAATTGATAAACTAATAAATGTAAAAATATTTTAATAAATAGAGGAATAAATGACTTAACAAATATAAATATATTAATAAAAATATTTATTATTTATTATTATTGATTTAAAACAAAAATCTGTTTATTTTTACATTTATTTTATTCTTTTTAACTTTTATTTATTCTTTCATTTATTTTACTTTTTATAAGGCGAGAACAAAACACAGGCTTGACCTGAGAAACATGGAAGACTGGGTGTACCCCGACCAAGTGTAGAAGGTAACTTGAGCCTTACCACCACCGGACTCAAAACCTTGGTGAGCTGGTATGGCCCAATAAACCTGGGGGCTAACTTGCGAGAGACCACCCGAAGAGGTAGGTCTTTTGTAGACTGCCATACCTTCTGACCACATGTAACAGGGAGCAGGGGTTCGGTGATGGTCGGCCACCACCTTGGTTCGTCTGGAAGCCCAGGCCAAGGCTTCCTCAGCCCTCTTCCAGGTGCGATGACACTGGCGGAAGAAGGCTAAAGCAGACGGAACAGCGGCATCGGGCTCCTGTGAGGGGAACAAAAGAAGGCTGAAACCCAATGGGACCTGCGGCGGCCACTAGCAAGGAATTGTGGGCGTACTCATTCCAGGACAACTGTTGACTCCAAGAGCTTAGAGTCCGGTACATCTAGCAGTGGAGAGCTTGTTTCAGATCCTGGTTTGCCCACTGAGACTGCCCATTGGTCTGGGGATGAAAACCAGACAACAGACTCATAGAGGCCTGATCTAACAACAGAACTCCTTCCAGAACCGGGAGACAAACTGTAACCCCCTATCAGAGACCACATCTACCAGAAGACCATGAATCCGGAAGACGTGATCAACCATCACATGAGCAGTCTCCTGGCTGAGGGCAATTTGTGAGGGCTATGTGTGACCAGGGGCAGGAGGGGATGGGCAGAGCGCAAAGCAGACCAACAGGTGGCTGGTAAGAACTCTGATCTGGGCGCAAACCGAGCAGGCCAACACAAACTGCCTGACATCCTGAGCCATGGATGGCCGCCAGAATATCCGAACAGACAGACAGACTAGCTTGGACGAATGCCCCCACCGGAGGACGCAACACAGCCGGCATAAATAGCCTACCCTCTGGACACCCCCTTGGTATTTCTCTCTCTTGTATGGGCTCCTCCACTAGCCTCTTGACACCCCAGGAGAGGGACCCTACCACCATCTCCCTGAGGACAATGGTATCAGTTGGCACAACAGCATTTTTAGAGCCTGGATGATACGAGAGAGTGAAATTGAACTGGCCGAAGAAGAGTTCCCATTGGGCCTGGCGTAAGCTCAACCTCTTGGCTAAACGAATATACTCCAAGTTCTTATGATCCATCCAGACCAAGAAGGGCTGCATCTACCCCTCCAACCAGTGATGCCACTCGCCCAGAGTCAGCCTGACTGCCAGCAGCTCGCGATTCCCTATGTCATAATTCCATTCTGCTGGGCTCAGTCGGTGAGAGAAGTAGGCACAGGGGTGTACCTTCCCATCTCCAGGGAACCGCTGAGAAAGGGCCGTGCCTACTCCAATCTCAGAAGCATCCACCTCCACAATAAACTGCCATTTAGGGTCTGGAAAAGATAGAACACGAGCTGAGATGAACCGGGACTTGAGAACTTCAAAGGCCCCCTGGGGAATTCCAACTAAACGGTAACTTGGTAGAGGTGAGTTGAGGTGGGGGGTTGGCACGGGAAGCAGGGTAGAGACAAAGGCGATCTGCGATTGGAGATAAAATGTAAAATATTTATAATTGAAAATATAATAAGTGTGTTGCAACATAACAAAGGAAAAACAATATCTATAAAGTGTTATAAACAACAATTACAATACGTCCGAAAAGGAGTGGGATGAAGCAGAAGCGTGTTATTTTTTCCCATTCCTTAAGCCCGGGATACACTGCACGATTTTAGCAATCCTATAAGATCATTACAGATCACACTATGCGACATGGATCTATTAAACTTGGGTACGACCAGGGCTCGATTTGAGGGGGGATGCGGGGGGATGGCATCCCCCTCGTTAAAAAAAATGACAGAAAGCATCCCCTCTATAAAGCCACCATCCCCCTTACCATCCCCTTTAGATTAACAGTGTTATGTATTATGTAAAAGTTATCATGGAAACTAAATTTTAAAATGCGCACAGTCACGCGCCATGCATGTAGACTGTATGATGATGACACCTATTGACTCGCAGGCTATGACAGAGATTGTATATTATAGGGAGATGAGAGGGTCTGTATCTCTTACCATTGGAGAAAGCATAATGGCTAACTTAATCACGTGCGGCACCTCTCAGCCTATCGTGTAATGGCAGTGACATCAGTCGCAACATTCCCTTGTCTGCCTTCTCTCATTTTTATCAAGCTAAAATCTACATATAGTTCCCAACAAAAGTATTGTTTAGTGTAAAACATGCTGAAGATTAGCAAACAGGTTGTCGATTAAAATGATTAGCTATTTCCCCACAAAAGCTGTTTAATCAGTATAGTGAAGCCTCTCATCTGTTGACATCCATTCATAAAACAGCCTCTGGTCTCCTTCCCTGCATACCGCCAGAGGCGGAGCGTTAGCATTAGCCGTTATTTTTTTTTGGCTAAAGGTTGCAGGCTTGCCTTCTGGCTTTGGCTACGATGCAAGTTTCTATAGAAGAATAAAACGTCATCAGCATGCGCTAGTGGTATAAACAAAAAGACCATTTTGAATCACACTTTGGCAGTTGTAGTTGTTATGTGTGCTGAAAAAAAGAAAGCGGCAAGAGAGGAAGGGAAAAGACCTTGAGGTAAGCAGTTTTAAGTTTTAGCACCAGTTTTAGATTTCATATTGCATTTTTATTGGCTGGTCAGTAGACGTAGGTCGACGTTGATCATGCTGAATTTCTGACACTGTCAGAAAATGATCATAGGGTATCTTTGGTCGCAAGACCAGGAAAACGGCCGTCTTTGAACCTCTCTCACTGTATGACATAGGATCACCGATTAAGAGCCATGATCACAGAAATCGCCACGATTGTTTTACAATGGCAATCTTTTGTCTGGGACGAAAGCTTCATATAGACCCCGTGGGGTTATTTCCCAACTCTTTATGTTCACTTAAGACATAACCAACCTGTGTTTAAGTGAATTCTCACCACGCCAGCATTTGACCATTTAGGGGCGAACCCGAAGCCCAAAGTATACTTTGCTTGTCCGTGTTCCACTCCATCTCAGTGCGTGCGAACAGAAAGCCACTTGGGGAACACATCCTGCAGTTTAGCAACAGGTGACTGCATTTCATGACAATCACTGATTTACCTGATTTGGATATTAAGTTTGGGTTTTTAGAAAGAAGCGAAAGCGCAACGCTATAAAGGAAAGAAATGCACTAACATCGCACAGCCCTAGTTTCTTGCTTTTCATTGCTTTAGGGTTGCTGTTGTTGCAATGTCACGCACGGGACAGCACGGTGACTCAGTGGTCCACGCTGTCGCCTTACAGCAAGATCCCCAGTTCAAGCCCCGGCTGTGTCAGGAGTCCTTTCTGTGTGGAGTTTGCATGTTTTCCTCATGTCAGCGTGGGTTTCCTCTGGGTACTCCAGTTTCTAACACAGTCCAAAGATGCAGGTTAGGTGGATTGGAGAGTCAAAAATTGCCTGTGTGTGTGAGAGAGCCCTGTGATGGCCATCTTTCCATGGTGCTTTTCCCTGCCTATGGTCTAAGAAACTGAAATAGGCTCCATCCCTGTGACCCTAGAAGGTCGTACAAGAATAAATGAATGATAGGCTCTTCTGATATGCCTTTATAGAGACTACCAATCTAACAATATAAAACAATTATCGGCTGATCAATCGGAACACCCATATTTATTCCTTTATTTATTTTCCTATTATTGCATTTATTTATGCAGGTGTGCTCAATTCAAACATGCTGTCTGGCATACATGTAAACATTTTCTTTTTTTGAAGCGTGAGTGTTAGAATAATACAATTGAAGGACAAAATGGCTGGTTAAATGTTCTTGTGTGTCTGTACTTTATAATTTAATTCAAATATGTATTTTCATGGCTACGTAATGATAATAGAAGCAAATGTCTTTTATGTGGTGTTTAAAATCTCTGTAGCCCAAAGTTGTCCTAATTCTATCAAAATTTGGCAGCACACATTAAAGTCTGCATGAAGTTGTCTGTTTTCTGCATGATATTGATCTTATTGTGAATGATTCATCCATTTTGCCCTGCATTTTTTTTTCTCCAATAATCCATTTTATTTGGGTGTACGTCACAATACAGAAAAAAAGGACTGTTGCTACTTATGTTACATCACCACTTAATAAAATATGATTTTCTTAATGAATTGTGACTTAAATGCATTTATTTATTTAGTCATTTTATGAAACATTGGTCCTTCACCATTTATGCTACAGATGTATGTCATACCTCAATTCATGCAGCTTGATGAGAGGTGTCCTACTACTTTTCTAAGCAATCAGACATATTATTTGCTGACAAAAATGGAAGGCCCTATCTAGGGACCAGGATATTATAGAAACTTGATGGTGAGATTTTTTTTTTTTTTTTTTTTTTTGACATGGACTAGTTTTTAGCCAACTAACAACTTTCTAATGCCCACTTCTAATGCCTATTAACTTGTTTTGGAATGCATTCCTTTCTGTGTTCACATAGTGCTCTTTTATCGCTTGTCCGTTAGGTGTGAGATTCTCAAAGGACGTATTACAGCGTATGTTTTGGCATGACTCGAAGTGCAGTGGAGCCGTCACATCTATCCTTGGATCTCTTAATTAATTTATGCTTTTCCCAATAGAGCTTTATCCCCCAGTTTCTCAGCCATCACTGTCAGCGTAGCCCACCCAGATCCCCATGCCAAACTCCCTCTGTATATTTGTGTTTCTTGAGGATGCTATCTAGAACTCCCCAGCCTACCGTTTTCATCTCAATAACAGCACTCAGAGAAAAAATGACTACCCTGCAGGCAAGAGAGAAAGATATTACTCCTTTAAACACAGTGCTTTCAGATGACTGCCATGTAAAGGAAGAGCATGCACTTCAGACAAGAGCCTTGTAATAAACCCAGCATTCTTTTTCCTCTCTTTCTGTTTCTCTGAAAGGGGTCCCACTGGAGCAGTTTGTGCCTCTCATGGGGAGGAAGATGTCAGCAGAAGACCCATATGAGAAGAGAAGGCAGATCTTCACTGCATTTGATGTACACTGTATGTTCCTCCACTTTTTACATTCTGCTTGTTTAAAGGGGTCATGACTCATGACATTGATTTTTTTTATTTAATTTAATTATTTTAATATATTCCATGAGGTTCACTTATAATGTTATTAAAGTTTTGTTTTGCACAAACAAATATATATGAGGAAAAATTATTATTTTCAAACTTTATTCTGACCCTATATCTGAAGTTTAAAGAGGCAGCTCCTTTGAGGCTTGTCAGTAAATGGCCACTTATGATTATGGCTAATGTCATTTCATAGGAAACATAACAACACCCACTAGCCATTGCATGCAAGTTAGTGTTTTGAAAACATTAATTTGCAGACAAACCATTATGAAATCATTTACTTATGTGATTGTGATTTGTGATGCAGCTGCTGTCAGATCCAATAGAGTTGGCTGCTGCATCTTTCCACAAAAGATTTTCTCCATTACGCTGTGCCGTGTTTACAAAACAAAATGCTCAGAACAAACATATAATCCTCTGACGTGATCCTGGATACCATTAAAATAAACAATCCCCTTGTTTCCAACGCTGAAATCCTGTAGAAGTCTGTACAGAGACGCAAATAAGCAGTTTAATCTGCATGCGTCAAAGCAAACATTCTTTCCCTTTTCCATTTGTCCTGTTGTCGACATACTCAAGTACATGGAGTATGTCAGAAACTTAATGCATATCTGTATACTATACCCAGTGTAGACAGCGTCAGTGATTATAATGGGTTTTATTTTCTTTTGATGCTCACATCTAGTGTAGGCGAATGTAAAAACTTTCAACATATAAAGATTTACAGTTTACATGATGAATTGATACAAAATTAGACTGGTGATATATCTGCCTGCAGACCTTGTGACCTTTATTTTGTAGAGATAAAAATAAATAAATAAATAAAAAATCTAGAGAAATGCACAGCCTAACATAAACAAACCTGTTTTGGGACTGTCTTCTGTGCAAGTACAAGGCATATGCACATTAAATCTGTGATTTTAGCTGACACTTTCTCAGTGCAAGTAACAAACCAGTACACATCACACAAGTGACAACTGCTAGGATAGGTGGGAAAGTAAACATTATTAGACATTATTAGAGGCCTAGAATGTCCGCTGGCAGGTGGACAGATGTAAATCTTCTTGAGCTGATTAGTTGTGATTGGTAAAATCAGCAGTCTGTCCTTCTGAACCTATCAACAGAGCAGCCAAGACCACAAATTTAAATGGGGAAACTGAGCCCCTGTGCAGAATCACATTTCACATTTATTGTCCAATTTCGTTGTGCAAGGAAATAGACGTGGATTACGGGCTGTTTTATTCCTGTAGCTCAACTGTTAGAGCATCTTTCGATTCCCTGAAAACATACATATATATTGGTGAGAAGTGTACCTTAAGTCGCTATGCATAAGTGTTTGCTAAATGCTTAACTGTAATGGTGTATATAGTGCAACTGTTGTAAGCAGAATAAATTTCAAAGGACGTGCAATGAATGCAGTGCAAGGTACATTTGGTGTAGAGCAGAAACAATTACATTACTTTTTTAATATTCTTTTTTAAACAATATAATATCTAATGTAAAGTTTACACATAATGATGGTGGTAGTAATCCTAATAACTGTATTTATAATATCATTTTTAACACAGCATTGTAGTTGGCAATTGTTTTCATATTATAGCAGTAGAGGGCGCCATGGGTCCTTTTCTTTGGTCCACTGTTACTATCATGCAATGGACATCCTGCTAGTCCCCCCCCCCCCCCCCCCCCCCAACCCCCCAGATTTTTAGGAAAAAGAAACAAAACTTTTTGTGACTGAGTACACACTTTTTTTTTCCTAGCAGTGCACAAGTTTATGTGCATATACTTAACTGAGAGCTGATTCTTAAACAGTTAATGCTTGACAACCTAAAAATGCCCTAAATTAAGTCATTCTGTGAAATTAAGGCTTCAAGGTTGGGTAGAAATCACCGTAATATGGGCCTTGCGGTCTCCGTGGAATGTTTCGCCCTCCCTAGAACTGTTTGTAGGATATTCCAAAGAGAGGTAAATGTATAATTAACTAATTAATTCTGTAACAGAAATAATTTCACTAAGTCAGGAGTGACCACAGGAAGAGGATATCAGCTGACCTTGATTGAATCTGCTCAGAATGGCTGAGGGATCTTATTTCATTAACCTTGCTGACCCGCTATTAAAGAGGAAAACTGGTTTGTTTGAGCAGAATATTTATTCATGTGAAAGCCAGCTCTTTAGCAGACATTCGATGGGCCTATTTTTGCCTGAAGCTCTCTCTCGTTCACTTTCTGTTTATCTCTCTTGTATCTCATTTGATTTCTCAGTCGTCTTTGAAATATCTCTGACTTCCTGTGAGCTACCCGATCAGGCTTTTTTACATTTTTACATCCTCCCAAGACCTAAAATAGTCTCCAGCAATAAGCACTAGGCATTTTAGAAAAAATACAGTTGGCTTTTAATTAGAATTGTGAATGTTAATGAACCATCAAATTCATCTTGAGGACCAAATTGCTGTGAGCGAGTTCACTCAACCCTTGTACGAATTCAGAGCAACCTGAAAATTGGCTAATTTTAGAACCAAGATTGGAATTATGATTCTGACTTATTCTTAACTAACCCAACTTATTGTGATTCTGCTCTTAATTGTATATCAGCACTGACAAATGATAGTGCTATGCACTTTATATCAAATTTGGATCTTTTTAAAAAATAAATTGGCTTCTGGAAACCTGAAGGACAACTGTCAGGCAGGTGTTCTCTGGCAGAGCTTACATGCTAGCAAAGTGTCTTAATAATTTCAGCAGTTCCCAGATTGATTGTCTTTGTTCCTCTGCCAGCTAAGCTTAAACCCTCTGTCCTGGCTTTCTCTGCCTGATGTTCCTGTCAGCCTGCCAACAGAGGCAAGTCCTCTCCTATCTGCAGCTGAACAGTTTACGCTGGATGAGATGTTTGACTGTTTCATCTGCTCCGTCACCCCCATCCTCATCTTCAATGGGGATGCGTTGGAAGCTAAAGCGCGCTGAAGTGCGTCGCTCCCATTCAGAGCTGAAGTGGCAGCCTGCCCGGTGATAGAGCATGCTTGGTGCAGTTGGAAACTCTCCCATTCTCACCCAGTGTGAAAGTGAGCCATGCTCCCTGCCGATTGATGCTCATACTTTGTCATCAAAACATTCGATTTCTTCTGCGTTCAGCAAATAAATCATGGCATTATACACCTTTTTAACACTTCAAATCTTTTTACAGATGAGATGTGTAATTTTCTGGTTTTGCACAGGTCCTGTGGTTTCCGCAGGTGTGTGACTCTCATTCCTATCATCATGGCTGTGGAGGGCAGTGTTTGGTTATGGTTGGTGAGCTGGTGTTGTCGGGTCTGGCATGTTGACATGCATGTCACAGTGCTGCCCAAGACTCCTCCCCCCCCTCGTAATCCCCCCTGCTCAGTGCGCCGCTGTGCCTCTCATCAATTCAGCAGACACGCTAAACAGATTCCACTCTCAGCTCTGACTTTGGATGCGAGCGCTCTAAACTTCCTCAGGGGAGCCATTTCCTGCAAATCAAAGTCCTGCGTGCCAGCCGCTGAGAAGAAGGCACAACAAGCTGTTCCTCTGAGCTCTCAGGAAGAGTCTCCTGTAGACACTCTGAGATCCCAGCTGGTCTTACTACTGCTTTCACAGTCTCAGTCAAAGTGCTGTAAGTGGACTTAAGGCTCAGGTATACTTTTTTTTTCACGTTCTGATCCGTCTTGCACAGTTGAGTGCGCAAGCCTTTCAAAGTATACTCCTTTGACTGTGAGCGTGGATGGACGTTTTCTAGTAAACCCTTCTTTTCAAGCACACAAATCACTCACATACGCGCTGTTGTCCGCGCACAAGCCCACACGGACACAAAAACTGGTCTGCATGTGGACAGTGTGCGCAAACATCAGCGGATTGTACTGTGATAAAAATTTTGTCAGGCAGACAGTCTGTGAGTCAGAGCAGAATGTGGACAAGGGAAGTATACTTTAAGCTTTAGCTGCCAACATTTTATGGGGTGGAATGAACAGAGAAAGCTGATTTTATTCCTTAAGATAAGAGAAAATAATGAGAGCGTGCTCTCAGGTGTGCTTATCTCGTTTTCTTTGCCTGATCTCATGTGAGTGTGGCGTTCTAATAACACACCCGGCCCCGCAGTGAAAGACTTTTTGATGTTTTAAAGTATTAGTCTTGTTAACTCTTGCTCTGGGTTTGTACTGTCTCCAGGTCGTGGCTTCTTAAAGCTGGATGACTTCAAAAGTGCCTTCAAGCGAGTTGCCCCTCGTCTGCCGGAGAGAACTGTGCTGGAGGCATTCCGGTAAGAGTTTTGGCCCATGGCCTCTCTAGATGCATCATTCAGTGGGTTCTCTGATCTTCCTCTCAATCTCTCATCTTTCCATCATCCCTCTCCTTGATTTCCCTTTCCAAAGTAGATTACAAAGGCAGCTGGGTGTAATTACACTGTGAATGTGTTGAGTCAGAAAGTGATTTTTGTGCCTATCGCTCAGAGCAGGCCTCCCACCTCAACCACAGCAACAAGCTCTGCGTTTGGCCAGCACTTTGTTACTCAAACCCCTCCAGTGTGAGTGAAAGTGTTTGATACAGTCCCATGTGAGAGTAGAACAGGTCTGGAGATTTTAGAGGCTTGCGGTGTTGAGATCTGGCTGCTCATTAGGGTGAGAACAGTTCCTTTGTGCCATGCTCCCTGTGGAGTTTCTCAGCCCCTTTCCACTTCCATTCAGGCCCCATGGCAGCTCCACGTGTCTCTATACATCTCATCCTCTCCATCTTGCTCAAAAACTCTCTGAACAGGTGGGATTCCGAGCCTTCGTGTGCTGTGCGTTCACACCCATTTCAAACAGTTATCACTAGACCCAGAGCTATCGGCAGATCCCAAAGCCAATATGACATTCGACAATCTCCCACTAAGATCTCCGCATTACTTTCGTACTATGATGTATCTAGAGGTTTCAGCTTGTCCCCGCGTTTGCAGTTATAGTGACACATTATTATCAGCCCTCAGCTGAGTCTCTCTTCTCGGTTTCTTATCCTTTTGAAGAGGTGATGTGGATACTTTATGCAGTTCTGAGACAGGGGGCAATTAATTTTTTCATCCTGTGTTTAAGGGCTCAAAAAGAAATGCAACACATGTCTACTTGTGCGCATACGTGTGCATTTGTTTTGTTTGTTTTTTTGGACAGATTTGTTCTTTCAGTTCTTTGTTTGATGTGACTCATCCTCTGCAGTTGACCACTTCTGCAAGTTGCAGCTACTGTTGAGAGCAGCACAGTTGTCCTGCAAGGCCGGTTAATATACGAACACCCTCTCACACTGCAGAAACCATGATCATTGACAGTGTAGATACTGTGTCCTTCTGACCTTGAGCTCAGCTGATGCACTAGGATAACCTCAGAACTTCAGTGAGTCACTGTGTTGCTATGATTGCAATGACATGCCAACACTGCATTGGCAGAGTAACTTATGAGTTCTGGAGGCGCTGTGGTATTTGTTTTTTAATTGAATGTCGCAGTCATGTCAAGACCAAAGTGCTAAGGGCTTATGCCACAAGAAATCATGAAGCGTGACTTTAGACACTCGATTTGTATCCAGTGACTTCTCATTTGGCATTGAGGCTGTAGCTAATGATTAGTTTTATAATCGACTAATATAATGAATAATACAATTTGATGTTAATCAGCTATTTGATTAATCACTTCTTCATTTGAACAATCTCAATATTTTTAAAATCCAAAGGTCCATCCATTACTCTATGCCAGTGTTTCTTGCGCCACTTTCTATGAACCAATTAATGAATCATTCAAAAAGTTACAGTTTGAATAAGTCTAATATAGGGTTATCATGGTACCAAAAATTCCAGTAGTACAATTTCACGGTTCTTTGTGTCAATTTCGGTGCCATAGCAAAAACTGTTGCAACTATTTTACTATTTTATTTAACCATTAATTAAATTAAATGAGTTTATTTATGATGCCTTCAAATGTTTATAAGTAAACACTATTTATAAAAAGATCAAGTGAAAAAATAGTAATAAAATGAAGGTTAATGCACATCTATTTTGAGATACAGTATCCCATTGTCTTGTCCCAACTGTTGCTATGGTTATGTCACTGTCAATCATTGCAATATTGGATTCAATCAGGCATTTAAATACAGTTGTAAATCCAGAAACTTTGCAGTGTACTCACCAGCATGAACAAAAACAAAACTTTTATTCAAATTGTAAATGGGTTATCACTAAAACTGTCAATCACTTGGGCTACATTCAGCACCTGTTCACTGAGATCTACACTCCTGCTATAATCAAAAAAGCAGTCTACACTACACAATGAATCTCGTTTACATCGTGTTTACACTTTGTTGGTAATAATGAAAGGATTTGCGAGTGTGCAGAACTCTAGGAATGAAAACTCCTGTGTTTTGAGGGGTGTTGAGTGGATTCTAATTAACTTAAACACCTCTGATTGGCTGTTGCATTCACACACTCAACATTGGCTACAATGATCAACGCTTCAAAAACACATTGTAAATAGAAACCTTTGACAGAGCCTTCACAGAGCACTTACACAGATACACAAATGTTTTTTGTCAAATGAATATTATTTCATTGTACCAAGTTCATACAATGTATAGCTGAGAGAGATTTTCTTTCATGTGCAGGTCAAATGGATATTTGTAACGATTTTGTGTTATTTTAGTATTATTTAATCACTATTATAGTATTTATTAATATTTTGAATTATCATTTTAGTTTTCATTTAGTTTTTTTTTTATTTGATTTTAGTCATTTTAGTCATTTTATTATATGCTTTTGTAATTTTTACTAGTATCAATAATAAAATATTTATATTTTATTTCAATTAACGAAAATTAATTATTATAAATGGTTTTAATTAACAATAACAAGGCCGATCAACTGTTTGAAAAAAATTAACAAATTTTAAAGTCAGTTAATGCAGACTACTCATTTTAGCTCTGTTTGGCTAAGCCAATTGCTGGTGATTCCCTTCCACCCTCTCTCTCAGGTGTTGACCTTCACCAGTTGATCCATATCTCCCGCTATGTAAAGCCATGTAGATGTTTGACTTAGCAAGAGCAGAGAAGTGCCTGGAACAAACAGGAACACTCGGAGCACTCCATGTGTGTATTTGTGTCTTTGCGTGTCAGTGTGTGTGCGCTCCGGTCCCCAGCTAGCGTACATTCAAAGTCATAACCTTCACGCCGCTGTGCCATCTTGTTTTCCTCTCTCCACCTCCTCCGGTTCTCCTCCGCCCCGTCATCCTGCCACTGCTGACAGAGTGTGGCAGCAAACGGACCGAATGGAAAAAAATGGAATTCCAAGGAAGAAGTGAAGGAAGAGAGAGAGAGCGCTCACCTTGAATGTTGTGATTGGAGTTTATCTGCACACCCAGGGCTGTGTTTAGAAAAGATTATCACAACAAAGTGATAAGCAGGATTGTCTGCCTTTGGTGTCTCTTTCAAAAGGGTGCACGGGTGCCCCGTGTGCCTGCATGTATGTGTGTGCGTGTTGTCAGGTTTGCTCTTCTTTTATACCTTGAGATGAACTGAAACCTCTCTTTTGAATCTGTGTTTGTGTTGCGCCCCCTTTGTGAAGAAAAGAGCAACACCCTTTTCCTGTCCTTTTTGGCATAATTATAGCAGAACAATGGAGCGCCCTGCAGGCTTCACACCATTAGCAGACGTGCTGTTGCCTCTTTATGTGCTAGAGATTGATGGACATGTGCTGCCTCTCTGAATGAATGTTAACACCGCCATTTCTCCCCGCTGCTTGTTGCCATGGTGACGTGGTACGCAGAGCTGGTGCCATCACACCTTGAGCGCTGCCTGCAGTTGTTTTTCTTTTTTTCCCCTTCCTTATTCCGCTACTCTCTGCTTTTCTTTTTTGTTGTCGCCGTTTCCAGAGCAACTATCTGCTATCACCTTTCCATAAATACCTGCTGCACACACATTCTTACAGTTCTTGAGTTACAAGAATGCAATGTTTTTTCCCTCTTATTCACTTTATCCTCCTCCCCCTCCACATCGCTCTTGTCCTCTCACTTGCTGAGGAATCTCAGGTTTCTTATTGTTCTCCTCTCTGACATCCCAGCTTTATCCTGGTTGTGCTGACAGAAATGTCCTTACTAATAAGTCCAAAGTAAAAGCCCATCCTTTCATTCTCTTTTAGTCGAGCTTTTATGTGCATTTGTCGAATTAATTATACTGTACAGACCTGATCACTTTGCATGTATCTTCCTCCTTTTTGTGACTATACAGGACAAACTGAAGTCAGAGAATTGAGCTCTTGCTAAATGGTGTTATATTGGTTGCTAAAACAGAAATCTTTTGGTTTATTCGCCTCCAGTCAAAAAAGCCTAAAAAAAAGTCTTGTCATTTGATAGTTTAAGGATTAGTCCACTTTCAAATAAAAAATTCCTGATAATTTATTCAACCCCATGTCATCTAAGATGACCATGACCTCCTTTCTTCATTCGAAAAGAAATTAAGGTTTTTGATGCAAACATTCCAGGATTATTCTCCTTATAGTGGACTTCACTTGGCCCCAAATGATACCAGACGAGGAATAAGGGTCTTATCTAGCAAAACGATCTGTCATTTTCTAAAAAAAAAAAAAAAAAAGTATATGCTTTATAAACACAAATGATCGCCTCGCAAGGGCTTCTGCCAGACCGCCTCCCCTATTCTTTAAAAAGCTGGGTGGGCGAGAGCCGTGAGGGAACGGCACGAGGCCGGTGACGTGAGTGATAACGAGCTTCAGCTGCGAGTTGCACCGGTCTCGAGTCTCTCACGGAGGAGCTCCGGAAGCATAAAAGGAGGAGCGACGACAGTGAAAGACGAGAGAGGACCAGGCCTGGACTTTATTTTATGTTTTATTATGTTTGTGTGGCCGGCAGACGTCCGTGAAGCTCTGCTGGCATTTACTTTCGTTTTGTTCTTTGTTTATTTTATATATTAAAGTTATGTTTGGACATCTTGGATGACATGAGGGTGAGCAGATTATCAGGAAATTTTTATTTGAAAGTGGACTAATCCTTTAATCAGACTACATTGGTCACATTTTTAACTAGCCCTAGTATATACTGTATCAAAACAATAATGTAGACATTTTATTACAAATTTGTAATAAAAGTTTTACTTTGAAATTGAGTATAACAAAGAGAAAAGCCTGTAGAATAATGAAACCACGTGCCCTTATCAATGAAAAATGTAATTGCATCTCTCTCTCTCAATTGCAGAGATGAGTGGCGGTTTACTCATACTCTCCAAAAACCTTGTTCTCTGCTTCTGTCTTCAGAGCCTCCCTAATCTGAAATGGAAGCTAATGAAAAAGTGAATTAATTAGCATTCTTAAATTAAACTTCTCTAGGAGTTTTGTCTTATTAACCACTGAGTGCTTTTTATGTGCCTTTAAAAAAATATTCATGCAAATTACCCCACAATGTGAATGCCTAAGGCCAAGCAAGAGGTTATGGTGAGTATCTCTCTCGAAAAAAAGAAGAAAAATATATTTTACCTCTGTTTTTAAATATGCATGTTGCATGCTAATACTGTCCTGTTTAGGTATTTTCAGAGATGAGGAGATCAGCCACATGTAGCCTGGTGTAGGGTCACAGCTCCTTCATGCTATTTTTCCCCCCAGAGAGTGGCGAAGAGAGAGAAAAATGGGTGGTGGGGGTAGAAATGAGGAAAAACTCCTACAGATCAGTAGCAAATTAGCCCTGCCTGGTCTCAGCGTGAGTGCATTTACTGCATATTGAGAGTTTGCCCTTTCCCTTTGCCACCATATCAAGGTAATTACATTTCCTTTGTAGCGCTCTGAAAGGAGGTATTGCTGGCCTGGAGTTTCACTGCCCGCCCATGGAAGCACAGAGTGCATAAATCCCTTAAAATAGCCCCTTTTTTCCACTCTTCCTGCTGACACAATAAGCTTAATGAAGGCACAATAACAGTCGATTCAGCTCTGTGCTGGACACTCAGAAAGCCGCTAATGTTGAGCTGAAGAGTGGCTTTTGGGGAAAAAAAAAACATAACATTATTCCTTCACTGAGAGAGTTTGTTTCGTTCACGACTGTTTGACAGTGCAATGGACCTGATTTTGTGGGTGGAGTTGATTAATCTAATTTCAGCTAATTTCCACAGTCTCTTGTTTTTTTCCCTTCTTTTTTTTTTGTCATCTCATAGAAATAATAAATTGTTAAAAAAGGTCAAAGCCTGCATTATCAGAGAACTTCATCACCCATGCACAGATGCAGAACTTATGAGACAAAAAAAATGCTTTTCATTTTAGATTTTGCTTTGTTGACCCTTTATCCACTCTGTCTTGTTCTCTTTCTGTCTGTTTCTCAGTCTTAAAATGAGCGAGCTGGTTAAAGGCAGACTCAGAATTCAAGCAGGGTTGCCAGAGGGTAATGCAGTAATCACATTGGTTCCCCTTAGAGTGGGCGAATGGGTGAGGAGAGCGGTGCCCTCTGCTTGTGGCTGTTCCTCCAGCCTCTGCATCCGTCTGGCTGGCTTCACTTGCAGAGGGAGGCTAAATATACACCCTGTGTAAATGCAGAAAATCCATTTCTTTTTATATTGTTCCATGTCTGCCTTAAAGACTTGCTCTTTTAGCCCATTACATTTTTGTATACATACTGTTTCTCTATATATTTTGACAGCCATATATAATTGATTTTTGTCTGTAACCTGATGGTTTTGTTTTTTCGCCCAGTTGTGCCATCTGTTGTGAAATTATTTAGAGCTTGTCAGTTCATCTGAGATTTCCAAACCAGAAATGTCTTCGACTTCTTTTTAAACCAATGGCTTTTAGGGAAAGGGGGAAGGGGAAAATCAGAGTAATTCCTTTGGGATCTTTGTACATTTTGTAGTTGCCATGACAATTACATTAGTCTCCACTGGCAATCATCCACCTTGTTGGAATTCTAATGAGGAAGTTTTTTTTCCCCCTTCTTTTTTTCCCCTCCTACTTTTTTCTGTTTGGGCGTGTGTGCGGCTATCAAGGATCTCCTGCCATAGTGGAAAACTGCGTTCCTTGAAGCGAAAATATAAGTGCCTTTTAAATAGGGCCACGGAGGGGGCCACGGTCTGCTGTCTGAGAGAGATAGCAGCACGCTGCTGGGCTGTGCCCATTACTCCCTCTCCCGGGGTCTAGGCTAATAAAGATGGCTTGATACATCCGTCAGAACCCACCTCAGAAAGTCTGAGAGAGCGAGAAGCGTTGTTCCAGGAGTGAGGTAGCATTGGTGGCGCTCTCTGAAGATGAACGATAAGCATGTGTGGCGAAAATCGCTTTAAAAACTTAACTTTAATCAGAGGCATTGTTACAAACAAGCGTGACTTTTTTCTCTCTCTTTTTAATGGCATCTTTCTGTGTTTAATTTGCTTTTGAATGTTATTCATTTAATTTCCACCTGCAGGCATATGTGTTACTGCACATAAGACGCCAAATTTCACGCGTTTGATGTGTACCGGTGAGATCATAATCTACGTAGTGATTTAAGGAGCTTCTGAAGCGCTGAATAAATCAATGAATTAATTAAAGCTATCAAAGAAAATGATCTCTCTTCTATCGAGGGTACGTTCCAACCAAGCTCAAATCACACAATCTATCGAGGTTTATTTCCTGATACAAACGCAAGGTCACTGCAGCCCTGTACCAGGACTGATGTTGTCTCTGCTCTTTTTTTACTACTGACACTTTATCACGTTTTTTTTTTTAACTTTTGTATGCTTTGAATTTTGCTAGAGAAGGCGATTTTGCTTGTCAATATTCCTATTCCCAGTGTGGAAGAGGAAGCAGCGGGAGCCCATTCGGTCTCAACACTGTAAGCTGCTCTTTATCGATGCTTATGCTTCTCTTGGTACTAAATCAAGATGTTGAAATGGGTTGAAGCCACAGGACAAGTATCTAGGATGAGCGGATACAGGAAGTGTCCAAGCTCAGAGCCATTCTGAGCCTGGGGCGTTAAAGAAAAATCCTGGCCGTTTACTGTGTGTTGGCTGTGTTTGATGCTGATGGAATGGGATTGCAGGGATGGATGGAAGCTCACTGCAGCACTTGTGTTGGTCCCGCATTCTCCTCCCATAAGGACCTTATATAACCTCTGTTCATGTTTCTGTTATGTTGTGCTCTGCTCATGTTATGTTCTTTTTGTCTTATCAAACAAAATCTTTTCTCTTATACACAGACAGCAATTTCAGACCTGCTTTCAGAAGGGGATTGGTCAGCTAAAATGATATTTGAATTGTGTAAAGATTTCAGGCCAATAGAAAGATGGGGCAGGGACCCCTTTATATGTGGTATAATTTTTTGCAGTTAAAGGGTTAGTTCACCAAAAAATGAAAATTATCCTATGATTTACTCACCCTCTAGCCATCAAGCCATTCATATGACTTTTCTTGTTTCAGCCAAACACAATCCGAGTTATGTTAAAAATATCCTTCCAAGCTTTATAATGGGAGTGAATTGTACCCTAGATTTTGAAGCCCAAAAAAGCGCATCCATCCATCATAAAAGTAATCCATACGGCTCCAGGGGCTTAATAAAGGCCTTCTGAAGCAAACTGATGCATTTTTGAAAGAAAAATATACATATTTAAAACCTTATAAACTATAATCATTGGCTTCCAGTAATGGCCGTTCGCAAGTTGAGTCTTCCAGTGGAAGAGTGACCTCCGACCCGATATATGATGTAGGATGTAGGAGAAGCGTAAGCTTAGGTGAGAGTAGATGCCTCTCATGGTTCAAACAAATAGGGCTGGGCAACAGACTCAAGCTCCTCTTCTCTTGTATCGAAATCCTCTAACATTTCTCTTTAAAAATTCTCGTTTTTGACTTCTAATTTGTGACCAGTGTTTTGGTTAGCTCTATCCTCTGTGCTTTCGCGTTCGTCAATACGTCATGCGTCAGGTCAGAGGTCACAGAGAATGGATGCACTTTTTTGGGCTTCAAAATCTAGGGTACAATTCACTCCCATTATAAAGCTTGGAAGAGCCAGGATATTTTTCCAATTGTGTTTGGCTGAAAGAAGAAAGTAATATACACCTAGGATTGCTTGAGGGTGAGTAAATTATGGGATAATTTTCAATTTTGGGTGAACTGACCCTTTAAGAGTAATCTACAATAACATGCATAGAGTATCGTCTTAATGGACTTACTTTATGATGCTTGCATCATATTATATATTATACCTTTTAAATACTTTAATGTGTTTTACACATGTACATATACATTTATACAGTATTTATTTTAAAATTTATTTTATTTATATTTATATATGCATTAAACTTTAATTTTACTGAATATATTTTAATGTGAGAGAAAAACTTTTAGCTGACAAAAATTTACATCAAGCAATAATTGGGCTGCAGTACTACCATGGACCCCCTTGTTGAAGACCCCTGTTCTGTTGTAACAAATAGCTTACTCTGTGAAACAACGTGGGTAGAGGCAACAGAACAGTTCTCTAGAAAATATCAGGGAAAGCAGCAGCCAATTATGTTGGCAATTATATTATTGCACTGGACAACATTTCTCTTTATAGGCATCATTTATGAAGTTCACTGCAGGCTTAACAGTTGGTTCTCCAATATGTTGTAAGTCAAAGACAACAGGGCACTTTTAGCAATAGAATTATGCTGCTGTGAGTGATAAAAAATTGCTGCATCGGATTCTGCTTAATTGTAGTGATTTGCAAGTGGACTTAAAAATATAATGAAGATAAACATCTTCAAAAAAACCCACTATAAATCCTCCACTACATTATGAAAGCATTCCCACGTTAGACTTGGCTGGTTTCAGAGTGATCTTGGAAAGAGCTTCCACTTGTATAAATTACTTTTACAATGTTGTTTTTCGGAGGAGCTATTATTGTAAAAGTAAATGCTCTGTTGGAATAATTCTAAAGAACTGCATTTGTGTCGGCACTTAGAGTGAATGGCTGCCTCAAAAGCTCTTACAGTGAATGCCAAGTATAGGTCTTATGTTTAATGTCCACCTCAGAGAAAACAGGCACATTTCTATAATATAAGAACTCTTTGTTTAAGACTTATTCTGTCCTGCATGTCCTTTCCTCCTTCTGTGTGTAGTTCTGTCATTATCAAGTGGAGGAGTTTCCTCGAACTTCTCTCAGATGTCTCAGATCTCATTATGTTTAATAGAGGCATGAGTATAGGCTTCAGTTAACATGGTCCATTATTCTTATTTGAATGAATCATTTCTTTGAACTTTTGGGAGTGTAGAGGCATTAAGCATATAAGAACTGCCTCTCAAAATCGAGCAGCCTTCTAAAAGAAGAACCTACATTAAGTTCTGGTATAAATATAAAAGAAGCTGTTTTTACTGTTTCTTCAAGCTTAAATGGATAGTTCACCCAAAAATGAAAATTTTGTCATCATTTACTCACCATCATGTCCTTCCAAACCCGCATGACTATCTTTATTCTGTGTAATGCAAAAGTAGAAAATAAAAAATAAATACATTTGTTCATACTCTACAATAAAAGTCATCACAACTTACATCACAATATTTATTTTAGTATTATTGTGATCCTCAACACTTCATTTCTTGTCACCCCAGTACCCTGTAAAAACTTACTAGTACTTGTCCAACAGAAAGTCCTTAAAAATCGATCTTCATAGCAAAAGAGTACCTTTGATCTCCACAGGAGGTTTGCAGATTGTCTTCTTCTGACTGGTCAGTGCAGAGATAGTTGCCCATGATGCCCTGAGGGGTCACCGTGAACTGCTGATCAGAGGACACGGATCAACTTATGATTGGTTTGGGATTTTTTTTTTTTTTTTTTTTTTACATTTCTGAGACATTAATTCCACTGTCCTGTAGAATGTAGTTGTAGCCTGTTCACTCAAACAGCCTGCTAGTTTAGAGAACTAGAAGCATGTCTGTGCCCTAAGCTGTGAGTCTTGTGATTGGCTGTCAGAGATTCTAAACTGAGGCTCATGGGAATAGAGGGATCGTCTCTTGCTCTCTCTCTCCACAGCCTTTTCGCTGTCACATTTTTATTATTAATCAACCACCGCATGGAAGGTCTGTCTTCAAAGGCGCAGACCATTAAAGTTTTTGCAGCCGGGATTTGAGGCAGCATGTTTGTGTGACACACATTACGTAAGTCTTGTCTGACTTACCGTAGAGATTGAAAAGCAAAGCTGTGGATTCTGTTTGTGTCTGTCAGTAAAGTCGATGAAGACTTACTCCAGATAATGCTTGTTTGTTGTTTTGGCAATGACATCTCTGGGATGTTGGTCAAGGACAGCTGCACTGCAATATAGATACATCACAATGTCGAATGGGTATTTTTTTGTCCAGAACTGCATCACTTCCAATTTTGGCTGTGGTGAAAAAAAGATGATTGACTCTCTACCTCATTTCTACAGTTTTCATTTTCTTGACAAGCGACATTTTGCAACTGGAATGGGAATTAGTCCGTCTGCCAAAACTGACTAGCCAAAACATTCTGATTGTGAATAATTGAGTGGGTCTTTCCTACGTTACATGAGTAAAAGATGGTTTCAACTCATGTTACACTCAGCCCACAGACTGATTAAGAAAATATTTGGATTGAAAAATGACTTTGATCATATTCTCTGGGTCAACATGACTCAACTCAGGAAACAGAGGGATGCCAGTAAATTAAAGATAGGATTTTTTGCTTCTACATGCCACCCAAGTTTTCTATCAGGGAGAGATTGTTCGGTGACATCTGAGTTTAGGCACTTCCTGTGTCTCTCTAAAAGCTTCCAGTCAGATTCAGATTATACTCACCCCCCCTGAGCTGCCATACTGATGTCTCTCTCCTCGTCGGAAAGCTAGCATGAGAGAGCGTATGCTTTGGAGATGAAGATGACAGCCCAAAAGTGCTTTTTCTCCCACTGATCAAAGAGGATAACTGGAAGGATTGTCCCATGAATAAAGCTATCAGACACCTGCAGGTATAATTACCTTGTTCAGACGTGAGCAGAAGGAGAGAGCAGGGTTGTTCAGACCTGAGAGCACAGAGCACATTAGAGACTCAAAAACAGGGCTCCAATTGGAGACGGTGCTGTTTACTGTCACACAAAAGATTTTTATATTTGTTCAGTGAACTAGCTGCAAACAAAAATGAGAGCCATCCAATTATTTGTATCAATGTATGTGAATAATTCACGAAAAATAGATAAAAGAACAGTTCAAAATTAAATAAACACTTATTTTGTGATTGCTCAGAGGTTTTCAAAATGAGAATTGACCAAATTTTCTTTTAGCTACAAAATATTATAGAAAAATAAAATGAATAAAAACAAAATAGTACATATAGTTGTACAGAAAAATATCTGATTTAATCCTAAATGTTTTTCTTTGTCCTTGCATTGCAGAAACTTTCAGGAATAGTTTGTGCTATTTTTTAATTTTTTGACTTTTTTGATTTTTTAAACAATTTTTTCCCTCATGAAAAATTCTTGATTGTATTGATTCCTGATGAAGTAAATAGATTTTGCTGCACAAAAATGTTCACAGATCAACATGACAGCATGTCATGTTGTTTCCTATACCTCAGATGTAAGTATTAAACTGACCCTTGGCAAAGACCCGCCCCCCTTAGTTACTGTTGCTTTGTCCGACAAGCCATGGCGCTGTCACACCACACAGAGTGAAAAATACATCGCGGAGCAAAGAGGACACTGTCTCGTCGACAGACAAGACAGAGCAGGTTACTTATGATATTAAACAAAGTCCCAGCTTTGTGTAGTTTTTTTTAAAGAAATTCGAACAATAAAAAACGTTTTGTGGCTCTTTAATGTGTTGTGACAGATTGCTGTAGCGCCTCAGCTCAAGCGGCTCGTAAACCGATCATCTCTTCCTGCTAGTAGTTTCCTGCAGAATTACTTGTATAAACTGCGAGTTATAAAGTCAGAATTGTGACAAAGTCACAGTTGCGAGTTATAAAGTCAGAATTGCGTGATATAAACTAGTGCTGGGCGGTATACCGGTTTCAATTTCGAAACCGATATGTATTTTTCAAAAAACACCATACCGGTGCGTAGCTGAAACAGCTCCTGTATCTATTCATATGAATATTAATGAATAATGAATATTAAAGCTAAAAAATGCTGCTGTTAAAATCTGAAGTCTGTATGAATGAGCGCCGCATTTTCATCTACTACTACACATACTGAAGAACGCGTGACACTCGTGATGATTTCATTGTCTGCTGTCTAACTCACTTTATGTACATTTCACCATTTAATTTGATAAAACTATCGACATTTGTCTTATCATATACACAGGATGTCAAATGTCTTCACGACCCTGTCAAAATAAAAGTTCGGCAAACTTATAGTATATTGTACAATAGAGTGTACTTTGATTAATAGAGATAATAATAATAATAATTAAAACAGACAAACTCAAAGGTCTTCATTGAAATGACAAATTGCACAGTAAAAATGTAGTCTACTTATTAATATTATTAATTTAATTAAATAATTAAATTAATTTGATTAAACTAAATTGTTAGCATTATGAACTGATTTGATTATATTTGTTTAATACATTTTTATTTGTCTTTACAATGTTTATATAATATAGTCCCTGTACTCCTGACAGTACAATATGCCAAAATAAAGGTCCAGTAAAAAAAAAAACGTGACATACCGTGAAACCGCCAGAATCTTAAAAAAAAAACATAATACAGATTTTTGGTCAAACCGCCCAGCACTAATATAAACTCACAATTGCAAGTTATATAGTCAGAATTCTGTGATATAAAGTCGCAATTGCGAGTTATAAAGTCAGAATCTTGACTCGGAATTCTGAGAAAAAAGTGTCTTTTTTTTCCCCTCAGAATTGGACTATAACTCGCAATTGTGAGTTTATAACTCACAATTCTGAAAAAAGTCACAATTGCGAGATATAAACTCGCAATTGTGAGTTAAAAGTCAGAATTGTGAGATTAAAGGTCGCTATTATGTTTTAAATTATTTTATTCCATGGTGGAAATTAGCTTCCATAATGGACATACATATGTTTGATAACTCAAATTGTGTGGTTTGTTTAGGAGAGATGTGCTAGAACTTTTAATCAGCCTTCACACAACATCATGTTTTGAGGTGGGGGTGGACACCACCTAGAACACCCTAGCAACGCATAGCAATGTCCCTAGCAATGTGATGATGATTTTTGTACAGACAATCACCACTTTTGTTATATATAAAATGTGATTTTTTTGCTTATTATGTTCTTCTTTTGTGTATTTGTAACGTATTATATATCCATATGTACTTGTTTAAGTGTTTCTGAAGGGTACTTCAGCTCATATAAAGGTGTAGCCCTTACTGTAATGCCTTCAAAGGAAGTCAAAGTAGAAATTATTCATAGTGAGCTCTCTTGCATGTGCTCTGTGGGCATTCTTAGCTGTTGTCTTGGAAACAGACCTCCAGCCATTTATTGGTATGACATTCCACTGCTGTGCTTATTTTGGGGGGATTTTTATTTAGCACATCAATGGATGAGATTTAGAAGTAGAAGAGGAGGTGTGTGAGAGAGTGTACCTTGGGGCCCAGGTGCCCTTATGCAGTGCACCTTTTATGGGTGCGTCCCACTCGGGGCCACGGCGCAGCATGTCCCCTCTCACGCCAATTAAAGACGGCACATAGCTGGTTATAACAGGCCCACCTCCTCCACACAAGTCCTGTGCCTCCTGGACAGGGGGAAATAAACACATTAAATGGTGTGATTAATCCATCTTGCAGAGCCATGGAAACAGTAAGCTGCCGGGCTGTGATAATAAAGACAGGGGTCCCAGTGGAAATGGTGTGTGTGTGTGTGTGTGTGTGTGTGTGTGTGAACAGGAGGGGTAGGCAAGTGAGTTGTAAAAGGTTCAGTGAGAGGACTGGTTTACAAGACACACACCAGGAACTGTGCGCCTCCAGCACCACAACTTCAATGTGAGTCCTCAGCTGTAATGGGTTTAATGCTCTCCTGGCACACACGGCTCACTCGCTACCTTCACCAAAGAGGTTGCACAGAACCGAAGTTTGTTTTCTCGCTTGAGGAAGAAAGGAAGAGAGGAAATAGAACAAGTTCATCAGTTCAGAAACAATAGCTTGTATGTGTAGTCATTTGGCCTTCGTATATAAATAGCCCTTCATAGCACAGCAAAATGTATTTTTATCCAAGAGAAAGAAGTACACCTTCAGCGGTGAGAGCACTCAGTATTCACTGCATTCACAAACTCATTTTATATTAGAGCTTGAAATGAACTTGTTTATGTTTATATATGTGTATATATATATATATATATATATATATATATATATATATGTGTGTGTGTGTGTGTGTATATATATATATAGTCAGTGTTGTTCCACTCAATGTTAATGGCTTAAAACCATTCATGAGTAGCTGAAAAATGTCTCCCAGTTCGTTTGAGTTTAATGTGAGACCATATATTCACTATAGGGTTCAAATCTGGACTCTGAACAGGCCAAAACATGAGCCTGATGGGCTTGTTCTTAAGGCACTTCTTGGTTGTCTCTGCAGTTTGGGCAGGAGCATTGTCTTGTTGAAAAATAACATCTGATCATTCCTCTTTAGATAACAACTTTTCATTTATGGGAAGCAAGCCGTTCTGCAATATTCTCCTGTATTCCAAAGCATTAAATGACTTTTCACCATGAAGTAGCTCACCAATACCAGCAGCTAAAAAGGCTCCCCACACAAGGACACCTCTTCCTCCATGCTTCACTGTGGGAGAGATGCATTTCTCGCTAGAATTTTGAAGGCACAGCTCTGGAGCATCACCATGCAACTCATGTTTCATTGTGATTCATCACTCCACACAACTTCCCATAAAAAAAAAAAAAAAAAAAAAAAGCTCTCAAGTAAACAGTGATACAACAAGAACAAAGAAACTAATTACAAGCAATAGGACATCAAATTACAATAGAACAAAAGCACAATAAAATAGAGCAGACCTGAAAAACTTTAAGCACTAGAAATAATAAATACTACATAAATTGTAAAAAGTAATTAAATGTATAAAAAACACTGCATAGTCTTGAACATGAAAATTAAATATACATTTAATGTTTTTAATACTACAAAAGTGATTTATTCAATAGCAGTGAGAGATTTTCTCTTTTTTGTTGTTTGATTAACATTAATGACACAGCAGACAGCAGGTTTATTAGGCTGCTGTCACTTTAAGACCAAATGCACTGATCTAATATACTGTTACACATTTTTTCTCAACTGTTTAGAGATAAATTACTGTATTTACGAGGATACTTGCAAAGACGTGCATTTTGACAGTCTCTCAGGCAGTGCATGCATGTAGTGAAAATCTTTCGCTGCTTTTTGCGCTTCAACAGTCTGTGAAGTTTAGTGGAAACTCGCTTGCATAAGGCTCATCCACTCCTGACAGCAAAATGGATATATTTGCATGACTTAGTCACATTTACAGATGGAGAATTTACATGTGAAATGTAAGTTATGCACTGAGGAAAACACCATATCTCAAATGCATTAAACAGCACAAGTATCTGTCAGAGCACCTGATGGTGTAAGTCATGTTAAAATATACATATTAACTATATCTTACAAGTTATTTTGAGGCCTTTAATATAAAGCATGTCTCATTTTTAAGATAATTTGGGTTATCGATAAAGATATCGTAAAAACCCGATATACCGCCCAGTCCTACTTCATAGTACCATTCAGTTTCATTAAACTGGTATTCGTTTACACTTTAAATTATTTTGGTTTTTGCATGTAGTATTATACATTAAGTAGTGTAGATATTTTGATCCGTTTTCTTTTAAATGTTGTGACATGTTGTAAATGTTATGCATATAAGGTGATACAGGTTACAGGTTGTTTTGGAGCATGAGTGCCTAAAACCTCCTTAATTGTGGTAAAAATCACTGGCCTATTGCCAGTGGCTTATTGCTTTTGTGAAATAGTGGCAACAGTAATATGATAGCAGATAGATACTAATGTTTATTCATGATTATTTAAAAATACATTAAACAATTATTCCACTGAATGTTTAGATAGAATTCAACGGATGTGCTGTCACAGGTTACAAAATCGGCTTCAAATGTAGCTCAACAATCCCAAATTTAGATTTAGGATAATTTAATTTAGGATGAGACTATGGGTGAGTGATATACCAGTAGACACGATAAACCAGTAGAAATGTGTAAAACGGTAGAGATCTCTATCGTCTCTATTGTGGTTATGTGATGTTGCTGTGCTGCACCATCATGAAATCTTGCGTTTTTAAGCCTTGCAGATTAAAAAACAAGTGATGCACAATAAACAGTGAAAGAGAACTCATTTCTGTATATCTGCATTCTGTCTAAGAGATGGTTTCTGAGCGCACACGTCTGAAATGCGCACATAAAGCCGCTGCTCATGCAGCGCGTGTGTACTGAACTGAGATCCCTTTCTGTCAGTCACGTTTGACGTTGTCGAGTGACAACATTAGGGGTCATACTTGGGAGCCCCAATCACCTCTAGTACCAGTAATAGAAAAATGGCCAATGGAAATTGTACATGAGATTTGCATGCCAAGCCACTCTTACCCGGATATACAGGTATATAAGCCGGCTGGCAACTCACTCCTTTTGCTTTGTAGCCGAATGGCTGGGCACAGCAATCGCTCTTTCCAATCAGAAAAAAGCTAAACAAGGGATCTCTCTGCACTGGACAGTCCTATGGTGCATTCAGCGGTGTTTCGCTATGAAGACAGCTTCTCCCCACCCTGGTGCCTATCTTCCCGGAAGTGCATGATGAGCTTAGGCAGTCTGGAGGGCAGACAGTGCCAGAATCTGCTTTAAAAGTTCTTCCTCTCTCACTACCCTCTATGGTGAGGCAATCAGGGTGTTTGGGCAATTGCGATGCATTTATGTCCTCAAAAATGCCGGCCACAAGGAGGAATTATCCATTGCTCCTGTCCAGCTGCTGTAAGATGACGGCAGCTCTGGCTGCTAAGCCTTACAGTGCCACTGGACAGGCCGCCTCCACCTTGTAAATGATGGCTATCCTGTGACCTCAAAAGTCACAGTGCTCTAGGAGTGCCATCTCTGGCTTAACCTTGTAGAGATGCAAGATTTTGAGTGTGCTTTCTTGACACTCCCATCTCACAAGGTCTGCGACACTGTTGATGTCTTTGCCCAGCAGTTCTCGGCAGTCCAGAAGCAGACTGAAGCAATCAAGCAAACATCCTGCCCCGGCGTGACACCTCTGCCATCAGGCCGTCCCCCAGTCTGCTCATTACCAAAGGCATCCCCCGGCGGCTTCTAAACAAAAAAAACAAAAGTGCTTAGGCGCACCCCATCCTTCAGACCGCTTCTAAACCCTCCAAACACTCAGGGCAAATAGGCCCTGAGATGGGCAACCCTGAGATGGAGGGTCCTGCTCTTTCTCAGGAGGTGGTGAATGCTGGGTGGAGAATCTTTTGTTCAGAGAGTTTATTTCTGTTCCGCCAAATTCTCAAAGAAAGAGCGGTTTCCTCACTCTCCAGGTCATATGGGGTGTTAGTTGGCAAGAGTTCATACTTTGAGGTATGCTGCTTCCTCACGTATCTCCAGCCATTCCCTCGTGGGATCCAAGGAGCCAGGTTACAGTTATACCACACTCACTGCCTCTACTTCGGAATGCGACACTTGTGCCGCTGCACTCCTCCTTGCTGCCCCTCCTCAGGTACACCGGTTGTCCCTTTGACACGGAGCCTGGGAGCTGGGCTAGCACTTCTCAGCCCATCCCGCTGGCACTTTCGGACAATCAGACTTGACTACGCGATTCAGTTCACCAGGCCTCCTTCCAGGTTCAGCTGTGTCCTTTTGGCAAACAAGACGCTCCTATCCTGTGTGCAGAGATTGCAGTCCTGTTGGTGATGGACGCAATAAAGCCTGTCTCTCCAGCCAAGATGAAGTTGGGTTTCTACAGCCCTTCATCGTGGCCGAGAAAAGTGGTGAGTTACGGCCTATCATGGATCTGTGAGTCTTGAATCGGGCCCTGAACAAGCTTTGATTCAAGATGTTGACACAGAAACCGATTCTTTGGATTGATTTCTAGGGTCATCAGTACCCTCCCCTTCAGTCTGACTCTGTCTCCCTGCATCTTCACAAAGGTCACGGAGGCTGCCCTTGCCCCGCTAAAGGCCCTATACTCACAGCGAAAAAATTTTCATTTTTTCGTTTAGCATTTTCATAGAAAGCAAGCATAAGAAAAGCATCTGATCATAACAACATGGGTATGTTAGCACAAGCTCTGCAAATTAGCACTACAGTAAAGTCACATCACGTTTATTTATATGGCATTTTATTCAATAGATTGCTTAAAAGCAAGCAGCATTACAATATCAAACATGAAAAACACTGTCAGTGTCTCATTTTATCAGAAGCACAACTTCATTTTCTATTATAAAGCTTCTATCCAGTGTGAGATCCTCCAATCAGATTACTAGCAGCCGATCACGTGACTGGCTTGGAGATTTCAGAAAAATTCAAACAAGATGGTGGCCTCTCAGTGGCAGTGGAGCAAAAAAAGGAGTGTGCACTTATATATTTTTATGCTGGTAAGTTGTCATGTCAACAGGTAATTTACCTCATTTAATGTTTAAAACAAAAATAAAGTAATTTAGCCATTGAATGTTTTCAGTTAAACACTAAAAAGACGCGTACTGTTTAACGTCTGTAGTGGTTTAAGCTGCAGTGTGTATGGCACATGAAAGTAGCTTTTTGACACGATTGACGCGGGTTCGAATCTGCCTTTTGCCAAACTCACTCTTCTCCCTTTTCCTATCACAAATCAGATTGGAAAATTAGAATATCATCAAAAAGTTGATTTATTTCACTAATTCCATTCAAAAAGTGAAACTTGTATATTATATTCATTCATTACACACAGACTGATATATTTCAAATGTTTATTTCTTTTAATTTTGATGATTATAACTGACAACTAAGGAAAATTCCAAATTCAGTATCTCAGAAAATTAGAATATTGTGAAAAGGTTCAATATTGAAGACACCTGGTGCCACACTCTAATCAGCTAATTAACTCAAAACACCTGCAAAGGCCTTTAAATGGTCTCTCAGTCTAGTTCTGTAGGCTACACAATCATGGGGAAGACTGCTGACTTGACAGTTGTCCAAAACACGACCATTGACACCTTGCACAAGGAGGGCAAGACACAAAAGGTCATTGCAAAAGAGGCTGGCTGTTCACAGAGCTCTGTGTCCAAGCACATTAATATTGAGGCGAAGGGAAGGAAAAGATGTGGTAGAAAAAAGTGTACAAGCAATAGGGATAACCGCACCCTGGAGAGGATTGTGAAACAAAACCCATTCAAAAATGTGGGGGAGATTCACAAAGAGTGGACTGCAGCTGGAGTCAGTGCTTCAAGAACCACTACGCACAGACGTATGCAAGAAATGGGTTTCAGCTGTCACATTCCTTGTGCCAAGCCACTCTTGAACAACAGACAGAGTGGTCCAAAGTTATGTTCTCTGATGAAAGTAAATTTTGCATTTCCTTTGGAAATCAGGGTCATAGAGTCTGAAGGAAGAGAGGATAGGCACACAATCCACGTTGCTTGAGGTCCAGTGTAAAGTTTCCACAGTCAGTGATGGTTTGGGGTGCCATGTCATCTGCTGGTATTGGTCCACTGTGTTTTCTGAGGTCAAAGGTCAACTCAGCCGTATACCAGGAAGTTTTAGAGCACTTCATGCTTCCTGCTGCTGACCAACTTTATGCAGATTTCATTTTCCAACAGGAATTTGCTCCTGCACAACGTGCCAAAGCTAAGTATTGAGTGCTGTACATGCTCATACTTTTCATGTTCATACTTTTCAGTTGGCCAAGATTTCTAAAAATCCTTTATTTGTATTGGTCTTAAGTAATATTCTAATTTTCTGAGATACTGAATTTTGGGATTTGGGATTTTCCTTAGTTGTCAGTTATAATCATCAAAATGAAAAGAAATAAACATTTGAAATATGTCAGTCTGTGTGTAATGAATGAATATAATATACAAGTTTCACTTTTTGAATGGAATTAGTGAAATAAATCAACTTTTTGATGATATTCTAATTATATGACCAGCACCTGTATATAATAAAGTATTTATTGGGTTGGCAACAGATTTGCTCCTCTCTGATTGGTTGCTGCCAACTGTCTGTTGCCCTAATTAGTGCTGCCGTATGTCATTAATGTTAATCAAACAACAAAACAAATAGAAAATCACTCACTGCTCTTGACTGTATTACATACACATATAGCACGTTCTGTACCCTAAATCTGTTTTATCAGAAAAGCCAGTATTGTCCACGTTTTACAGCAAAAACCGACAAGCGCCCTTGTTGTTTGTGTACGGAAACCGATAAGTCAGTTTTAGCGAATCGGCGCACAGTATTCAGGTCAGGTGACAAGGCTTCTAGTCACTTCAAAAAGACGCGCTAGCTGAGGGAAGTTTTGTCAAAGCTGACTAAAAGTGATCGAGGATTTATAATTTCGACTCCTGTAAGTCCTTCTACACCATACACGACTTACATGCTGAAACCTGGGTTATCCTTTTGCGTGTGTGTGTGTGGATGCGTGTGTGTGTGTGTGTGTGTGTTTGTGTGTGAGTGTACGTGTGTGCTGATCTGTTAGTGTGTGTGTGTGTGTGTGCTGATCTGTTAGTGTGTGTGTGTGTGTGTGTGTGTGTGTGTGTGTCTATCTGTTAGTGTGTGTGCGCGTTTGTGTTTGAGTGTGTTTTAAATGCAATTACAAAGCAATTACTTGGGTTTTGTTTAACTCTGAAACATGAAATGTGGAGTTATCTGCTTTTACCAAAAAACGACTGTTAGAGTTATCTGCTTTTACTAAAAAACAAACTCTTAATATATATAAAAAACATACTTTCAATGAACTTCAATTAATTATTTTTAGAATTATTATTACTTAATCAAAACAACCCAACTGCAGTTACTTGGAATGCACAATAAAAAAACATGATTTGTGAGAATTAATAAAAATGGAGTTAACTGTTTTTGCAAATGAACTCTACATTTAATTTACACAGTGAAGAATATGCAGTGTGTTTTTTGTACATTTTATGACACAATTTGTGTACAGTATTAGGCCCTATTTCTTATTTCTTTTGCTTGAAGTTCAGGTAGGTGTATTTAATTTGTCTTTGTTCTATTGTATTTTTTTTTTGTCCTATTGTTTGTAATTCATTTTTTTAGTTCTTTTATTACTGACTGTTTACTTGTCTTCATGAAGCATGAGTTTTTTTTTGTTTGTTTTTTTACTCTGGCATGTATTCGTTTTTTTATTTTTTATATATATATATATTAAAATTGGTGACAAATTATGAAATTATATAACTATAACTAATTATATAACTTCTATATATAGGTAATATGACTGCCAGATGTTTGATACATTGCCTATAACTATGACTAGTTTTACCTTCAAGGAAAGAAAAGGGTGAATCGTTTATTCCTGTCAAGTTTTTTGCTGTGAATTTCATCCATCTGAGCACAGTAGTATTTACAGTGGCCTTTTAGATAAGGGATCCTTTGACTGTCTGAGGTAAACATCTCTGTCACTTAGAGGCTGTGAAGAGACAAGTGTAACCTTCAGGATGTGAGACACTCTTAAGAGCAAACTGTTTCCCCTCAGACAGCCACAGAGCGTGTCCGATGTCTGTGGAAAGCCCTGAGAAACCCGGAGCGAAACCAAGGTGGCCCCTTGGATCTTTTCCTCATCCATATTGGACTTTTATGTCATAACACTCTTCAACTAATCCATTTTTCATCATATAGGCTGTTGAGATCAAAATTGAAGCAGGCGCCATCAAGGAATGCCGAGGTATGCCGGTTGTTATTTTTTCTTCCTAGGCCCTCCACAGGTTCCTCACATGTTGAGATGGAGTGGTCACGCAGGCCCTCCTATCAAACAGGCAGACTTCAGTCAGGAGATCAGAGACAGATTATACAGTGAGGGAGCCTTGAACAGGGCCACTGGTTATCACAGAGGAGGGATGAGCTCGTTTTCCATTTTCATGGTGTCTGCCTGACTGGCATATTTTGTGCATTGCCAGTGACACAGAAGGAGAGCATCACCATATGCTACATGCTTAAAGCCAGCAGGACATAACCTAAACAATAGCAGGAGTTTCTTTCCCTTAAATTATCTCAGGTATACCAGTAACAAATGCTCAGTGTTGGTGCTGACATTTGATTTAGCTTCCTCCCCTGTATTGTGCGGTGGGGAGAGGGATGGAAAGACCTGGTGTGCTCTGTCTCTCTCTTACTGTCTTTCGTCTTTGAGCGGAAACAGAGCCTGCTTCTCTTAAGACATCTCTTTGAACATGAGGGTGGAGACAGGATTCCTTTCGTGCTGTGCTGTGTGGGCTGACTGCCACAGCGGTGTTGGTGTAAGCTGATGTGTGGTGGTAGGCGCATTAAGGACAGTGACAGGATGATAGGCCTGTCTAAAAACATCAGTACCCTTTGAGCCCAGCATATCCCCTCTGGATCGTTCTCCTATAGTGGTACATGGCCAGTGGGGGCTCAACTGGCTCCTGCCCCCAGACATGAGGCCCTGCAATCACTTTTCAACCTTTTGACTGGATGCTGAGGGCAACTAGGCTCCCATTTCTGGGTGGTCAAAGCCACAGTGCGCTTATAAGCGCTGCTTTCTAGGGTTGGGTTGCACCGGCCATTTGTATGGTCTTAAATTTGGACATAGAGTTGACGCTAAGAGCCTTAATTTATAGTTAATTTGTAACTTCATTTAAAAATGTAGTTGCACCTTTTATCCAAGGCTTGGATAGTAGATTTGTAACCTGTACATGAATTATTGCATAGTCACAGAATATGATGTTTTGCATTTGATTGAATAAGCAGCCTTAAAATTTGTAGTTACAAATAGTGTTGAAAAGCTGTGAATTTCACTTGTTAACTTAAGTTAAATTTAATTTAATTTAAAAGCTTTATTTATATCTTAAGCTTAATTATATCTTGTATGATAATTAAATACTAAAACAGAAAACTGGAAAATTTTACTTTTTATTTTAATTTGTTTTTACCCCAACATTGTTTCATACCGGATAGCCGATAATACCTTTATTTACAACAGTGTAAAAAATATTCCCGTAAAATTCCCAGTAAAAAAACGGCAGCTGTGGTTGCCAGAACTTTACCGTAAAAAATACGGTAGCAACATAAAAAAAAATAATTTTAAACGTTAAATTTACGGTAAAAAAAACATATCTCATTAACTGATATAAAGTTAATTTACCAACCTAGTGAAGTACTAATATCTGTTTTGTACATTTGTAATACACTGACAACCACCAAACACAATGGTGATGAGAGTCACATGATGAATCAAACTTCATCACAAGCAGCTTTTCCAACAGCTGAGAAAGGACAATACTAATATATAGAAGGTGCACAAAGTGTCATTCACACAAACGTCTCAGGTTACGTTACGTACAGAGAAGCAGACAGTACCTTATTGTTTGAAGGGACTGTTCAGCAGGCAGCCCCGATGCATGGCAGGTAACGCAGTGTCTCGTTCCCTGTTCTCAGGGAACCATGGTTACATACGTAACCTGAGACATTCCCTTTCGAAAGGGAACTCTACACTGCGTTTGAAACGCATTTGGGGAACGATATACCCACGCCGCCGTGCTTGAGGGGAGTGCATGCCAAAATGGCTAGACAAACATCAGAACTAGCAGCTTTAACTGAAGTGCCACTCTCCCTATGGGTCAACATAGGCTGTCAGTAACAGCACTCCCTATGGCCAACAGCCCAAGCTATAAGCCTCAAAGAGGCCTTCCACCAAAGGCCTACCAAGGCCGCTCAAAGGCTTCTGGGACCAAACTTCTTTTCCACAGAAAGAGGGTACCTCTAAGGGAATGTGGCAAGGGGGCCCGAAGGAACCCTAGCCAGTCACTTGTCAGGGGACACAAAGTTAACCCTGTATGCCACCAGGGAGGCCGACCTGGTTAGTTGAAGCACCTAGTCTTGGCCAACAACCTGTCTGATCACAGAGTCTCAAATCACATTCTTCAGAGAAGATATCCAGTATGAGTGACTGCAATAGGGCAGTAACTAACTCAGACCAGAGCATAGAGAAGGGCATCCTGGAGAACAGGACTCAGCTTAGCGCCTTTTACCCTCAAATGAGGGGAGTAACACTCTGCTCAATCCTAGGATCTACTCAGCGCTTGATTATTTGCACTGAGGAGGCTGTGCACTCTAAAGGAACCCAACAAAGGGGAGTACATTACTAGCCTAGGGGCTGATCCTCAATAGGGAGGCCTCAGAGAGGCCTTCAACCATAGACCAGCTTAGGGAGCTAAGTACTATGCAGGACAACCCTCAACGAGGGGAGTACAGGCTCAACCTAACAGTTAACTGTACTGTAGGCACAAATCATGGAGGCCCAGAAAAAGGGCCTGAAACATGACACAAATTCTACAAGAAGGTAGAAATACATTACTGCAGCCTTGCAAAAGGCCAACATGTGAACTACATGCTAAATCTGCTAGAGAACACCCACAAGTGGTGAGGGAAAGCTTCAAGGGCAGCCACACACCTAGAACAGCTCACTCGCTGATAAGCAAGATCCCACAAACATGGAACTCATTAGAATGAAACGAGTCAAACAGCAGATAAGACTGTAGAGTGCCCACATAACAGTCAACCTTAAAACAATCCGACAAGCAGTGTACTCAAAAACACTTTTTACTCTTTAAGCAAGAGGAGTACAAACATACGCCATCACGCTCAGCAGAAGGCCCAAAGAAGAGCTTACAACTTCCAGAAAGACACGTAGCGTCAGCTTGTGGCAGTGTTCCAAGCTCTATGGAGCTAAACATGATAACCAAACCCTCCGGTAAGGTTAAAAAATGTAATTCAACCTAAGCCTACATTACACCAGTCAATGAACTCGGTAAAATCATTTTACTTATACCATCATGTTCTTGAAGGAGGCCCAAATGGGGCCTACCACTCAGAAAGGCACGTGGCATCAGCCAGTGGCGGAATACCAACATACCACCCTGTAATGTACTCAGTAAAAGAACTTTTACTCTTAAAGCATAAGAAGTACAAACGTATACCACCATGTTCCAAAAAGGAGGCCCAAACGGAGCCTGCGACTTTAGAAGACATGTGGCGTCAGTTAGTGGCAGTCTGCAAGCTCTAAGGGAGCGATAATAGAACAAAACATAACTAAACATTCAGCTCAACCTGAGCTCGATTCTATTCAACATATTCCAACAGGCAATGTACTTAGTGAAACACTAAAAAAAACCCTAGTAAGAGGAGTACAACTACGCCAACATGCTCTGAAAGAGGTCCAAACGAGACCACATTCCAGAAAACACAGGTGCCAGCCAGTGTCAGTGTCAAACAAACCAAACATTCCAACAGGCAATGTACTCAGTAAACATAATTCCAACCTTTACAGTAAGGGGAGTACAAAGAAACTGCTAACATGCTCTGAAGGAGGCCACAAAAATGGCCTACTACCTCAAATAATCATGGGCATAAACCTGTGGCAGTGCCAGTATACTAAGTGAGCAAAAAAACTCTTAACTAAACATCTACCAACAAAACTTGTAATACAACAAGTTATTATGCTTTGAAGGAGGCGCAAACGAAGCCAACTACTTCAAACAACACAATCATCAATTGTGGCAGTGTTCAAACTCTAAAGGGAGTCATATAAGAACCAAACAAAATAGTGAGGTTCAAAACAAAACTCATCCGGAGTTATGCATTCCAACAGGCCATATACTCAGTAAAAACACAGCTTTTACCATAAATAGCAAGGGGAGTATAACCTAGTCACCATGCTCTGAAGGAGGCTAACACAAAGCCTACTATTACAGAAAACAGGTGCTAACCTGTGGCAGCAATAGAGTTAAGAGCTTACTTTGTGCAGGGCAAAAATAGAACTAGAGCATTAACAACCCTGAGAAACAGGGGGATGCTTCACTTTTCATTCATACCACCCTGAAATGTGAATTCCAAGGGTAAGCACTTTTCACCTTTTCACTGAATCCTAGGGAACAGGAGCTAAGGAAAGCTAACACTGTTCACTCAAACTTGAATCTCAAATCAAGGGGTTCAGGGGAAAAAGACTAAACAAAGTATAGAATGAAAAGCTCTACAAAAGTGGGGCCACAGCAACACTAGCATCTTTTATTCACACAGTGATAAGGGCCTACCACCTGAGACAACCGCACCAGGTAGACTAACAATAGTCTGCTACCTTAGCTGCCATCTATTCTGCACCTACACCAAAGGGGTAATGGGCCTCGGCCTGACAACTCTGATAAGAGGAGGCCAGAACTAGGAAACTACACTCTCCTGACAGGGGTAGTAATAAAAGGGGTGAAAACTACAGTATATCACCTAAACCCTAGTTCTAGCCTAGGCCAGCTATAGCTGTGGGCCTATAAGGCCACACATAAGCATAGATCTGCCTGGGGCTAAAACTCAACCTCAAAATTCTCAATAGAGAGGAGGAAACTCTGAAATACACTCTAAAAACAAGAGCTCAGAGGAGCGAAACTCAACCCAAGTCAAACAATGTCAGGCGGCCCGAAGGCCGACGCTTAACAAAGAAGTAAAAGAAGTAAAGAGTGCCAATCTCTAATACCAACTCTAGCTATGACCAGAGGAGAAAGCTACTCTACCATACGGTGGCTGAAAAAGGTGGCCAAAATCCAACACAAAGATAACCAACCTAATGGGAACGTCAAGCTGTGCGATCCCTTTCCTAACGCTAACACACGGCAGCTGCAGCCTGCCAGAGGCGCGTTCCACAATCTAAACAGCTCCATATATGCGGGGCAGGGAGGCTTAGAAGTTCTTAGACCTTCTTTCTAACAGCCACCCTACTCTATTGGGCTAAAAACCAGAAGAGCACTCGCTGCCAAATCAGATAATAACAAAGAAAGAACATTATCATCATACAGAAGCCAACCCTCAACAGCCGCTGGGGATACAAGTCGTCGCCCTGCCTCAGCACTGGCGGGACCAGAACCATCGGCACAGATGTCGGCCGCTCTTCCCTCGAGAAGACGGCCAAATGAGAGCGGAGCATCCTAAAAAACAGATGCTCACAGTCTGCACAGACAGCGCCCCCAAAGGGCTGTCCGTGCATGCTCCTTACCCAGACAGAAAACGCACAGATTGTGTGTGTCATCAGGTGTCAAAACCTGGGACACAGATCCACACACTTACTGAAATGTTTGTTAGTACATAGTAAAATCTCCTTACCAGATTTAAAGAATCGCAATCAAACAAAACAGTCCCTGAAGACGATAAGATACTGACTGCTTCTCTAGGCGCTCCTTTATACTTCTGCGTCGCATCTATAATGACGTCATAGGCTGTCGCCTCAAATTTGCATTAGGGCTATGTGATTTAATATGTATTTGGTTTTGATTTCTGTTTTGGCTTAATCATAATAAAGCGATTATTGTGCTACATTATGTTTCTTTCCTTTACAGCAGTGTGCTTTCGCCTCTCTCTTTAAAAGCCCAAACTTAATGTCCAAATTATTTAATCACGTAGCATGATTGTCATAGATTGTTGTCCAATGCAGGACATGCTAGATAATAAAAAAAATTATTAAAAGCACATTAAGCTGCAAAAGAAAAGGCGACTTTCTGTGTGTGCACTCCAAGATGGATCAGAACATGGACAACACAAGTATACTCTGGGCTTCGAGTGTGCACTTAAGCAGTCAAATACACACAAAAATGTGTCAAAATGGCAGGCTTGCCGAGTATTCATATAAACACAGTTGTTGTAAACGTAAACTGTTGGTAAAAAAATTTGGTGTATGTAAGTATTTTAGTATTTTCTTGCATTTGGCCTTAAAGGGTTAGTTAACTTTCAAATAAAAAATTCCTGATAATTTACTCACCCCCATGTCATCCAAGATGTCCATGTCCTTCTTTCTTCAGTCGAAAAGAAATGAAGGTTTCTGATGAAAACATTCCAGGATTATTCTCCTTATAGTGGACTTCAATTGGCCCCGAATGGTTGAAGGTCAGTGCAGCTTCAAAGGGCTTTAAACGATACCAGACGAGGAATAAGGGTCTTATCTAGCAAAACGATCGGCCATTTTCTAAAAAAAAAAAAAAAAAAAAAATTATATACGTTTTAACCATAGACGCTCGTCTTGAACTAGCTCTCTTCTTCTTCTCCTCTATTAGAATTCTGGCAGTGTAGACGCTGCTAAGTGTATTACTGCCCTCCACAGGTCAAAGTTTTAAAGAAAATGAAAAATGACCGATTATTTAGCTAGATAAGACCCTTATTCCTCGACTGGGATCACGCAGAACCCTTTAAAGCTGCACTGAAACTAAAATTTTGACCTTTAACTGTTTAGGGTCAATTGAAGTCCATTATAAAGAGAATAATCCTGGAATGTTTTCATCAAAAACCTTAATTTCTTTTTGACTGAAGAAAGAAGGACATGGAGGTGAGTAAATTATCAAGACATTTTGATTTGAAAGTGAACTAATCCTTTAAAGGGCCTAGTATTAGTTTTTACTAATTTACTAAGTGCATATCAAAATTTGAAATGTCGCTGGTAATTTTGGTATTATAGCAATCTTATTTCCATCAAAATATATTTGACCTTTAAAATCGAGATAAAGATTTTGTTTATATCGCCCAGTCATAATCGTGATTACAATAATTGATCAAAATAGACTGGTCTTTAACGAACTGAAGAGAGTGCATGTCACACCTCTCTTCATCAGTTTGCATTGGCTACCAATAGCTGCTCGCATCCAATTCAAGGCTCTGATGTTTGCCTACAGAACAACCACTGGCTCTGCACCACCATACCTAAACTCACTACTTCAGACTTATGCGCCCTCCAGAAGCCTGCATTCTGCAAGTGAACGGCGTCTTGTGGTGCCATCCCAAAGGGGCACAAAATCACTCTCACGGACCCTCTCCTGGTCTGTTCCTGGTTGGTGGAATGACCTGCCACACTTTATCCATTTTCAAAAAACTGCTAAAGACATATCTTTTTCGTCAACACTTGACCCAGTAATATAGCACTTTTTATTTATATTTTACTCTTTCTTTTTCAACTTTCTATTCTTTCTCCATCTATTTGTGTATTTATTAAAAAAAAAAAGTAAAAGTAAAAAAAAAAAAAAACTTGCTACGAGCACTTTACTGATGAAACTGTGAATTGACACAGCACTTACGTACTGTTTTTGGATTGTACTCATGTTGATTCAACTGCTTCTACTACTCTCATTTGTAAGTCGATTTGGAGAAAAGCGTCAGCTAAATGACTAAATGTAAATGTAAAATAACCAGGCTTATGATTTTTTTTGCTGTAATTGAGCAAGTCAAATTTGCATGCCATTTTATTCCAACCATTTATTCCTTGTTGGAGATTTCTGCAAATGTTTGGTTTATAAAAGAAGCTTAAAAGTAATGTAAGTAACAGTACACATTTACTCTAAAACTGGGTTGAAAGTTGTAAGAATGCCAGTTTCAACTACATCCCTGGCACCAGGACCTGACTACTTCTGTTTACTACTTTTCTGACTCTAAAAGAGATGGGGAGTGTTTGTGTGTTTTTCACAGATCTCTGCTCCCCCATTGTGTCATTGTACACAAGGGCAGATGGCTCTCAGTGCAAAGGGCTTCGTTTCCACCCTGTCATTAGGAGTTGATGGCACAGTGAATCATAGAGAGATACAACGCTCTAGCTTCCACTAGAAGTTCGCAATCTGTTTTGACTTGATGACAGGATCCTCCTTTATGCCAAATCAGAATCAAACCCATAAGAAGATTTATTGCTTTGTCACATATGTTTTAGAAGCAGATATGATGAAGAAGACTTCTTGTTTTTTGTGGTTTTTCAGGTCTAAATTGCTTCCCCCCTCCTGGTAATGAATTCTATAATAGGAATCACTGGAGAGCTGTAGAAATCAGGCAGCTCTGTGTTCTGAGAGGATTAAATGATTACGATCTCTCAGTGCTCCTGATCTTATAATCATGTCCAGGATGCCACTAGATACCTCTACTGAAGTGATTAGAGCTTTGTTACAGATGTGGCGGCTTAATGGAGCCGGTAGACCCCTTGGGCAGAGTACAGGGGAAATTGTCATCTGCTGCTGGAAGCTGGCTGTTCAGCAGGGTCAAGGTCAGTGATGCTCAAGGGCTCTCAAGCCTAGCCGAAGTGTGCGTTAGCAATATTAACAATGTTAGTGATGCCGCTGATGTCAGCTCGATCAAATTTCAGGACACTTCACAGCACACACGCTTTCTTCAGCTTCTTGCTCAGCTATGAGGTATTACACATTCCAGTGTCAATGCTAAAGCATTGTCAGTAAGCCAAGGATAGACCTAAAGCATACTTTTCCCTTAATTTGTTTTCCAGGACAGTAAGATGAAGCAGAGAGAAAGTCGGAAAAGATATTTTCTCTGACATTGCAGTCTGTTTTGTGATTGATTTACAATGATATGATCTAAAAATTTAGTAAAGTACAAAAATGTGTTAATTTGGTAATTGTTGAAATTAGTCACAATAAGGCATTGTGTTTTAAGCAGATAATTGATTATTTAGTTCTTTATTACTCACCCTCATGTCGTTTCACACTCGTAAGACCTTCGGTCATCTGCAGAACACAAATTAAGATATTTTTGATTTAATCTGATGGCTCAGTGAGGCCTCTATTGCCTGCAAGATAATTAACACTTTCAGATGCCCAGAAATGTATTAAAAACATATTTAAAACAGTTCACGTGACTACAGTGGTTCAATCTTAATATTATAAAGCGATGAGAATACTTTGCGCCAAAAAAACTAAATAACAACTTTTCAACTTTTCTAGTGATGGCCGATTTCAAAACACTGCTTCAAAGCTTTACAAATCTTTTGTTTCGAATCAATGTTTTGGATCGCATATCAAACTGCCAAAGTCATGTGAACTATTGCCATTTTGAAACACTTATGATGTGACGAAGTCTCGTTTACTGAAATCACATGACTTTGGCGCTCCGAACCACTGATTTGAAACAAAAGATTTGTAAAGCTTCAAAGTTTCATGAAGCAGTGTTTTGAAATCGGCCATCATTAGATATTGTTGAGAAGTCGTTATTTTGTTGTTGGTTTTTTTGCAAAGATGAACGAAGGTCTTATGGGTGTGAAACGACAAAAGGGGGATTAATAAATGACAGAATTTTCATTTTTGCGTGAACTAATCCTTTAATATCTAGACTTTCTCTTTAGTTCAAAATGCTTTTCTTTCAACTTTCCTTTCCATTACAGCAGAAGCGTTTCTACAGTTAGAGAGAAGTGATCTCATCAGTTACCTGCTAATCAAAGCCTTCGAAAACTGCATTTGCCTGAGGGCAGTATGTTTTACAACTTGAATGCATTACGCATTTCACCTGAGGACTGCATTGTCTGTGTCACAAGCAATTAGAAGTAAACACCTGGACCAGTTTTGGGATATAGAGAAAGTGATCTGAGAGTATGGCAGAGGTCAGAAGACCAGCACACTGGTATTTTGCACTCACTGTGGAGTTATTTGTCTGTTAGCTATTACTCAGATGCTTTTAAGAGCACAACGGTGAAGATAATTATAACATATACTTATACTTACAATGTACGCAGGTTCCAAGTAGAACCAAAAAAGGGATTCACTGTCTGATAACCCTTTTGAGGTATATAATGATGTTTTCATTCTTTAGCAGTTTCAGAAAACCTGCTACTGTATGTTCTAGGGCTTCAGTTTTATTCTGTCAACCAGTGATGTCCAGACAGAGACATTTAACATTAATGGAACCTTTCAATTGAACAAAAGGTTCTTTATAGTGTATAAAGCTTCTTTAGATTATTAAAATGTTCTTCATCCTAATAAAAAAAGATTCTTCACTGAAACTGATTTGAAGCACATTTAATGAAATATTAGGAACCTCTAAATTTAAAAGAATATTTAATCTAAAGATTTATTCCATCACATGGAATAAAGGTCATTTATTAATGTTAGCCAGAATGTGTAGGCTGTATGCTTTTCCATGCAATACAATTCAGTGGTAATGGGTGTGATGGTCTCCAAAAATGACAAAAAAGCATCTTAAACGGTAAAAATAGTTCATAGGAAGCTATGAGATAGTTTTGTATAAGGAAATGGCTGAAATTTGAAGTCTGAAAAACTAGCCTTTTTGAAGCTTGACACCACCATAATCACTTTCATTGTATAGAAAATTGCAATGTGAACGTATTTTTCTAAACCTAAAAGTGCTTAAATAAAATAAAGTTAATAGTCACATAGAAAACAGTTGAGAGTAATAACAAAGAATAAAGCCCTAAAATTAAAGTAGCATTTAAATGCTTTAATAATCTTAGCTTGTCAGCAGAAATTTGATGGTGTTCAGCGAAGCACCAGCCCCACTCACAGTGTGCTAATCATATTCTGTCAAGTTTTTTTGTCAAGCCAATTTGTTAGCAAATATTACCACATCATACCGCAATAAACTCAGTGTGGATGGCAGTGGTAGTGTAGCAGATCACATAAGAGATATGTAGGAGGCAGTGCATCACCAAATCCTGCAGTTAATGGATTTGTGCGTTCTGTCTCTGACAAGGCAGTGGGAATTTGTGGGTATTTTCATTTGTGAATGGATGTAATTAGCATGCTAATGAATGAATCGCAGCGCAGGATCCCTCAGCTTTTGCTCTGTGAAGCGACAGACTTGTGAGCACTCTGTACCTACCGACTGGTCTTCCCGTTGTAGTTGATGTATAAAACCTGTAATCAAATCAGACAAGGGCTCAATCACCTGTGTTTTTCTCTAGCAGGGGCTGTTTACCCCTCAGCGCAATATCTGGATTTCCATTTGTGCACAAAATGTAAATACTTCTGAGAAAAAGGCTGAGGTTGAGTAAACACGGGGTGAGCGGCTCACTTGGCATGTTCGACAGATCTACGATCAGCCCGAGCATCTGTTGTAGATTCCTGTATGTAAAATAAGAAGTCAAAGTTTCCATCTCTGTCATTGAATGTTTATTGGTTTTGAAATGAGGTTTGATGTGACAGTTTATTGATGGTAAAACATCTACTGTCTACAGCAGTGGTTTTTAATCCCTGGGGGCAAAGGGGCACAATCATTTGCATACGACTTCCTCTGGAGCAAGACAACAGCTACTTTTACATTATCGCATCATTTTCCCCGCCCACTGGTGTTCAGTCGATGAGCAGCGAGTGGTTCTAAAGTAGTTGTTTATGATTAGATTGTGATAATAACAAGATTGTGATGCCATGCAGATGTTGTGCTGTTCTTGGCTGTGGAATAACATAATCTTTGCATAAACTGCTGAAGGATACTGATGTCAGAGAAAAATAATAATAAATAATAATAATTCCTTACATTTGCATAGCGCTTTTCTGGCCACTCAAAGCGCTTTACATATTGAAGGGGGAATCTCCTTGTGACGAGCAGGGCGGGCAAGAGCCGTGAGGGAACGACGTGAGGCCGGTGACGCGAGTGATAACGAACTTCAGCTGCGAGTTGCACCGGTCTTGGACCAAATTTGGCCAGGATGTCGGGGTTACACCCCTACTCTTTTCGAATGACATCCTGGGATTTTTAACGACCACAGAGAGTCAGGACCTCGGTTTAACGTCTTATTCGGAGGACGGTGCTTTTTGACAGTATAGTGTCCCCATCACTATACTGGGGCATTAGGACCCACACAGACCACAGGGTGAGCACCCCCTGCTGGCCTCACTAGCACCTCTTCCAGCAGCAACCTAGTTTTTCCCATGAGGTCTCCCATCCAGGTACTAACCAGGCTCAGCCCTGCTTAGCTTCAGTGGGCAACCAGTCTTGATGGATGGAAAATGGATTCAGTTTATTTTTAACAAGTGTCCTAGTCACGTCAGTGCTGACTGTTTTGGAACCAGCAAGGACCCCGCAAACTGGAAGTAAAGTGACAGTTAAATTCATAATGAATAATCCTAGTATTTTAATGTTAAAGAACGCTCTCTTTATAATGGCTGAAGCTGTTGATCACGCAGCACAAGTTTTTCTGGACACTTGCCAAAACTTATAGTAAAGGTCTTACACTACATAATGGATCTTTTACTGTATTTACATCGTGTTTGCATTGTTAGTTATGGTGAAAGCATTTCATGACAGTGTGAAATTGCGTTGCGATGATGAGATCAGTGCATTCACGTGATCAAGACTGTTTGTTATCTGCTCTGTGCTCATCACTGCCACCTTCCATGTAGTCTTGCGTTGCAAGACCTTCAGACTGACGGCAGAAGGTCTGGACTCTATCGCAGCTTTCATTGGCCAAGGACCGCCCAAGAGGACGTTTGACTGACATGTAATGCAACCAATCACAGTTCGTTTTGTTCCGCATCATGTTTAGGGGCGTGAAATGTAAAGTAAAATTGATGTCCCTACAATAACAAACCAGCATCTAATAAATTATTCATTCAAGAACGTTGTGCAAGTTTACTGCAACAATAGTATACTGGTGGTGTTCTTCTTTCACGAGGGGGTTTGGCATCACGGCATTTGTTTCCAGGCGGACCGTTAAACAACGCAACTTCCGGACATCCTGTAGTATTCAACCAAACAGATGACGACTTTAAAAGTCCTGAAGTGTTTCCAGTTTAGTGTGCCATATGCATCAGACATTCAGCCAACGGTCCGTGCGTGTGACATCTGAGGCTGAGAATACCTTCCATGTGATGGAATCTAAATATAATGCAATAATCAACTATTTATTTATTTTTTTTTTTACAATTTCAACAGCTGTAATAGTAAAAATGTAATCTAATCTAATACTTATTTCAACTGCAAAGATGTCAGCCAATCACAGCAGTGGCTGTTTACACTGAAATGTCACAGCAGACACGTCCCTTCAAACAGAGCGTTCAAATCAGAGGGCTAAAATCAGGTTAGAAAATAGCCATTTATTTTTTATTTTTTAATGTAAAAATCATATCAACGTTATAAATGCACCTCAGGAAACATTATTAAACAATAAAAAAAATTTAGTTCATGATCCCTTTATGTCCAATTAGTTGACTTGTTCAGACGACCCACTGAATGTGTAGTTGTGCACATCCCTGAATGATTCACAGATGCATTATAAGTACTTCATTTGATGTCACATTCTGACATCTGTTCGTCACAGTGTAGCATAGCTATCTTTGCTTTGCATCTCAATGTTCGTGCAATCAGACGGAATGTGGAATCTATCCTATCATTCAATGCCATATGCACAAACTCCCAGTCTTCTGTCTCTAACATGCCACTGTCAGGACCAACTGAATGTTCCTCTTGACAGAAAAACACAACACCTTTTTTTTTTTTTTTTTGTTCCTCAAGTATGCAGTTGATTTTATATCCTGTAAGTCTCACAGTGAAGCTGGCTGCTGGGAAGTCAGCATAAAATGGTAGATACCTCTAAAAGCCTCTCACTCTAGTCGTCCATCATAGTCAGTCAGTTCCCCAAGTCATAGCGTTTTTGAGAGCTCATTCATTAGAAATGCTTGTCATTGCTCTTATCTGTGTTTGATGTATGATAAGGCAACCTCAGGTAGAAGTGATTACATTGTCCCTCAGAAAAATTCAATCTAGCGGGATGCAACAGGCCAGCTGTGAACAGGTAACATTCAGATAGAGATCATGTGAATGAATGAAGTGTTAACCTCTGAGGCACTAATGCATAGACATACAATTTTTTTCCTCAGTCTCTTTCCTCTCCATCCATTCTTTCCATCATTGTCTTACTCAGTTGAACTAGTGAAACTTAACTTTACCTTCTTAAAGGGTACATAACACACACAGTTTCTGCTAATCTCATGTTAATCTTTAGTACCTATATTTCATCCTTCTATAAAAGTCTTTAGTTTTATCATATGCTGTACCAACTCTTTCCGAAAAAAGCCGAACTCTTGGAGGTGTGCCTGTCGTGGGCAGAGCTAAAGAGTCACGAGCACACGCATCTTCTGCGTAGAGATCGCATGCTAGCTGCGACATCATTATAAATAAAAAGGGAACAAAAACATTTGTGTTGTTTACATTATATGCACTTGCGCTCCGATTGCTAACAAAACACAGATTCCAAGAATAAACAAACATACGTGCACAACCCCATTGCTGCCCTGGAAAAACAAACTTCATCCACTGTTCCCTTGACACTGGGTTCTTTGGGAAGCTGAAAAAGGTTATCTTTCCCTCACATCCAAAAACACACTACATTGTTGAACAATCTCTCTGCTTCCGTAACCCGAATGAAGCACGTTGATGGGCGTACTCTTGCTCTCGCTCTGGCTGACGTGTGTGCACGCTTATCAGGGAGAAGTGCCCATACAAGGAATTCCGCCCTTTATTACGTGATAAAGGGCCATAGTCGAAGAAAAAAAAACTCTCAGAAACCGGAAGTAGTGTATTTGGCACAGAATACAGTAATTCGTCCAACTCGTGTTTTGAAACTTTGACCATGTTTACCATGAGAATGCAACTCTTTAACAGTGTAAATAAGTAAGAATGCATGAAATGAATGCTATTTCCGAAGATGAACTTAAGATGAACTCTGATGGGAACAAATCATAGCTCTTTAATGATCTATGATGTATTCTAAACTAATATTATAGTAAATCAGTGTGTTGCTTGTTTATTATAATATTGTTTATACATTGGTTATTTATGTCACAGAGTCACAGCCAGCACCATCCAACACATCGTCACCAGGGCTGCGTTCAGCCCTGACAAAACGTTGCAAAACGTTTTTTAAACAGAAAACAGTGGTGCGTTGAACACACCGTTCTGATGATGCAAGAGTTGCAACTATGGCAGCTGAGAAGGCCATTCTTTGTGATCTTTTTGAAGAATTTTCGGAGCCTGATGAAATCGGTATAAATACGTTTTTAACACTACAAAATACACTCGATGTTATAGTCACTGCCCTTGCCGTCCAGAATAAAAGAGATCATCCAAATCGAGTGAAGGGATTTGTGGAAACTGTGGTTCCTAATTATTGTGATCCAACATTTGCCTTTATGTTTATGAACGTTTATGAAAGTATCATTCCACAATACAAAAGCAAAATATATAAGTATCGTATTTTTATGTTACATTAATCAGTGTCTAGCACACCTTCCTAAGGAAAGGATATGGACCAGAAGACATTGCTATTAAATGATATTTAGACAGACTTAAAGAAGTTCCAGATCTATACGTGTGCTATTATTATTTAAGTTATTTTGCCATTAATGTAAATAAACATGTGCAAACAATATACTTGCTCTTGTGAATGTATTTTGATTTTAATTACATTTACGAGCTGTCTCTTTAATACCGTGTGGTTTATATGCATGTTGATGCTGATTGGGCTGACATTTTTGACACACCCACCAAACAAGAGAAAACTTATCTCAAACGCGTTGCACACCGTTGCACACCGTTTCCAGAAAACATGTCGTTCAACCCGAAAACTGTAGCAAAACGTACCAGTTTGAGCTTGAACGCGCCCCAGATCTTCACACTCCACCCACTCATTCACAATCTCCTGAGTTTTGATCACCTGCACCTCATTATCAGTGACACATAAAAGGCTGCGTTTACACTTGGCATTAACATGCGATCACCGTGATTCGATCAAGCAGATCAGATCATTAGCTAATCAGGACATGGTGCATTTACATTTGTTCACATCAAGTGGCCTCTGTATCTGGATAACTGATCGGATTTCTGTTTCCTGCAGAATATTTAAATTAGGCGCGTTCGAAAGGCAGAAGCTTCAAATGGCTTCATAGCGTAAAACAACTTTCACTTTAGCCTCTGTCAATGCAGTGCACACAGCATGGAATTTTTGTGATTTATTCCACAAAAGTACAATCGATCACAAATAGAGAACTTAATCTACCAATTTAAGTTTCCCAACGTTAATCTTGTATGATGAAAAAAATTATTTCGACGCATTTCATGATTGAAAGAAGCGCGCAAGCATTTGTAGCCTATCGTTTGTGTAATATGTAACGGCAGAATCCGAAGACTTTGTATTAAAGAAATAAAAGAACGCACATCACATTAAAGAGCATTAATTAGAAATAAACAAGGGTTAGGCTTAGGCTATAGGACACCAGGGGCCTGTACCATGATGGTAGTTGAACAAACTCAGGGTTATAGGATTAGTTTCGAGTTGACAAAACCAAACCACTCCAATCTGGCTTTGTTGGTACCATGATGCTTATCATCAACTTTCTTTGTCAACTCAGGCTTTGATCCTGAGTTTGTGGAGCACGTGCACATGAATGCGTGACATCAGTGGTGAACAGCCAATCACATGCCTTGCAACAGAGAAACTACGATTCACTTCTTGCGAGACAGCCAGCGTGATTCTTTTGCTGAAGGTTAAGAGATTGAAGAAAATGAAGTATTTAAACTAATTTACACTGACGAAATTACTTGTCCATGAAAGAGGACAGATAAAAGAAATTGTCTTGCTCTATCAGTGCAAGTAAAACTTGTGAAGTTAGTTTATATAGTTGATAATAGTGATAGAGACTCAAACATGTAAGTTCACATCATATTTAAAGTTTATTTACAGCTTATTTATATTACATATGATCTGTATATATTAATATTCATTAAAACTAAATGCTTAATAATAAAACTAAACTAAAAATTTGTGTGTAATGAATTAATAATAATATATATAATATAATAATTATATAAATCATATATATATCATAAAATAATTCTAAGTAATTATCATTAAAGCCAGACAATTTTATTGTTAAATATTTTTTTTGGCCCTAAAAATACATAGGCTACAGGTCAATATGTATGCACGATTAATCATTAAATTATTGCAGTCTCGATTCATACACACTTGCAATCTTATTCCTAAATAACAACAATCCCGAAGTCTACTAAACCTTTAAAGTTACGATCATGCCGCGATATAAATTTAAACCTGCTTTCGCACTGCTGTTGATCCAGAGCGCGCGGCGTACGCTTCTGAAACAGCTTCACAAACAGTGTTTTTAGCTGACAGTATTGCTATTCATTTGTTGCAGACATACAAAATATTGGGCTAAAAGTTTATAGTCCGGACATAAACACCAATATTGTGGCATCTGCAATCAAAATGAGTAAATAAATTACCTTTAAAACTAACAAAATATTCATCCAAACATAGACCTCTATATAAGCTGAAACAAAAATACGTTTTAAATGTGTTCAGCATTCTGCAACAAATATTTTTCTGATTTTTTTTGAATATTTTAGTACGTAAAGTGAGCAGGATGTTAAAATTTAGCGTATGGATCTGGTTGGCATTATGATAAGCGGGGCAGCCGGTCTCGGAGTCCTCCCCAGCTCTACAGCGCCCCACAATTTTCAAATGAAAATGGAACTGCAGCGCGAGCCATTGGGGCAGATTTCAGACTGTCCTGCTTACTTTCACAGTTCTTTGGGCTTTTCGATTTTTTTTTTTAAACTTTACAGATTCTAAATAAACTTTAAAGTCTGTTTGAAAATTAAACTTCAATAAAATGTTTAAGGTATCATAAACTAGCGCTAAGACCCAGAATCTGCCCTACCTAAATTTACGGTCAGGAGACGCTACTGGAAACTAATGTTACGCTTGATAAAAAAAAATATATATTGATGAAATATATGATGAAATTCTTTCAAAAACAAGTCTTCTTTAATTTCAAACGATTTTACATAATTAATTCATTTAAATTAATAAATATTTTTAATAGACTCATTTATTACATTTATAGACATTTATAAATCAACTCATTTATAACATTAAAAGAACATTTTGTCAGAACCTATTATTTTATGTTTTCAGAATCAGGGAGAACCTCTTAAAAAAAAAAAAAAATACAGATTATCCAGTCATAAAGTAAGCTTAAAAGAAAATATAATAGGCCTATATCTGGCATCCAATTTATAGGTCACTATTAGCACTAATATTAAAAAAGTAGTACAATCTTACAGACTAGGATGTAAAATGTACAATACAGACTAAGATGAAGTCTTTATATAGCCTATATTATAATGATTTGGGGCAATTAAAATGCATTATAATGGAGGATTGTGAAAAAAATTTCTTATTTAAATGTGGTGCTTCTCATCCAGTGTGCGAACTGCAAAGTTCACTCCGCCTGTGTCCTGACAATTTAAACTGTTCAGCTAAAGTTTAAGTTTAATATTTTATGTTCAACCATATTTGCATACAATGTGTTGTATATATTATATACAGGTGCTGGTCATATAATTAGAATATCATCAAAAAGTTGATTTATTTCACTAATTCCATTCAAAAAGTGAAACTTGTATATTATATTCATTCATTACACACAGACTAATATATTTCAAATGTTTATTTCTTTTAATTTTGATGATTATAACTGACAACTAAGGAAAATCCCAAATTCAGTATCTCAGAAAATTAGAATATTACTTAAGACCAATACAAAGAAAGGATTTTTAGAAATCTTGGCCAACTGAAAAGTATGAACATGAAAATTATGAGCATGTACAGCACTCAATACTTAGTTGGGGCTCCTTTTGCCTGAATTACTGCAGCAATGCGGCGTGCCATAGAGTCGATCAGTCTGTGGCACTGCTCAGGTGTTATAAGAGCCCAGGTTGCTCTGATAGTGGCCTTCAGCTCTTCTGCATTGTTGGGTCTGGCATATCGCATCTTCCTCTTCACAATACCCCATAGATTTTCTATGAGGTTAAGGTCAGGCGAGTTTGCTGGCCAATTAAGAACAGGGATACCATGGTCCTTAAACCAGGTACTGGTAGCTTTGGCACGTTGTGCAGGTGCCAAGTCCTGTTGGAAAATGAAATCTGCATCTCCATAAAGTTGGTCAGCAGCAGGAAGCATGAAGTGCTCTAAAACTTCCTGGTATACAGCTGCGTTGACCTTGGACCTCAGAAAACACAGTGGACCAACACCAGCAGATGACATGGCACCCCAAACCATCACTGACTGTGGAAACTTTACACTGGACCTCAAGCAACGTGGATTGTGTGCCTCTCCTCTCTTCCTCCAGACTCTGGGACCCTGATTTCCCAAGGAAATGCAAAATTTACTTTCATCAGAGAACATAACTTTGGACCACTCAGCAGCAGTCTTTGTCTTTAGCCCAGACGAGACGCTTCTGACGCTGTCTGTTGTTCAAGAGTGGCTTGACACAAGGAATGTGACAGCTGAAACCCATGTCTTGCATACGTCTGTGCGTAGTGGTTCTTGAAGCACTGACTTCAGCTGCAGTCGACTCTTTGTGAATCTCCCCCACATTTTTGAATGGGTTTTGTTTCACAATCCTCTCCAGGGTGCGGTTATCCCTATTGCTTGTACACTTTTTTCTACCACATCTTTTCCTTCCCTTCGCCTCTCTATTAATGTGCTTGGACACAGAGCTCTGTGAACAGCCAGCCTCTTTTGCAATGACCTTTTGTGTCTTGCCCTCCTTGTGCAAGGTGTCAATGGTCGTGTTTTGGACAACTGTCAAGCAGTCTTCCCCATGATTGTGTAGCCTACAGAACTAGACTGAGAGACCATTTAAAGGCCTTTGCAAGTGTTTTGAGTTAATTAGCTGATTAGAGTGTGGCACCAGGTGTCTTCAATATTGAACCTTTTCACAATATTTGGGATTTTCCTTAGTTGTCAGTTATAATCATCAAAATTAAAAGAAATAAACATTTGAAATATATCAGTCTGTGTGTAATGAATGAATATAATATACGAGTTTCACTTTTTGAATGGAATTAGTGAAATAAATCAACTTTTTGATGCTATTCTAATTATATGACCAGCACCTGTAGTCTTTGGTTTTCAGATTGCTTGAAGAACAACGTTGAACAAGATTTAAATAATCCACAAAATAATCGGCAGAATTATCAATTGTCAAAATAATTTTGTTGCAGCCTTTTACGTTTATTTTTTTAGTTCCAGCATTTTTTCTTTATATCAAAAGCCTCCAGAGCTCACTCAAGAGGCTTAAAGACTGTAAACAAATTAGAGGTAGAGGAAAAAAAAAAAAAACAGCATTGCTCTGATATACTGTGGCCCTGCTTGCAACCTAATTTCAACTAATTACCATCAGTCACTCAGCACAATGAGTTCTCAAAGCTGAGGATTTGCACACACACACACACACACACACACACACACAAAAAGCTGTTTTCTTTCAGTTTTTCATTTTGAAGCAGCAAGTGTTTGTTTGTTTTTAAGTTGTATCTCTCTGATAAGCTTTTTTCTTTTCTTTTTTTTGTCTGTGGCCTCATTTAAAATACATAGAAATGGCTCTAGTTTGATTAAAGATGTATTCTTGAGTAGGATAAGTCAATAATGCTTTGATATTATTGCTTGGTTTATCATATTGTATCCTCTTACAGTGGCTTTACAGCTGTCTGTGCTTTACAGTACACCCTCAAGTCCATGTCGAGAAGCCCTAGGGTCTTTCAGCGTCTATATCTGAGCCACTGATCACTGGTTTTCCTCCCTGACAAACCCCCACTCACATTGCTGATCTCAAAGGCTTACATTGTTCCTGACATTTGCTGCAGTGCTTCACATTTGAATTTCCTCCTAAGCATGTCTTGACTTTTTGAGAGGGGGTGAGTAAGAGATATCAGAGAAACATCAAACAAATGAGTGTGTACGGACAATAGCGTGAATTATGAGTGCAGTCGTCCTGAGGGGCAAAACATCCAACAAAATGATTTTACATCCCACAGGGGGCTTCTTATGGCTACGACGCCGCTGTCTGTGGCCTCCGTGGGTTGTCCATAACAAGAGTTGCAGAGGACCTTCCGCAACTTTTCTTGGACTTAATTTTTGTTGTTCAGACCGTGTTTACCTAAAACATAGGTTTTAATGTTTTTCATTTTTAATCAGTTTGATTTATCAAAAACTCTTTACTGTGATTATTTCTGTGCCCTGCGTGTATGTGTCAACCCTGGCATTATAAAGCGTGGCATATATCTCTGTAGAGGGTGAAGAAATGCTACGACTGTGCCGTCTTTGCAGCAGCGTCTAGACAGCAAAGAGAAATTGAATTAAAAACACAAATTCCCAACAGCATGCAGCATTTCCACTGATTTTGACAAAGCGCATGTGACGTCTCTCGGTGGGCCCCCCCACCTCTCCCAAAAAGATGAAGGTCTTTTATTCAGTTGCATCTGACAAAAGAAATCGCGACTTGGTACAGAAGCAGCAGAGGCATATTTTAAGACACAAAGAAAGCGCTCTCTTTTTCGGTCACAAAGCACAGAGGAACATCCAACAAGAACACAAGAGCACTAGAAGATTGGAGGATCAGCGCACTTTCTTCAGCTGGAGAGTACTGTGAAGCGTTTGATCTGAATATGTAACCGGAGCACTGTTGGAGAGTGTGTATCTGGAGTTCCAACCACAGAATATGTGTGTGGTGGATAAACTGTACATGGGCGAGTGGAGGAGTTTGACTGTGCATGTTTTGTCTGCTCAGAGATTCTTTCTCGTCTCTGCTCTTTATATTTTGATTTCATATTTCAGCTCCCCTCAGGTGAGCAAGATGAAGTGTTAATGGAGAAGATGTAGTATCCTGGTGATGTCCCATCAGTCCGCAGGCCCGGCTCAGGCAGGAGAGCATCAGTCCTACTAATCAGCAGAGAGAGCAATGCGCATGAAAAGCTGCCATCCTTACCTCCTCAATACTAGGGTCATTTCATCCCCAGCAGGGTTTCCTCATATGGAACCTCATTTCTTCTCTGGATTTCTCATCTGTACCAGACTGGGGCCAGATACTCCACGCCCACTCTCTCCACTGAGCTTTAAAGTCCTGCTGTATAACCCAAAAATTTTACACTTGATTTGTAACCGTGTCTCCTTCTGTAGACATGAGCAAAAATTGACTTTTGATATTATGGTAATTCAGTAGCAGGAGTTCTGCTTTTTGTCTTGAAGAGTGCACTCTCACTCCTTTTCCACTGTAAGGCCGTGTGTCCACTAAAGTGTTTATTCTGAGGCTAGCGTATTTTTCCAATTGTTTTACAATGGGGCGGCATGTTTTTAAAACATCAGGAGCGTAACAAGGTTTCACGCTAAGCGCTTGACGTTTTTTACCAGTCGCAGAGAGTTGAAGAATGTTCAACTTTGGGTAAAACGCAGTGCTCATCACTGTCACTTTTTACTCAGCCTTTTACTCAGTGGAGGAGGGGCGGGACATATACCACATCGACCAACCACCACATTCTGCTTGTAAAACGTCAACAGATGACAACAAGAAGCATAATAACTTAAACAAAATAATTTAAAACAAGAGCCAGAGCAAATACTTTACATTGTATCGACATTTTTATATGTAAACAATACAGAAACAAACTATGTGAAATGAGATACTAGTAACACTTCCGCGGATATTCCGTATCATAGCAAGCAAAGCGTCTCAACTGAAAAAAAAAAAAAAACTGCGCTGCCGAAGCACTCTCAAGCGCCCACAGCTAGGCATTTCCAGCAGAGTGCTAGCATTTTCAGCTGGCTTTGTTGGACATATGGCACTGATATTGATGAGCCAGTGCATTGATCTGGAACCTTCTACGTGTATTCAGTTTGTCAAAATGGTTACAAAACTAAATCGCTCCCAAAATAATCAACAATCTTAGTCTCCTTTTTCTATTAATGAATTTGAATTGAATTAGCCACACCCCAAAGGAAGCTGAACTTGAATGATAGGAATAGGAATTTGCTGAACTGGATTTAAAAGAAATTAAATGCAGTTAAGGAATTGAAATATTTATACAAATTTCAAATTTTTAACAAATTTCTATAAGTGACATTTCAAACATGTGCCTGAATGTCTATCACTATGTCTGTCTATCTATATCTGTTTAATTATCTCTTTCTGTCCCTCTGTCTGGCCTACCTATTTACCGGTCTCTCTCTCCTGTCTGTCTTTCTATAAGGCCTTTAAACTTTTAAAGCCAGTATTTAATGTTTGTCTTTTCTACTTAAGAATTTGTTCTTTTAAATCTTTATTTATTTGATTTTAGATTTCAAATTAATTTGAATTCTTACATTTGAATTTCAATTCTGTATCCTTTTTTTGCTACCTCAGTTAAAATTCAGGAATTGAAGTGTAATTTAATTAATTCTCAATTTAATTCTGAATGGCGCAAAGCTACTGTATTTAGACTGCAAACACCCAATGCAACATTTCATATGTGTTAAACTGACCAACATTCTGATTTTATGTGCAGAACGTAAGTGTTACACAGTGTCCCTATCCACTTTGTTTTTCCCCTTATTCACATAAAGGCACTGAATTACTTTGGATGTTAATATATGCTTTTAAGCACATTTGTATGCAGGTTTTGAAGTAACATGCCGCTTTTCCACCATCAGGGCGAAGATTTATGAAAACTTATATGATTTTTAAAATGATCATAAATCATAAATTCATAAATTTACAAAAAATTTTACAAAAAAATCATAAATTTAACCGTTTTGCTCCTATAGTGTGTGGAGTGCTGTGATGTGACAGCACACCACACACAAAAAGATTTTCAAAAAGAGTCCTGACTGTGAACACAGGAAATTTCACAAAATCTCTCGAGACATGACGGACAATAGGCAAGAAGAAATTGCGACAATAGTGTTTGGAATGATTTTGGTATGTTTTACAGGACACGTTGTATACACAAATCGACAAGCTGTCCATCTCTGCTGTCCAAGTCCATTTAACTTTGTGCTGTGCCATAACTGCATTTGTCAGCTCGCTTTCTGATGGATATGGTTTCGTTTCACGTGATATTCTCCAGAGCGTCCTCAGAGTTTGTCCTCGGGGTTCCCCCCACACATCAGGATTTCTGACCGTAAATATTCAACATGTTGGAATAAATACTCACGATCAGGGCGCCTCCGACGTTCTTCCCAGCAGATTAAGTCACTCCTCACATCACAGGAAAATCTGAAAAGATAATCTGTAGAACCATCAAGATAAAGATAATCGGGACATTACCTATGATTATCGGAAGGGGAGAAATCGGCCTAAAATCAGCCTGATAATCTTGTGGTGGGTTTTAGTTATTTTCCACTTAAACCTGGTACAGAAGCAGCAGAGGCATATTTTAAGACACAAAGAAAGCGCTCTCTTTTTCAGTCACAAAGCACAGAGGAACATCCAACAAGAACACAAGAGCACTAGAAGATTGGAGGATCAGCGCACTTTCTTCAGCTGGAGAGTACTGTGAAGCGTTTGATCTGAATATGTAACCGGAGCACTGTTGGAGAGTGTGTATCTGGAGTTCCAGCCACAGAATGTGTGTGTGGTGGATAAACTGTACATGGGCCAGTGGAGGAGTTTGACTGTGCATGTTTTGTCTGCTCAGAGATTCTTTCTCGTCTCTGCTCTTTATATTTTGATTTCATATTTCAGCTCCCCTCAGGTGAGCGAGATAAAGTGTTAATGGAGAAGATGTAGTATCCCAGTGATGTCCCATCAGTCCGGCTCAGGCAGGAGAGCATCAGTCCTACTAATCAGCAGAGAGAGCAATGCGCATGAAAAGCTGCCATCCTTACCTCCTCAATACTAGGGTCATTTCATCCCCAGCAGAGTCAGCCTGATAATCTTGTGGTGGGTTTTAGTTATTTTCCACTTAAACCTGGTTCGGGACAGCACAATTACAAACCGTTCTCGGCCCAGAATTCCCAGCACAGTTAGATAACCATGCTGAAGAGTGCTGTTAGAATGCGTTTAGTGATGTCAGAACTCAGGATTGGTCACTTGTCTGTTGCTTAAGTTAAGTCAGTAATAACATTAAAATAAATATCTGATCATCCTCCATAACACCGTTGCTATTTACATCTTATATCATCTGTAAACTCTTGCGTTACAAAGGAAACGACTGACGTGTTTGTATTGCATTCCAAAGAGCTCTGTTATCAGTCCCACAGTGGAAAAAGAAACCACATGGGCTGGACTGGCATGCAATGGAACTGTTAAGCAATGAGAATAGTTTGGCCCAATGGAGGAAAAGCAGCTATAGTCAGTTAAGTCATTATTCAGCCTTTCAAGGCAGTGGAAACAGGCTAGTTCTGAGAGACCTGCTCTGGCACAAGAACCAGCACCATGTCTGAGCCTGAAACCCTGGTTGGCCTAAAAAGGTGAGGTGGTGCAGGGGATGTCTGCGTCTCTCCAGGGACACAGAAACGGATTGATTACCCAATGAGTCTGCGTTTTGCCTGCTTTCTGTCCTATATAGTTTGTGCTCCAAGCTTGACAATACGAGCAAAACTGGCAGCAATTCAATGGATTTATTTGTAGCAGAGCAGGTTGCACATTCGGCAGCCTTGTTCGTTTTGTTTTCCTGAATCTGTCTTCACTTGTCTGAAAACACTGGTCTCTCTGACTCACATTCCATTAAGAGGCTTTTCTGGAAAAGCTTATGAAGTGTAGAGAGAACTAAAGCAGCAAAAATGTTTGAATAGAGCAGAAGAGTCAATAGATGTCTGAATAGACTGAGACTCTCTCTCATTACACTGCCTGATTGAACAACGAGAAAATTCACGATGAATCAGGCTTATGGTAAAGAGCCTCCAGTGCCTTCTCTCTTTTCCTTTCTCACTCTCTGAGCAGTCTTTTAAAGTGGGATAAATTGTGAAGTAATATAAACAGAGGATTGGTCTCTTCTGGAGCAGTCGATGATTGAATATGAGGGCCCCTGCGTTGGGAAGTGGGTTAAGTCAAGGAGTTATTAAGAAGACGGCTGGAAATGACAGCGATGCCAAATGGAGCCAGTGGCTTGGGACGGGTTTGAAGCCAGGATGAGTTTTCAGGATAAGAGCTGGATTTAAATAAATTGACTTTCCCTTCCCGTGACTAAAACGGATTGTTGTCGAGAGTGTTGGGGCCAAAGCGAGCGGCAAACATTTATAAGAAATCCATAGCCTTGGAACAAACAACACGGCTCCTCTCGTTTTCCTCGGCATGCTCCACAAAGCCCCGTCGTCGTGACTTTCAATCCCAGTTACGTAATCCATTTACCACCTGTAAAGCTAGCCCAGGAAATTGCCTCCTCAACCAATTGGTCAACAAGCTTTTTAAGGATGTCACATGGACATCTCTTTTAATTCTGTTTAAGAAGCCGCTTCGCCCAGGATGAGTGCAGATGTGGAAAGTCACAGTGATGCCCTATTAACTAAGTGAGCGAGTCACAAGATGCACACTACGTAGTCATCAATCTCTCCTCCCGGTAAGCACATTCTAATTTACAGCCTCAAGCTGTGGCTTTACAGCCTAGTTTCGCCTTCATGGCTTTGTGCTGAAAATGTGTCAGGATTCTAAGCATGGCATGAATCAATCTGTGGCATTCTCCTTTAGATATTTTAGTGTTTTATATCCTAATGTCGGGTGCACAGAGAGGTGATTGGTTTTGGGTGTGTGTGTGTGCGCAATTGGGTTATGTTGTGTCCATTAAATGTGTGTTTGTTGCATGCACGGTTGTGTGTGTGTGAGTAAAAGAGAAAGAAACTGCTCATTTGACAGGCCGTAAGTGTTGTTTGGCGTGCACTCTTTGTGGGTGTGTGGGACTGCTGGAACAACAGCTTCGTTTTTAGTGCACTCTTGTCGAATGGATAAGAATAGACTGTCCCTGTTAGCACTGCTCTCTTTCTTTCCTGGTGTCTGGTGTTTGCAGACCACCTGTGCTGTAGAGAGGAGGGACACACAGAGAAATTTGGATGGAAATATAGCTGTTACATGCTGTGTATTGAGTGTATTCTGTGCAACCATTCTCAACAGAAAGAATATTGTTTGCAAGGCATTAAAATACATGTACGTAACAATAAAAAAAAAAAAAAGTATTAGAGCAAGTCACACTTTTGTCAGCTGGCCCGAAACATATTCATGCTGGTCAGCAGGCCATCCTTTAGTTGAGTCCTGGTATGTATACAGATAAAATAGTTTTTCATCTGCCATTCTTTACAGGTCGTGGCTTGTACACACTCAATAACTCAAGCACCTCAACAGAGATGCACCGGTCGACCAGTAAATCATAAATCAGAATGAGACAGTTTTTTGTATTGTTTTAGCTGATCTCTATCCAGACTTGCACACAACTGCATTGCAATAGTTTCCCAAAATGTCATTTGTGTGGAAATATTACGAAGTCTGTGAACAGGACGTTAACAAAGGCCAGAAACGGGACACATCAGAGACGGATGCAAAGAAGATAACACAGATGCGCCAGCAGAGCAAATACACCAGGCACTCACTGTTAGCAAAATATGAAAAAAGTATAAATATTGAATTGGGGGTGGGGGTTATATGAAGAGAACTGTCTTCAGAAAAGTTTTGATGGCATTTTCTTTTCCTCTTACCTCTGTATAAAGTAGTATTTATAAGGTGCTTTGTGTACAGCAGTAACTAAAGAAACTGCTGCTGTTCCATAAGCGCCACCTACTGTCAGAGAGTGAATTTGAATTTTCATTCAGTCTGCTTGCTGTTTTTGTTTTGTGAAGGTGTGTCTTATCTAGCATAATTTTACAAATCTAAAGTCAGACCATTCTGTTTTTGCTTAAGATTATACAATCTAATTTAAGGCTCTGTCCACATGAGCACAGGTATTTTCAAAACCACAGCTTTTTCTATACGGTTTGGCCGTTCGTCCACACGCAAACGCAGTGTCGGGTCACTAAAACCAAACTTTTTTAAAACTCCATCCTACTTGCAGTGTTGTCGTGTGGCTGATGAAAACTGAGATTTTGGCTTGTGAAGTTGGAGTGCGCGCTATCATCTAATTTGTTTGATGGCAGATTATGCGTTGCTATCTCCTTTGTTTACATGAGGCGAGTCTGTGCAATGGTGGACGTAGATATAAACCATTTTTTATAACCATTATAACCATTTTTCAGGCTTCTGATTGGCCAACATGGCTTTACGGTTAGGGTTATATCACCACCTGTTTTTCAACGAAGGAGGAAAAAATCTGTTTATAAAAATACATGTGTATGTGTGGAGTAGGCCTAAATTAAAAAACAACTGTTCATGCTACCTGTGTGTAGCATCTTTGTTTGGATTGTGATTAAAATGCAGTGGTTGCCTCTAATTTCAAATGGCTACAGATATTTTTTTTTTGTTTAAGGCCAGTTTGCCTGTTATAGAACACATACATTTGCTTAAAGAAAAAAATCGGCAACCGGTGTCGGAATCGGACAATTTAGCTATGAAAAATTGGTGCATTACTACACCTCACCATTGCTAATCATATGTATTGTCTGAAAAAACATTGCTTAGGTACATCCATCAGCTTTTCTCATGCTTAAGCAGCTTGAGGGATTATGTGTGTATGCATGGGGACGAGATGTGTAGATTCTTGTCGTACGGTGGCAGAATTAACCCGCATCTTGTTTGTAGGCTCGACAGGTAGCTCTGGAGCTGGAAGCCAGCCGCCCCTGACAGCGGCATCAATATCACGTCTGGGGGCCACAGGCGGGGAAGAAATTTCTGCTGCACATTTCACAACTCCCATTGATACTTTCAGTGGTTGCCATGACAGCAAGGTGCTGGTTTTAATGGAAGTGGTTTTGTTAATATAAAATTGAGCCGTGGCCATAACATCTCTCCCACAGTGCAGCAGGTCTCCATCGATCAGAGGTGAACATGCGGCGCTCCACCCCTTTTTTGTGCACTCTTATTAGGACAAAGGAAAATGAAATGAAGCAGTCATAAGATTCATGATGTGTCTCAATTAAGACACAATCAGAGCACATCTCAGTGGTGCAGTGGCTCTTTCCCTACCCACAAGCATGAAAGAGCAGAAGGTTTTCTGTTTTACGATGTCATGCATCTTTGATTGCTTGTTAGGTTCCTGTGCCATATGCATATCCAGAGATCTGTCACTTTGTTTATTTGAAGTAGAACCTGATTATGTCTAAGTTTTCTTCTTTTTGGATGTTGAAACAATGTGCTAGAGAAGATGACAGTTTATCTACAGATACATGAACTCTCTCATAGTGCAGGGGTTTTTAGGCCAAAAATTTGACAAAATAAATGTACAAATGGTACACAAAACTTACGATTCAGTACGTACCTCGGTATTGAAGTCACGGTTCGCTACAGATTCGGTATAGCAGGTGGAGAGAAAACTAAACATAAAATTGCTTTTTTTTTATTATTATTATTAAACAGTGGTTTACTGAACAAATTGTGTCTCTGTTTTTAAATATATTACATTAAATTATAACTTCTTAGTTTCTTAAGGATACTAATGCTAATGCTATAAACTATGTAGGGAGCCTTTACTTAAACATTATGCCACTATAATATTAAAGGTTAACAACTGAGCCCAAACTATTAGCCTAAATTCAATTGCTATTTATTTTTAGATATAATAATCAACACTCAAATAACAAATTGTATGCAAAGATGTAAGCTGCACATAAGACAGTGTCTGCATTAACTTCTAAATCTAATTATAAAATTATGTTTTACTCCAATTCATTGTTGAAATATAATCATTTATACACAGTGGCTGTCATTTTCACGAAAGATTTATTTAAACATACATTAAATAATCAAGACATCACTAACAGATTAAGTAAAATATAATGAATATATAGGCTAATACACAGCATATATTAAGCGAAAGAGTTTCTCTGGTGAACTAACAAGCTGTGGACACTGAATATTTTACTGAGGTAAATGCTACGTGACATTGTTTACAAGCTGTTTTATTGACGTCTTACCACCGTTGAAACACAGATCGAGCGATTACAAGATATGATCGTTTTGGTAAGTTGTACTGTGTCTTTCAACATACCTTCAGATGTTTATTCATGTTTATTCTGTATCTAGCAAGAGGAAGAGATGATCGCGTTCACTCGCACTCCACTCTGCCGGTTAAACTCAGGCACCTATTCATAGTTTTCAGTCACGTCACTGCCGCAGAGCCCTGGCAAAACAGCCATGTAACTGCAGCACAATCCTGTAAATTTTCCATCTTAAAAACAAAAATATGTGAACAAGATGCAAGTTTTGGGTACTTGTGATCCATATACAGCACCTGCAGTGATTTCAATTACTAAAAACAGCGGGACGATTTTTTTAAAAGCCAACTTGAAAAACACTTTGTGGGTTGTACCAATGTGGATTAAATTAAGTTTAGCACTAATCAAGGATTTGTTGATCTGGGTTTTATTTTAAATTGAGTTGTGTTGCACCACGTAATTTTAAACGCAGAAAGACCGTTAGAATTAAAGGGCTGATCAAGCAGCATAGGCAGAGGGTGAACCGACACCAGGCTAAAGAATCCTTAGTGCAACCAACCCTTAAAGTGTCTTAATGTACTAAAACAGTGATATTAAAAGATCAAATTCAGTTTAACACTTTTTGATGATGCATACTATATACAGGCGAGCAGATGAGACCAGAATATGAACGCAATGGATTTTTTTAATAATGGTTCTCGATGGAAAAAATGCTTAACGAGAAACCTCGTGTTACATTAATATTCTGTGTTCAGTTGTTTGCCTGTACAAAGTATGCATAATCAATAAGGTGTATATTGAATTTGGTCTTTTATTATCACTGTCTTACTACATTAGATCTTACTACAGACCTGGTCAAAATGACTGGCAGGCAATGGAGGAAAGCATTGTTTTGCCCACCAGGGGGGCGTTCCCCTCAGGGCGTGACGTCACTTGAAAACTATCAATACAGAGATCTGTCATGCCACATCAAAGCGTGTCAAAACGGCTGTTCTGCCGTTTCCGTTTAAATTTTGTGATTTCGTGGGCAGAATTTGAAGGATGACAGTAACGATAGTAACAAAACGCAGAGCTTATTGCGATTATTGGTGGTGAATGGTGGTTAGGCTAAAATGCTGTATTCGTCATATACTTCTTTCGTTTTATCCACCTGTCTTTGTCCGTTGTGGTAATTCAAAATATATGTTTTAGGGCTGTCAAATTCATGTTAACTTAACATATTCATCAAACATATGTAACAATATTTACCATTTAACCAAATTTTGTGTACAATTACGGTTTCATCAATTGCGACCAATTGTGATTATTGCATTTTGTTTATTGACCTAGTTTTAAACCATAAGAAATAAAAACATACAAATGCATACAAATGCTATACAAATGAACTTGAATTGAATTAATCATAGAAATGACTTCTGTCAGGACCACTATCGTCAAATATGATTGATAATGCATAGAATTTGTATTGGCGGTATGATTCTGCTCTGGGCAAGAACTATAATTAGCAGATATAATTAATGTCAATAATTTAACATGTACACATATTTCAAGAATTAGTTTGATTCAGGGGAATCATGAGGCCTAATCCTGACTGAAGAGAGGAGGAGCTGGGGATGGAGGAGAGTAATTAGCTCCTGAGAAACACGGTAGCTACTGATAATACTGAGGAGCTTATATATGGATGCTGTGATAGGCGTCGTATTCCTATAGGTAGACGTGAGTCACCTGGGAGCTTGACTGACGTGACTTGCCAGAACTGACGCTAACGCTGGATTTCTGTCAGGCCCACTATCGTCAAATATGATTGATAATGCATAGAGTTTCTATTGGTGGTATGATTCTGCTCTGGGCAAGAACTCCCTGCGCATCCATGCAGCCTAGCATGGATAAGAGCAGGGAAAGCAGCAATAACCCCCCAAAACAAAACCATATGCTGATATCCCCCAACACAAACTGACTACGAAAATCTGAATGCTATGTTTCCTTAAAATGCAGTTACCTGAATGAGCCCAGTCCTGTAAAAACAATGAATTTATTTATTTATTAATTTTTATTTTTAAATGGGGGAAGCTTGCACCCCTGACGGCAGCAATCTGATACAACAGCATGTTGTAAATCACAGACTAGTATAAAACTAATATTAAACTAGCGACAGTCTGGTCGGGGAAGCATACGCCCGTTACCAAATACATTTTTTATTAATTTTTTTTTTCATGTTTACTATGTTCTGTGCTACAGTTTGCACCACGAATCGTTTTCCTGTCCCTACCGCAAAACTGCTTGAATCAGCGATGTATAGCGCTAAACACAAGGCGACCCGAAATGCATGTATGTTGCTATACAAACAAAAGTGACCCAACCAGCGTGCGCAGCGATCGAGCTGGTTGCCAATGACAACAGATAAGTAACGCACATTGCCAATACGATCGCAAAAGCTTTGCACAAACATTTTTTACTGAGAATGACTAGAAGCCTAAGCAACACTGATAGCCTTAGCAATAGCAAGTTGCCGATAGCTTTGTGGAAACATTCAGAGATGAAGGAGAGTGAAGTAGCTGGCTGTGACATGGATGCTTGATCTTTTCTTGATATCCTTCTTCATGCGGGGAGTGCAGATCCATCTGAACTTGTTCTTGAGTCAGTCATAGTATAATTTCATTGAGTGAGTCCATGTCTAATTGCAGCAATGTGAGAAGCAAAGCTAACTCAGTCACAAATCAGGCGGCTTATGATCAATGCAGCGAATTTGCGTGTTCAAGAGGTGAAATCCATGTGGAGAACGAATCCCTCTCGCTTAATTCTCGATTGAACAATTCCTAGTGAGATGATGCTGTTTTGCCTGTCGAATTCGCCATTTAATTAGGTCCTGAGAAATGCAGTAGCTACTAATAATACTGAGGAGCTTATATATGGATGCTGTGATAGGCATCATATTCCTATAGGTAGATGTGAGTCACCTGATGCAAGCTTGATTGACGTGACCTGCCAGAACTGATGCTAATACTGGATTTTACATGCTTTTCATGCGGGAAGCTGATATTGGGGTCCTTGGCTTCAAAGTTTGAAAACCCCTTTCATAGCACTTTTGAAGATATGTTGTTCTGTGCCTTAGAATGAAAACTGTGCTGGTGTAGAGAAAAGTAGCATCTTTTCCTTCAGGTTTATGCAGCGTCAGTACAGGAGCAAAGTGTGCATTTTCTTGACAGTGACAGAGTAGCGCTTGCAGTCTGCCATGCTTCTCCTCCCCATCTCCCCTCATTCCAAAATTTAATAAATAAAGAGAGGGTGAAAAAAGAACATCTGAACACCAATCAGAAGAATACACCTGTTCCTGTGAGCCACACTGATGATGTCATCACCAGCCTCTTTCCATCTCCCGGGAAGGCTGCAGTATCCTCCACAGGGAATCCTGGCATGGAAGTGTGAGACAAACGAATCGTCCAGGCAATATTTATCTCACTTATGGCCGTCCAACACATTGCTGCCGAGCAAATCTTGCCCACTCTCTCACAATTCCATGCTGATTTCTGTCCCAACACAAATCCTGTGTGACTAAGACTGGCTCGTCTCGCTCACTGCGGTCAGGTTCCATCTCGCCCCTCTGTGGTACGTTATCAGAAGCCGCACAGATCTCACACAGCGAGTGTTTCGTAGGAGTCGTGGCCTGGGCGGATGACTTGGCAGATTCTCAGCTGAGTTGATTAGTTGAGTGTTCACAGATACAGCTGCCACACTGCGTGGTAATAAGAACAACATCCCCGAGCCATGCGGCATTATTCTGATTACGACGGTATTCTAGCTATGACAATGTGGTAATTAGAGAATCTGCATGCTTCGATGAGTCTTCATCGCCACTCAGCCCCCAAGATATTCCTCATCTCTGGCTGAAGGCTAATAAGCACCCAAGCAGTTAAGAGCCTGAGGAGGAAGACACCTGTGCACATGGAACGGCAGGCCCGTTTAGGGACTAACAACTCAGCCATTCTTTAGGGAAGTTGGCTATCTTCTGGCAAAAAAAAAACAACAAAAAAAAAAACCCTGAAACGATCAGCTTTGGAATCTTAAAAGGATATTTTTTTCAAAACAAGTTGAGTTGAATACGGAAGGTGGTCTGAAGCTAGATATTTTACTTTATAACTTGTTATATTTAGATATCTAGATATTTTACTTTATAACTTTTTATATATATGTTATATCAGGATATTTATTAATATAACTCCGATTGTGAAAGTCATATACACCTAGGATGGCTCGAGGGTGAGTAAAGCTTGGGGTCATTTTAATTTTAAAGTAAACTAATCCTTTAACCAAACAGAAGTCAATTTCTTCAAGAAGAATGAAAGTCATACAGATTTGGAATGACATGAGGGTTATTAAATGACGACGATGATGATTTTTTTTGGTGGTGGTGGGGGGGCTGTTCCTTGAATTATTGGTTCAAAAAGACAAGTTAACACTTTAATCTATCTGAAACACTTGTATAAGTTACTACATTAGTAATAAAATATACCCACCGTATTCTGAATCAAACTGAAATGAGAATTGAGTCAAAAGCTTGTGAATCAAAATTAGAAATTTTATCAGAAAATTTGTATCGATATTCAGCCCTAGAACTGTACCTTCATTAAAACGAGCCTGGTCTCATTAGAAAAACGTACCTGTGGGAACGTTTTCGTGAGTCACAAAATACGTACCAATACGTACATCTCACTGTAGTTTCAATGTGAAATGTCCACTGAGTGGCGCTAAAAGTGTGTTCTGTTTTTTTTTTTTTTTTTTGGCCAAAACAGATAAACGTGAATATGGTACGTTTTTATGACATTTTTTTATACGAATCACTGCAGTTCTGATTTAAAATTTTGTCCAGTGAGTGGCACTAAAAGTGTAGTTCTCCGTTACATTTTAAAATAACGTACCACCAACATTACACCTAAACGTACCCACAAAAGCAAATGTGACAAAAAGCATCTGTAATCGTGCCGTTTTAGCTTGTTTGGGTCTCTCATCTTTGAGCTTTTTTACCGTGACTCGTTTTTCCCCGGATTCATACCCAAGGCTTCCTCGTCCTAAGTACAACTCTGTATCAGCTGAGCTACCGAGCAAGCTTATGTTAGAAAAGCGAAACATATGGAGCTGGTTAACCAATGCACAGTCCAAAATATATTCATTTACAAATCATGCACTTTGAAGTCATAACAATATTATGCAAGGAGACATGAAAACAAGTCTTTATCTGACCCTGTAACCGTAACTGTGTATGAAAACGATTAAAAGTGCTTGCTGTTTTACTGCCTCTAGTGTTCATTTCTGTTGGAAACTGCAGTGATATGTACGTATTGGTACGTATTTTTGCGACTCACGAAAATATTCCCGCAGGTACGTCTTTCCTATGAGACCAGGTTGATTAAAACAATAGACTGTTTATGGTGACTGCACTGACAGGCTTTGCAACACAGATCTGATTTGACTGACAGTGCTACGTTAACTAAAACTAGCAGAGTATGAAAGAAGGGACAGATAAAATATCACTCATGTGTCTCTTCTCTCTGAGATAAAGACCATGAAGACTATACAATCCCTCCATATCCACCACTGTGCTCTCATATGACAACCTGTCAGTCTTTTTGATACAAAGCCTTAGTTCTAATATCACATCACTCAATCAAACATGGCAATGCAGGAATCGGTCTGCTTTGCTGCGTAAATTAGATTGTCAGTCCACGCAATCCTCTTCACACATGATTATGCTCAACCTCGTCAGACTTTAATTGCAACCTCTTGATTGCAGGCTAGTAAGAGAGATGTGTTACCTTATTCGTTTAATCAGTGGAAATAGCACAGGTGTTCAAAAGCTGTCCGTGAAGTTTCAGGCAGTCATCCTCGCTCTTTGCCATCTTTCTTTCTGTTGAAAGCTTTAGAGAGGTGCAGAAGCTCAGGAGAGAGGCATGCTTGATGTCTCAACGGTCCTCCTCCATGGGGAGGACTTCATTAGAATCTAATTAGATGTGTGCTACACTTCCATTTGAATGGAAGTCACCGGCATGGAAAAGGGAAGTGTGATTTTCCAGTTGCTGGATGCTTAATGTTGTTTTAATTCTCCTCCCTGTTGCTACCAAATTTCCCTCACATCTGCTATGTTTGCACTCGATCAGTCTGCCGTTGAGAGTAATAGAGAAATCACCCCATTGAGAGAGAGGCAGGAAAATTCCAGCTCTCCCTCTGTATCTCTTCCCTTATGTTTGCTCTTCCTCATCTGCAATTGGAGGAGCAGTTTTCCTGTGGCGGTTTTTATCCGCATTAATCTCGGTCTTGGTAAAAACATCCACTTAATGAGTTTTACGGGATTGCAATCTGATTCTCTGCTTGCAGACTTGCGTGATACACTGTAGACCATAAACAGCTGGACCAGGGATGGCCAAAAAGCAAGAAAATAAAGATCTCTCTCCAGCAGAATGGCTATTTTAATTTCATCTCTGATACAGGAAGTAAGCACTGAGAGGAAGACATGGTCCGCCCATTGCTCTGTAATGTCCTCCTCTGCTCTTCAGACACGATTCAATTTGCTCACACCATCTTTATCTGCTCGTTATGTCACGAATGACTCATTCGCCAATGTGAAATGTGCTTGCTTTGAGAGAACAGAGAAGAGCTTTGCTCTCAGCAGCTAGAAGTGTGTAATAGATCTGGACATGTCACTTGGTTGCAGCATCAAACCAAGACAGACTGATGACACAGTCAGTGGACATTGACACTTAAAGGGTTAGCACCCAAAAATGAAAATTCTGTAATTTATTACTCACCCTCGTGTTGTTCCACACCTGTAAGACCTTCATTCATCTTCGGAACACAAAATTAAGATATTTTTGATAAAATCCGATGAGTAAGTGAGGCCTCTATTGCTATCAAGATAATTAACACTTTCATATGCCCAGAAAGCTACTAAAGACATATTTAAAACAGTTCATGTGACTACAGTGGTTCAACCTTAACGTTGTAAACTGACGAGAATACTTTTTGTGCGCCAAAACAAACCAAAATAATGACTTTATTGAACAATATCTAGTGATGGGCGATTTCAAAACACTGCTTCATGAAGCTTAGAAGCTTTACAAATCTTTTGTTTCGAATCAGTGGTTCAGAGCATGTATCAAACTGTAAAAGACACGCCCCCCAGTGGAGAACCATTGAAATTTCGAAACACTTAAGATATAACAAAGCCTCATTTACTGAAATCACGTGACTTTGGCATTTTGATACACACTCCAAACCACTAATTTGAAACAAAAGATTTGTAAAGCTTCTAAGCTTCATGAAGCAGTGTTTTGAAATCGCCTATTACTAGATATTGTTGAATAAAGTCATTATTCTCGTCGCTTCATAACATTAAGGTTGAACAACTGTAGTCACATGAACTGTTTTAAATATGTCTTTAGTAACACTGGGCATCTAAAAGTGTTAATTATCTTGCTGGCAATGCACTAGCAATGAACTAACCCTTTAAATGGTCATTGTCTGTGAGCCTATAATGATGGTGCCTGATAAGATGGTGTATATTTTTTGTTCTGCTTCATTGTCTTTGCTTTTACTTTTAGTATCAAGACATTTTTGGTAACCTTTCCAGCTGGAAAAGCTCATTTCACTTCCTGAAATATGAAATTTGGCTTTGGCATAAGAACTTTAGTTCTAGTCGAGGCTTTTCTTCCTGCCACATGACTTTCCCCTCAGGGCCGATAAAAGACTCAGTCAGTTAAAAATGAGCTGCTCTCCACACATCCACCACCTGTCCAGGGAGCGAACACCACCAGTAAGTACAATAAGTCAGGCGCTTGACTCGTTCAAGTCAATCAGACAGCACTTACTTCCAAGGTTAGAGTGAACATCAGCCACTTTCACATCTGAGAGCAGAGATATATCTACTACTTCTACAGGTATTCAACTGTATCGGCCCACAAAGCAAGAAGGTGCTTGACTACACCTGCTAAACCAGAAAATGTCCATGCAACTCATTTGTCATCACATTTATGGATTATCAGATTGCACCAACAGCATCAGTGCATTTCAAAAGGAATGTTATTGCAGGCCATGTTAGTGATGAAGTGCCTAGGATATAGATCAAAGAAACGATGTCATGTCGAATTTGAGTGAGAGAGCTGAAGCATTGCATATTACTTGCTCTCCTGCTATTCAGTTTAAGTTTATATCAGATACTGACAGATACTCAATAGTGTTTTCTGAGTTCTGGCTTAATATTACAGAGCACTTTGTCCTAGCATCTTTTCTTTTCTTTTTTTTGACAAAGTCTGAATGTTAAACTGATTTTAAATGTACAAACTAATCATTTTTCTGTATTTACAGGATGTCATTGAATGTCTTGCAATGACTGGACTGAAAAACAAGTTGCAGGGTAAGATGGGGTAAGATACCCTCCAGAGTAAGATGGCCCCACCACCTTTTATTTACCACTTGACCATAGATGTCACTAAATACATCAAGTTGTTCCAAATCTGTATACATTTTTTTTCTCTGCTGTACACAAAGGAAGATATTTGGAAGAATGTTTGTAACCAAGCAGATCTCGCCCCCATTGACTACCCTAGTAGGAGAAAAAAAATACTTTGGTAGTCAGTGGGGGATGAGATCTGCTTGGTTACAAATGTTCTTCCAAATATCTTCCTTTGTGTTCAGCAGAACAAAGAAATGTATACAGATTTAGAACAATTTGAGGGTGAGTAAATGATGACAGAATTTTCATTTTTGGGCGAACTATCCCTTTAAAAAATATTTTTACCATTTATTTACATGCTAATTGCATCTGTACATATGTTAGTTAGCAGTAAATGCACATTATTCTTAAAAAGGGCATCTTCCTCCATCTTACCCTACTTTGTTTCTTCATATTTTATTTGTTTATACATGAACATTAACACATTTATTTGTTCATTTATTCAATTTTACAGGCATGCAGATCAGGATTCTGATGGTCATATCAGCTTCAAGGACTTTGAAAATGTCATCAGCCATGGTTTGATACTCTCTACACAAGGCACAAAATAATACTTTCAGAAATGTTTCTGTAGAGAATACATACAACTAGATCTCCCCTAAAACAACATGTATTCTCAACCCAGTGAGTCTCTCCCCCCCCCCCCCCCCCCCCACACACTTTTTGTTTTTAATTTAAAGCTTTGACAGTCAAGTGTTCACACTGACTCTCCAATAGATAACTGTTAGCAGTTTAGTGAACATCATTTGGCCTTGCTTGTTGAAAGGAAGAGTAACTTAAGATGCTTGACACTTGGGTTTGATGATGAGTTTTGATGTTGTATCGATCCAGTTGGACCAAGCCTGCACCGTGTAATAGAGAAGCACACATTTCTATTGTGCAGTTGCCTTACAAACCACATTAAATTTAACCCAACCTCTCAGGTTCTACTTCACTAGGTGCAGGAACAATATTCCCTTCCCAGGCTTCTGATATTCTGCACTCTGTGCCTCGTAAAATCACTCCTGTGAGTTCTGTAAACCCATTTTATGGCACGTGGAGGGACAGATCTTTAAAATTCACCTCCACTGTTCAATTTTCATCTGCAAAATATAGACAGGTTGCCTTAAAATTGAATATTAACTATCACATTCTGATTCTGTTTTTGCAAAACTCGCTGCTAGCAACATATATTAAAAAGCCCAAGCGCACTCGTTCAGGGAGGATTTTATGTGACTTGTCTTGTTACATGCGATTATGGAACTGTAAATACTTGTTTGTGTTTTGAGAGATTTGCTGCACTCCCATCTGAATAAAGATTAATTTGTTTTTGTAATCAGTCCTGAGTCTTCATCTGTATGACATGACGCTCACTCTATCCACAATCCATCAGGGGGCTCAGGAGACATCAAGTAAGGAAATGGCCTTGGAGAAAAATAATCAAATACAGTTTTAATCAAATACGTGCTTAATCCACTCATAGGTTCATTTTCGGGAATGGCCCGCTGTTCAAATATAAACAGAGAGGCGCTAGTTTAATCTTCACCTTCCTATTTGAAACTCGATTAAACCAATCCCCCAGTTTAGTTGTCGTATTGTGCTGTGGGAGAGAGCGTGTGACACCGTGAGTCAAATCCGCATGTGGAAAGGTAGCGCTGTTTTGCTACGTGTCTTCAATCTAAGCCTTGCCAACAATGCAAAGAGCCATAGATTAACACATTGTGTGCCTGTTGTTTATGCCAGCAGTTTGAGGGAATAGACCATGTTCCTTTGTGTTCTCAGTAGCTTTTTTTTTCTGCAGATGAGGACAGCTTTCCCTTTTTCTCATTCGTTTTCATGGCATGGAGCTGCTATGAGCTGATAGTGAGGCAAGAATTCAACAATTGACAGTTGTGGACAAGACCAAACATATTGAAAATGCACCGTCCCACTCAGCCAGGGAGGAAATGCATGATAAAATGATTTAACAGGGTCAGACTGAAATCAAACTGCCTGGAACAAACCCAAAAGGAACTGAAAGAGGTGTGTTTGTTGGAATGCAGTGCTGGTTATTAAGTTTAGATATGCTGCAATAATCAATTATTCATTTGATCAAAGTAGAGATGTACCGATATATCAGCCAATAATTGGTATTGTCCGATTAAAAACAAATGTTCACACTATCTGCTATCGTGCGATAGTTGAAAAACAGCGGCTAGTCAGGGCCAATATATCCTGTCAATCAAAAGAGGGCAGGAAAATGCACTGAATTTGTGCGTTGTGTAAAGAAAATGCTTAGAAATGAGTTTGATGTTCAATATTAATACAACCCAAATGTTAATGTTATGGAAATGTTGAATTTGAATAAAATGAAAACTAAAAGACTTCCAAATCACATGAGTCAATATTTTATTCACAATAGAACATAGATAACATAAATGTTTAAACTGAGAAATTTTATGCACAAAATGTGCTCATTTCAAATTTAATGCCTGCTACAGGTCAAAAGTTAGGACGGTGCATGTTTACCATGGTGTAGCATCTCCTCTTCTTTTCAAAACAGTGTGAAGACATCTACGTATCGAGGTAATGAGTTTCTGGAGTTTTGGTGTTGAAATTTGGTCCCATTCTTGCCTGATATAGGTTTCCAGCCGATGAAGAGTTTGTGGTCGTCTTTGACGTATTTTTCATTTAATGATGTGCCAAATGTTCTCTATAGGTGAAAAATCTGGACTGTATGCTGGCCAATTCAGCACCCGGATTCTTCTACGACAAAGCCATGCTGTTGTAATAGCTGCAGTATGTAGTTTTGCATTGTCCTTCTGAAATACACCTGTAATAGACATCGTCTGGAGGGGAACATATGTTGCTCTAAAACCTTTATATACCTTTCAGCATTCATAGTGCCTTCCGAAACATGCAAGCTGCCCATACCGTATGCACTCCATACCATCAGAGATAATGGCTTTTGAACTGAAAGCTGATAACACGCTGGAAGGTCTCCTTCCTCTTTAGCCTGGAGGACACGGTGTCCGTGATTTCCAACGAGAATGTCAAATTTGGACTTGTCTGACCATAGAACACTTTTCCACTTTGAAACAGTCAATTTTAAATAAGCTTGGCTCACAGGACACGACGGCGCTTCTGGACCATGCTCACATATGGCTTCCTTTTTGCATGATAGAGCTTTAGTTGGCATCTGCAGATGTCACGGCGGATTGTGTTTACCGACAGTGGTTTCTGGAAGTATTCCTGGGCCCATTTAGTAATGTCATTGACACAATCATGAGTGATGAGTGATGCAGTGTCGTCTGAGGGCCCGAAGACCATGGGCATCCAATAAAAGTCTTCGGCCTTGTCCCTTACGCACAGAGATTTCTCCAGTTTCTCTGAATCTTTTGATGATGTTATGCACTGTAGATGATGAGATTTGCAAAGCCTATGCAAATCTGACATTGAGGAACATTGTTTTCCACAATCTTTTTATGCACTCTTTCACAGATTGGAGAGCCTCTGCCCATTTTGATTATATAAATTATATATCAGTTAATACAGATTAAATAAAATCTCTAATATTGGCCAATAACTACTTCAATAACAGCTTCAAAATGCAATGGCCAAAGATAAAGCACATGAGGGTTGTCAGATTTTATCAGATTTTCACTACACAATTATTGTCCAAAATAATTCACTAATAATTATCTTGATATCTATAGAAATTTAAAAAACAATAATAATAATAATAATAATGCTATAAGTGAAATTCATATTTGAATTTATTTTCTGTTTTTAGCCAGTAAATCAATCATTGTAAAGGTGCAGTATCGCCACCTATTATGTTAAAGTGCCAAACCCTAGTTCCTAGCGCTGGATTATTTATTAAATTATCATACGTATATATTATTAACATAATATCATCAATTCAGCACTTTTAACAATACATATTTAGCAGCTTTACAGAAAAATGCATGTTTCTACATTAAAATTTAGAGTAATCTGTTATTAGAGTTTACTTTGTCAAATTAATGTCTATATGTCAAAAACATACAGTTCTAAGATAATACAAATCATGCAGTTAGCTTATATTGTACAGTATATTTATTTAGGCAGAAACAATGATCTCATTAAAGCAATTATTACAAGTTGTGATCATAATGATTACAATATGTAGAAGATTTGGCAGTGGTGCATGTTTATTCAGAGTTGACGTCATCTGTCCTGGCAGGGGTTGGCTTCATCTCTTCACAGGTATTGGGTCATCTTAAATCTTCATATGTGGCTGGTCCAAACTGGAGCTGGTGTACTCTCTAGTTACCTCGGGATGGGCGTCCTGAGATAAAACAGAAAAGGAGAATAATTAGCATAGCTGTTCATAATATTTCAAGCAAAAGATAATTGTGCATTTGATCTGATATAACTGGAGTACAAGGTTACGAGGTACATCTGAATGCTTGGCTAAAGAGATGTGTCTTTAATCTAGATTTAAACTGGGAAAGTGTGTCAGAGCCTGGAACTTGATCAGGAAGGCTGTTCCAGAGTTAAGGAGCCAAATGCGAAAACACTGTCCCATATCCATACTACCAAAAGTCCAGAGTTTTGGGCAGATTGAAGGGCAATAGAAGAATGGTCATTTAGGGCCTTATAGGTCAGTAGCAATACTTTGTAATCGATACGGAACTTAATATATAACCAGTTTTTTTGTTTTTGTTTTGTTTTTATCACGGTTATCATCAATACCAGTATATTGCTACACCCCTAGTCACTTTTATGTCATGTCATCATGTTTTCCTAATAGGAGCATGACTGAGACGTGCAATCACTTTAGTTCTCTTAGCCTTGTCCAATCTGATGTGCACATGTGAGTGAGTCTGTTTCCACCACGTGTAAAGATCTGCACAAGTCATGGCTGTTTTGAAGCACCCTATGTCTAGGTATGTCTCAATAAGGCCTGCTTATTCCAGCGCGGTGTGTCTGTATTGAAATGAGCCTGAGAGAGAAACAAGGAGAGCAAGTTGGGAGGAGGAAAAAAAAAAAAACAAGCGAACATGGTAAGGATGAAATATCATTAATCAGGACTGGCAGATACAAATGAGGGACCTTGCTCCCTGCTCAGCCTGCTAGCAGAAAGAGAGTGTTGCCACAGAGCGTTCTATCTCTGGAAGACGAGAACCTCTGTTTCAGTCCATCAGTGCCATCTTTGTGGGGTTCTTGTGTAGTTCGGTCTGAGCAGACCTGTCACAGCAGCTTGTTCATGCTGTTGTCACCGCTGTTACCGAAAGTCAAGTCACTGTTAACATGATGCTCTCTAAAACAAAGTCTGGAGAGAAAATAATAGGCACCGTGTTTGAATGAAAGACTGCACGGATGGTCTTAAAATTCAATGTAACTTTTTCCAGTTCAGCGCACATATATTTACATTATAAATGAAAACATTGGAGCCGTGGCCTAACAGTTGACCTAGCAGGTGCTTTGAACCAAGGTGTTTATAGCAACAATGCAAGTTGGTATCCATCTTGTCACTTTTCCTCAGCCTATTTCCCACCTTCTTCAGTGGGGTTTATTTTTCTCTACAATTTTGTAACAATACAAAACACCAAAACAACAAAAAACAACAAATCTATTCCTCAAGGAAGTCTAGGTAACCAAGTAAGAGGAAAGGACACCAAGTATACCTTGCTTTCTAATCTGAGATGATGTACTTTATTATGCAATACTTTTATGTAATCTGAATGATTAAGATTTAAAGAGAAAGCAGCCTAATTATAAATTCTCAATTTTCCCTTTGGTTGGTTACCATCTGTAGTGAGGTTAAATATCTGCTCTGAGCTAGTTTTTGTAAAGGCTGATAAATGCCGATGGTGAAGGCACATTCCAAGGCACTATGGACTACAGACAGATAGTCCCACCCTAAATTCAAACCATTGGTTAGGCTGATGGTGTTGATGTTGATGTATGCACTTAAAAAAAAAAAAAAAGTATATTCCAAGTTCATTTTAAGTATTCTTAAGTAAAGTTCAAGTATATTTTTATGTAGTAAGTATACTAATATCAATGTACTAGAAGTATACTTGTAAGTGTACTGTTTCAGTGCTACTTGGCACTAAATTGGCCCATTTTTTAGTATATAATTTAGGTGTAACAGTATACTTTGAGTACACAACTACGTTTTTTGATTGTACTGCAACTATACTACAAGAGAGCTTATAGGTATACTGATAGTTTACTAGTCAAATACTTTTAGCACATTTTTTAGTTTATGAAAGTACACTTTGAAGTATGCCCTCAGTAAAATACTAGTTTAGTAATTTTATACTGCAAGTATTCTTGTAAGTTTTCTTTCAGTGAACATAACTTCATACTTATAGTTTACTATTCATACAGTATATTAAGTACTTTACTACTTTAAGTTTACTATGTTCCTATGTAGGTATTCATTTTTTTTATACTTGAAATATACCTTTGTACTTTAACTCTTTCCATTTTAAAAACATTTTATTCTAGCTTCATGCTTCCTTTTTTTTATCAACACTTGAATGTGGGCAAGTTTCATAAAAAAAATAAAATAAAAAAAAAGCTGAGAAAATCGCATTTTTGTCAAAGAATATATCCGGATCGGATTCAGAACGATGATCAAAACATAGATGGTGTAGCTCAAGTCCATCAACACCCCCAAAGCTTCACAGTCGTTAACCCTTCCTGGGTCGACATTTCATTCGGTAACTTTAGGCGGTTTTGAACTTATATGTGTCAGGCGTGTTCCAAGGAAGACGGAAGCAAAGATTCAAGTAACACAACAAAGTTTAATCTCAGAAACTGGAAGAACGGGTAACAGCAAACACAGTTGACATAAACAATAAGGGACACTGAACTGAACACAGGCAGGAACTTTAATGCACAATAAAAATGACAAACAGCTGTGAGGGTAATCAGTGTCCATGGTGAGTGATGAGTGGCGGGAACAGGGAAGCACATGACAAACAAACGGGACAAGGCGGTGACTGTGACAATATGCTGTTTAATGTTTGATGAACGCATTATTTTTCAGTTGTGGAAGCAATCTTCTATCACTTGTTTCTGCTTCTTCTTCACCTGTGTTTTCATCCGGAGATTCTGTATTCTTTTAGAAGATGCGTAATAGCGCCCCCTACCATATAAAAGTGAAAACATGGATAGACATAAAATTCAGTCAATGGCGGGAGAAAAGTAAAATATTTGAAGTAATTTCCTATTGTACACTACAAGTGGACTAGCCTACACAAAAATTCAGACACTTTCTTTAAGAATAAATATTTTCAAACAATGCAAGTTTATAAGACAGTGTGAAAAACTATGTGAATAAAGTATTTAATAGGCTACTCAATCAAAAGAGTAAACACATCTACAAGCCAAGTATACTTAGAATACTTAATTATACTTTTAAGTATATCTCGATCAAAAGATTGAGTACAAGTTTCTGTCAGTATATAAGGCAAGTATACTTAAGTGCAATTTTAAGTATATTTCTGAGAAGTACATAAAGTGTATTTATGAGAAGTACATAGACTGAAAGTACTTCCTTATTTTTAGTATAAAAGAAGTATACTAATAGCACACTTGAATAAACTTCTTTTTCATATGGGTGGTGAGTTTTCCAAGATAAAATACAAAATCCATCAGATATATGGTGTAGAAATGAATGAATCTGCCTTATGTATGTAGAGAAATGGCACATGCATCATCAGTAAATTAGAAATTTACCGCTGATTACTCTTTGAAGTGACATTAATGATGCAATTACTCTCTGAAGTCATTTTAATGAAGGCAATTAATGTATAATATTGTAATATATTTATTGAGAATGTTGTCTTTTTATGCCGTACAAGACCTTGATCTCACGGTAAATACTCTGATTTTAAACATTCAAGACTTTCTTGTGAACCTGTCTTGATAGCGTAAAGACTGCATATGACATTGAGTGCAACAAATGTTGCCTTCATGCACATGATTCATTTTACTTTATTCCTTGGTGGCTGGGCGCAGAGTCTCTGAACTCTAATTATATGTGCAAACAGAGCTGAAGCCCATATTACTGTATCACAGAGGGTTTGGCTCAATTAGCTTGTGTAAATATCACACTGGCAGCCACTGAAGAGCCTCTTATCACCGTATTATGTTTAAAGGTGCTGTTCTGTTTCACTGGCTTTGATTCATTATTGCACAAACATTAAATAATTATGTTTCAACAAGCCTTTTCTGTTTCTACGCTAATTAATTAAACCTCATCAGTAAATTTAATATCTGAATATGATGCATTCATGTTGCTCGTTTATTGATTTATCAATGAATTTTCTTAGCATCACGCAGCTCACAAATGGCTCACACAGGAGAAGATTTTAAAACAGAAGTGTGTGATAATATTGTGTGGTCTTTTTTGGTAAGTTCACTGAAAGATTCATACAGAATTGCAACCCACGGATCCCATATGCTGCATGTTAACTTTATGGTGGCTGACAATCAATTTAGTGGCTAATAAAATTAACATTTTATTTGAGTCCAAAAAAATGAATGGCCAAATGAATCATTATAAGACAACACTGATATGTTACAATAATAAGCCACACTGCATGTTAGTTTTTCAACATATTGTCTGTTTCCTTCAACAGGTCGCATATGTGTATGCCACAACAGGCCCGTGCGAATTGAACAAACAGACCAGATGCATCTCATCAATTCTCTCTGCTTGTCCCTGTGCGGTCTGTCCACTAGTTTGTGATTCATGGCACATGGGCCTACTAATGACCAACATCAGCGTTCAAGCCAAGCTGGAAGATTAACCAGCACACGACTTATTATTGACATTGATAAAATGGGGACACAGACAAATACACAGACTATTTAGGAAGAGTAGACAGTCAGTCTGTTGGAAGGAGGTCATGTTTATTTATGGCACAGCTACATAGAGTGACAATAACAACCAAGTCAACATGTATTTTTCATTGTTGAAATGAAAATTGGAGTTTGTGGCTTTTTGTCTGTTATCCATTTACCATGTCCTGCCCCTACCCTTGCCCCCACCTGCTTCAATACAGAAAAAGGTGTTAAACAGTTAATTCACCCAAATATGAAATTTCTGTCATTAATTACTCGCCCTCATGTCGTTCCACACCCGTAAGACCTTCATTCATCTTCGGAGCACAAATTAAGATATTTTTTCCCGATGTGAGCCGTCAGCTCCAGACTAGTTCACTTCAGTTTGTAGCGGTTAAGGCCCGGTATACTTAATTTACCACTTTACGCTCCGTCTCGCGCACAGTTGAGCGCGTGAAGCCTTTCAAATATATCCTTTGCCTGTGAGCGCGGAAAGAAGCCCGACCCATGCACACGAGAGTCAAAGCTAGTCTACAGTCTAGTAAACATTTCTTGCTTGCGCCGACTGAAAACATGAGAAACAGCATGAGACAGGAGACATTGCAGTACTGAACATTGAACGGTCCATGCATGTGGATTTGGATAAAACAGGTAATCTCTTTGATGCCGTGCCTGAACACCGTTTATCCCTTCACAGTGGCGTATAGCATATGGAGGACCAGAAGTGCCACTTAAAAATAAAACGAATAATCAGTTAATTAATTTATTAATTTAAACATAAAAATTGTATATTAATAAATCACTTTTTAAATAGGCAAATTAATTCCTGTTTTTAAATGTAGTTTAATAAAACAATACATTTAAAAAATCTTTTTTGAATGTATAAATAAATAGACAAATTTGAAACGTGTTAGTTCATTTCTTAAAACATAGATCAATAAAACAATAAAAAGTACATTAGTAAATCATTTTAAACGCGGATTTAATTTTTTTTTCTCTCTATTTACCAATTGCTTTTCTTTGTCGTTTTGCCAAATGCTTTTCTTTATCCATTTGTCAATCGAGTGGTAAAATGCCATTGGACAGTACACACGTGGGAGCAACCAATCAACTTTCGCCTCAATTTGACGAGCCAACCCTCTCTCACTTGTAAAACTACACGTCATTACAGCGGGAGTTTAAAGACTGGTTCGAAGAAGAAGAAGACAAATTCGAGCAACGCAATTACGCAAAACGCAGGGGAGTCTGAACGTGTTTGGAGAGGGATTGTAGGGGATTTGTTAGCTTTAGCTGATTTCTGCGAAAGAAATTCTCCTCTCGATTATCATTTTATATGTAAAAGAGTTTTACAGTTTAGGGAAGACTTTGTAAACGCAGCGGATAATTGTGGTTGTACAATAAATGGAAGGATTTGGGTTACCAGTATGTCTTATGTACCAGCAGAAGAGACAGCAAGATGTATTGGCCTATAACGATTGACCGCTATAGTTAAACGCGTGTAGGCCGCTCAAGGCATGGTAGCCTAAACATTTTAGGATTGACCTGCCTATCTATAATAAAACATTTTCTTTTACATACTTTAAACCATTATGTGCTAGTTTTCGTCAGACTGTCCTTAGCGACACACCGATACAGCTTTCTGTCTCTGCTGGTACATCCAACAACGCTTGGAAGTACAACCATAGCGTGAGGGACTGTCGTTGAATGACCTCATCAAACTTAACCCAAATCCTTCCATTTATTGTACAACCACAATTATCCGCTGCGTTTGCACCGTCTTCCCTCCACTGTAAAACTCTTTTACATATAAAATGATAATCGAGAGGAGAATTTCTTTAGCAGAAATCAGTAGGGATGGGTAGTTCGACACACTAGTGCTCCGAAACAGTGTTCCGGAGCATTGCTTGAACTGAGGCGGTCACGTGACCTGTGGAAATGAAGCTTCGATACCTCACTGACACGTCACGTCGGGCTCAAACGAACGAATATTTTCTAAAGCTGGTGACGTGATTAGCAAAAAAAAAAAGGAGCCGCTTAAGCTCCAGCACAGTAAAACAAATGTTGTTTGTGTTGTTTTGTAAGGAACACACAAAAAATGGTGCAATGAAAAAAATCACAGACCTAATTTATTGGCGTATTAAACAATCTATTTAGAAGGTGAAAAGATACAAGTTTGATGCGTGTAAAAACAGAAAGAACAAAAAGTCTTTATTGTTATTGTATTGTGCAAAATTCAATGACATTTCACTGCACACACACTTTCTAATGACATATATGGTTAATAAATATACAAATAAACCTTACAATGACATCCCAAAGAATAAAGCGGAATGACAGAGGAATGTAGGAATTTTTATTGACCACGAGATGGCGAAGTAGAGCACTGTTTCAAAAGCTTCGAAGCACCGATGCAGTTTGTTGTAAAAGCCTCATTGCTAAAAAAGCTTCGTTCGGCACATCCCTAGAAATCAGCTAAAGCTAACAAATCCTCTACAATCCCTCTCCAAACACGTTCAGACTCCCCTGACATTTTGCGTTGCTCGAACTCGTCTTCAAACTCCGGCTGTAATGACGTGAGAGAGTGAGAAGTGAGAGAGGGTTGGCTCTTCAAATTGAGGCGAAAGTTGATTGTGTACTGTCCAATTACATTTTTCCTCACTCGAATTTCTACATAACTATTTTAAAACAACATCTGGAGGCAATAAATATACTACAATTCCATGATTCTGTGTGTCATGTGTACTAAAGTCTGTCAATCATCATTAGAGCACCACCCTCAGGCTGAATAATGCAAGGACATTCGAGTTCTGCCAAAAGTGTGTCCAGCGATGTGTTCAGCGATTAAAATATAAAGCTTACAAAATGGTTATCATAAACCTCTTCACCCGCATAACTCTCACGCAAAGTTTGCACATTGTTTGTGTGATATCCACTAGCTCGCCATCATGGTTTAAAATGGAAATATTTTCAATATTGCGACGTGAAAAAAAAAAAAAAAAAGTCCTACCCCCCTAACTCAAGAGTCAAATGTCGCCCATGTACGTTCATTTAAGATATAACCAAGATATAAGATATAACCAATAATGTTTGTAATACTCGCCAAGACAAATATGAAATACTGTTATTCTGTGTATATGTGTAGCACGTGCTGAGAGGCATCTTTGTGCGCACTCTTCTTGTGTCAGTGCGAGTACGATCATTTTGTTTACATCAGCCTGAGTTTGAAAATTACATTTCATTGGTACAGTTCAGACTTAGGCATTAGAGAATGGCATTAGGAATGCTGCGCCTTAAAACGATTCCAAACTTGTGCTAAGGAAGCGCCAGTTGTAAAGAGGCGAGCGGAGAAAAACTGCATTTTTCATGGACAAAGCAAAGGTACCCCTTTCAGAAAACGTACAAATAAAGATACTTTTAGAAGTTTAAGTGAAAACCTCAAATTCGACCAAAATTGTTCACTAGTTGTGCCTGTACCTCGTAATTAGCTCGTGCGCATTTCGACATATATGTTTATATTTTATTCATTTTGTGTATTAATAAAAAAATATACATTTTATATTATCATTATTAGGTAATACGTAATATTATAGACCTCCTTGGTTAACTTATTATAAAATTAATGCATCAGTTATGTTATGAATAAAGTAGGCTAGTTCAGTAATGGAAATCACAGGAGTAATTAATCATATGCACCAGGAAGAAAACCCCTGTAATAAATGACCATGAAGGTTTGTATAGGGCAATCAGACTGTCACCACATTGATCCTACACATTCTGATAGTAGCCTACTCTTGACGTCAGTTCACAGTTAGTGAGTACCTTTATGCGTTTAAGCTGCACATCGCAATGTTTCATTCATCTCATCAACCAGCAATCAAATTAGCCACTCAATATTTCAAACCCAAGGAATAAGCACTCGTGTTCACTGATCTAAGAGGCAATTACCTGGAGCTGAGTTCTTACCTCAAAGGGTTTCACAGATGAGAAGGAAATGAACGGCACTCAAAGGCCTTTTCAAACAGATCTAGAGTTCTTACTTGGCAAGGTGAGCAAACAGGGTGACACTGAGAAAACAAAAAGATGGAGGGGAGCAGGAGGAGGAAAAGTGGTACATAACGTCGATCAATAAAGAGAGATCAATGCTTTTGTGAGGACTCAAGCAGACCCTTGGGAGTTCTGGGTATGAAGAACATGGCGGAGTATTGTGCCTGTAATCTCCTTCTCTCTTTCTATGTTTTCAGAAAGGGCTCCATTTGGAGAGCGGCATCACACTGGCCCCACGCTTCTGGCCCACTTTTAAAGAAACTAGTTCCTTTGCCTTTGCCTTAGGCATGAATGAATCATAAATTTGAGGGTGCTGGAGACTAGTGAAGGTAGAGTCCTGGTAATGCCGTGCTGACTAATATAATGTGACAGGATACAGAAAATATATATCTTACAGCAAATCTGTGGAGAAATCCTCAGAGGAAGAAAGAACATATACATGTTTTCCAATATACTGGGGTAACTTAAGCTGCAAATTATTTGTAATTAATTATTTATTGATCAACCTGATTAATTTAAACCTACAAACTTTTAGTTTCTTAGGTCTTCTATCTATCTGTCCATATGTTTGTCTTTATATATATTTTATATTTATATATATCTCCAGTGTTGGGGGCAACGCATTACAAGTAATGCAAGTTACGTAATCAGATTACTTTATAACTAGTAAAATAATGCATTACTTTTGAATTTACAACAAAATATCTGAGTTACTATTTTTAAATAGGTAATGCAAGTTATTTTGTTTTCCAATTTATTGACTTGTAGCCTTGCTCTCCTGTCCCCATGTTGAGAGAAATCGGTGCAGTCACACTATACTTTTCGTCCCATTGACTTCCATTAATGCGCATGTGAATGCATTAGACCGGAAACGCAAGCTCATGTTACAAAGTTCAAGTTTTGTGAACTCTGACCTGCGAATTCGCATCATGTGAAGACGTGCGACCAGTAGAAGATCGTCACGACGTGACCTCTTGGCTGAATTAAAAGAATGATATTTTTTGCAGTAAAGTCAGGCAGGTTGTATATTTTATACATTTTGAATATATTACTATATGTTATATATTGAATTCACATTATAAAAAAGACCCTGTGGACTGTGACGTCATATCACGACCGTTGCAGCATCCGATGAAATTACACATGTTCAAAGTCTAGTGTGACCGCGGCGTAAATGCAGAGGCATTGTGTGCGCTGTGTAAACATGGTTATTCTAGACTAGTTCTAGACTAAATGTGAGCATACATTTACTTATTTACTGTACTTCTCCTGCATCCGATTCTTCTGTATTTCAGAATGGCAGCACAGCTGAAAGGCTTGTTTGTTTTAACTGCGTCCTCTAGCATGTTAAAGCATGAATGCATTTCCTTCAGCCTGAGACTTATTCATTTCACTTTTAGTGTGTTAGAGACCTTGCGCTCCTCCACCTTCCGTTTGAGGATGCCCCACAGATGCTCAATAGGGTTTAGGTCTGGAGACATGCTTGACCAGTCCATCACCTTTACCCTCAGCTTCTTTAGCAAGGCAGTGGTCGTCTTGGAGGTGTGTTTGGGGTTGTTATCATGTTGGAATACTGCCCTGCGGCCCATTCTCCAAAGGGAGGGGATCATACTCTGCTTCAGTATGTCACAGTACATGTTGGCATTCATGGTTCCCTCAATGAACTGTAGCTCCCCAGTGTCAGCAGCACTCATGCAGCCGTTCCAGTAATCCATGTCCTTAGTCTGCTTGTCTTCAGCAAACTGTTTGCGGGCTTTCTTGTGCATCATCTTTAGAAGAGGCTTCCTTCTGGGATGACAGCCATGCAGACCAATTTGATGCAGTGTGCGGTGTATGGTCTGAGCACTGACAGGCTGACCGCCCACCCCTTCAAACACTGCAGCAATGCTGGCAGCACTCATACGTCTATTTCCCAAACACAACCTCTGGATATGACGCTGAGCACATGCACTCAACTTCTTTGGTCGACCATGGCGAGGCCTGTTCTGAGTGGAACCTGTCCTGTTAAACCACTGTATGGTCTTGGCTATCATGCTGCAGCTCAGTTTCAGGGTCTTCTTATAGCCTACGCCATCTTTATGTAGAGCAACAATTCTTTTTTTCAGATCCTCAAAGAGTTCTTTGCCATGAGGTGCCATGTTGAACTTCTAGTGACACCGGGGAGAGAAAATGGCTAACTGGGCCCAATTTGGACATTTTCACTTAGGGGTGTACTCACTTTTGTGGCCAGCGGTTTAGACATTAATGGCTGTGTGTTGAGTTATTTTGAGGGGACAGCAAATTTACACTGTTATATAAGCTGTACACTCACTACTTTACATTGTAGCAAAGTGTCATTTCTTCAGTGTTGTCACATGAAAAGATATAATAAAATATTTACAAAAATGTGAGGGGTGTACTCACTTCTGTGAGATACTGTATATACTGTATATACTGTCTGTCTGTATATTTATTCATACAGTCGATGAAAACAAGTAGGCCTATTGATTTTGGCAATGTGAATTAAAAATCGCTGTGCTGCTCATAGTACCCACCAAAATAAGTTTTTATTAACAGCGTAAAGTCATAATAAATAAAGTACCGGATCACCTTCTAGCAGTGGTGTTAACATAATTTTTTGTCATTTTTAATTCATTACTTTTAACGCAGTAGCAATAAGCAGTAACTGTAATTTTGGGGGAAACTATGATTACCATGGTAATCCAAGGTTGGAGTTCCACAGTGCTTTTAGACATATTGTCTACTGCATGTCTCCACAGGCTTGAGCTCAACTTTTCTAGAATGTTTCAGTAATAATATCAAATTATGTCTTGGTAATATTATGATCAGGGTGAGAGGCAAACATTATAAATGTTGTGCGTTCCTCTCATTAATGTTTTATCGGGGAACACGCGGCGAAGTGTGTCAAAGCGAATCCCACATGACATACGCACACACAGATTCAATTAGATTTTCAATTTTGTGCAGATATGTATTAAATGACTCTGATTTTTCATCGCATTTTATTTTCCACCTGTGGCTAATGTATAATGTATGTGCTGTCAACCTTTGACGTTTAAATTCTGGTACTCTCACGAGGTTTAAATACATGCAAACACCTGTTAATTATTTTTCATCCATTGCATTTAAATGACTCCTAAAGGTTTGATTACTGCCATTTGAAGTCATGCAAAAGCAGATGCTCTCTCTCTGTGATATATGATGGGCCTTCAATATATGGTAAGTTCAACTTTTTCTAGTCTCAAAATTTCATTTAATGTTGCTTTATAATATTAAGGTTGAACCACTGTCGTCACATGAATTGTTTTAAATATGTCTTTAGTAGCTTTATGGGCATTGAAAAAGGAAATGATCTTGCTGTCAATGCAGGCCTCACTGAGCCATCGGATTTGATCAAAAATATCTTAATTTGTGTTCTGAAGATGAACGAAGGTCGTACGGGTGTGGAACGACATGAGGGTGAGTAATTAATGACAGCATTTTCATTTCTGCATGAACTAACCCTTGAAATCCATGGGTAGTTCTTCAACATTATGGCCAATCTAACTAGTTTTTATAAATCAAACATTTGTATTGATGTTGAAAAATAGTAGCCTAAATAGATTTGAATGAATTTACTGCAATGTCACACATAATTTCTAAAGTATTACTATAGTAAAACCATGGTAAAAAAAAGTTGTATGGGAAATTTTGTAGGCATATTTGTAATAATTTTGTTTTGTTTCAAATGTGTGGCTCGTACATAAATGCTGATAGCCACACTGTCAATAAAACAAATGAATAGTCTAGATTCCACTCAGTTGTTACCAGCTATAAAATCTCAGCTATGCTTCACAAATTTTAATGTACTGCATTAATTCAAACCCACCATGTCCTTGATCCAAATGCCTGTGGCAGGCTGTTGGTGCTGTAGTACAATAGGTGAGTGTAGGTTGTGTGTGAGGATTGAGTGGACAAAAGGCCCAATATTTCTCTGCACAAATGACCCACTTGGGCTTTAGGCCATTAGCCGGGTGAGGATCTCAACAAATTATGCCATCTGCACTGTGTGTGTCCGCTGGATGAGGAATGAAAAAAAAAAAAAAAACAATAGATGGATTACTTTGGCTTGCATGGTCGCTTCACAGTGTGCCCGGTGGTGAAAGTCCCTGGACGCTTAGAGAGCCATCGTGTGTAATATACAAAGGTTTGGACTGGTTTTATGTCCTAAGCGTAGCAGTCGTAACAAGGCAAGGCCGCACTATTGAGGGATAATTCAGTCCTGACAGCAGTTAACATGACCTGTTCTGCCTTCCAGCAGTATGTTCGTCAGAGATGGTTCCATCCACAAGTGCTTTTCTCTGAGAAAGAGTGAGACAGACGGATGGATGGAGGGATGGCGACATTAGTTTCCTGTTCATGCTGCGTTTGTTGTGTGAAAAGTGCCTTCTTTTATTGAAAAAGAATTGCACTCCGTTTTCATTGTTTGCATATCACATTAAAGCTGCGTTTCATTCTGCGGGAGAATCGTTGCAGAAGCACCAGCCATTACTGTGATTGATTTTTCGGTCGGCAGGCGCGTGGCTGTGCTAGATCCATCACGCGTTCTCCCTGCTCTTTGCTCACACTCTCGCAGAGAGTGAAAAACAATCACCCTCGTTTCTCCCCAGCAGCGAGGCAGTGCCGCCTCTTTCTGTTTTGGGTGTCTATTAGCTTCCCAGACTTCAATAGATTATAATAATGGTTATTGTCCCTTGTGTCACATTATAGATATGAGTTGATGCTGCATCCCTGTGAAAGAACATTTCAGCTCATAGTGTGAGACTAGTAACCCATCCTTGAATCGCACTGGGAGGATTCTAAGCTAACGGATTTCACCACTTATTTCAATTATGGGGGGCCAACTCTTATACGCGTTCTCTTGAGTTATTTTCTGCCACTGAGCGCAGAGAAAACAGCACAGTTGTTAAAGATGTGCGCAGATCCACCTCTGCTGTGTAAACAATGTTTATTGAGTATTGTTGATGGGAATCGGTTGAGTGGTTTAAGTAGTATGGCTCGCATTATATCCTATTACGCCGCTGGATCATATTCATGCTTATAGTGTGTTCAAGAGCACTGTTCCATTTCTTGGCATCCCTTGTGTACAGGTCATTTGCACTCAGGTAGGTTTGACTCAGATAATGCAGCATAAATAATGCAGGATGAATGCAGCATTTAGCAAGACTTTTTTCTCTGTATACCTCGCAGAAGCAGCTGTATCTGACTTTGTTTCATGTGGAATGAAAGAACAGTGGACCTTTTGAAACAAACTCAGTTTCAAATGAGAGGTATGTTATGGAAGCTTGTTTCCAGCATGGAATGAAACAATTTAAAAGATAATTGCGACTTTTTATTTCACAATTGCGAGTTTACATCTCGCAATTCTGACTTATTTTCTCAGAATTGCGGGATATAAAGTGGCAATTTCAAGAAATAAAGTCAGATTTGCATGATATATGTATTTTATATATATATATATATATTTTTTTTTTTTTTTTTCTCTCAGAAGTGCAAGTTTAGCTCAGAAGTGCAATTCTGACTTTATAACTCGCAATTGCAACTTTATTTCTCGGAATTGTGATTTTATATCACGCAATTCTGACTTTATATCACGCAATTCTGACTTTATACCACGCAATTCTGACTTTATATCATGCAATTCTGACTTTATAACACACAATTCTGACTTTATAACACGCAATTCTGACTTTATATCACACAATTCTGACTTTATATCATGCAATTCTGACTTTATAACACACAATTCTGACTTTATAACACACAATTCTGACTTTATAACACGCAATTCTGACTTTATAACACACAATTCTGACTTTATATCATGCAATTCTGACTTTATAACACAATTCTGACTTTATAACACTCAATTCTGACTTTATAACACAATTCTGACTTTATAACACGCAATTCTGACTTTATAACATGCAATTCTGACTTTATAACACGCAATTCTGACTTTATAACACAATTCTGACTTTATAACACGCAATTCTGACTTTATAACATGCAATTCTGACTTTATAACACGCAATTCTGACTTTATAACATGCAATTCTGACTTTATTTCTCAGAATTGTGACTTTATATCACGCAATTCTGACTTTATAACACGCAATTCTAACTTTATAACACGCAATTCTGACTATATATCATGCAGTTCTGACTTTATAACATGCAGTTCTGACTTTATAACATGCAATTTTGACTTTATTTCTCGGTATTGTGACTTTATATCACACAATTCTGACTATTTCTCGCAATTCTGACTTTATAACACTCAATTCTGACTTTATAACATGCAATTCTGACTTTATTTCTCGCAATTCTGACTTTATAACTCGCAATTCTGACTTTATAACACTCAATTCTGACTTTATAACATGCAATTCTGACTTTATTTCTCGCAATTCTGACTTTATAACTCGCAATTCTGACTTTATAACACTCAATTCTGACTTTATAACATGCAATTCTGACTTTATAACACGCAATTCTGACTTTATATCATGCAATTCTGACTTTATAACACACAATTCTGACTTTATAACACTCAATTCTGACTTTATATCACGCAATTCTGACTTTATAACATGCAATTCTGACTTTATAACAGGCAATTCTGACTTTATAACATGCAATTCTGACTTTATTTCTCAGAATTGTGACTTTATATCACGCAATTCTGACTTTATATCACGCAATTCTGACTTTATAACACTCAATTCTGACTTTATAACACTCAATTCTGACTTTATAACATGCAATTCTGACTTTATTTCTCGGTATTGTGACTTTATATCACACAATTCTGACTATTTCTCGCAATTCTGACTTTATAACTCGCAATTCTGACTTTATAACACTCAATTCTGACTTTATAACATGCAATTCTGACTTTATTTCTCGCAATTCTGACTTTATAACTCCCAATTCTAGACTTTATAACACTCAATTCTGACTTTATAACATGCAATTCTGACTTTATTTCTCGGAATTGTGACTTTATATCACGCAATGCTGACTTTATTTCTTGCAATTCTGACTTTATATCACACTGTTCTGACTTTATTTCTCGCAATTCTAACTTTATAACTCGCAATTGCAACTTCATATCACGCAATTCTGAGATAGAAAGTCAGAATTGTGAGATAAAAAGTCGCAATTACCTTATTTATTTTTTATTCTGTGGTGGAAACGAGTTTCCATAGTTTATTTTGAAAAGTAGTTCATCCCAAAATGAAAATTTTGTCATTATTTATTCACCCTCATGTCATTCCAAATCCATAAGATATTTTTTGATAAAATCTGACAGCATTCTGTCCCTCCTTTGCAACTTGATCTTAGACACTTTCATAATTTCATAAAGAGATCGGAAAAATAATCTATGTGAATCAAGCGGTTTAGTCCAAATTTTCTAAAGAGACTCGATCGCTTTTTATGATGAACAGATTTAATTTAGGCGTTTTACTCACATATAAACATTGATCAGTGAACATAAACAGAAGCCCATCCAAACATGAATTCGGGAAGTTTAAACGTGCTGTGTAACACACAAGAATGAACCTCATTGGCATTGTAAAAATCATTGTATTAAAGGTAGCACAACAAAAACGGCCTTGATTTCTAAGTACTATACAATTTAATATATTTTCACATTACACTAATGTGAATGAGATTATTTATTTATTTAATTGTGTTTAAGTAATGAGAATTATTTTTTTTAGTGTTATTTATTTTTGCATGGAAATGAGAATGGTGGAATATATGCAAAATTGTCATTAAAATAATTTTACAATGTAAAATTATTCTAAAATATGCTTCATTTTCTTATAAAAGAAAGATATACTTTTTTCTTTCTTTTCATGTAAGTGAAAAATTCACCATAAAGTGAAATATTAAAAGTAAATCATTCTATCAAATTAAGCTTTTTGCCTGTAATCATATGTGAATGGCTCCTTTCAGCCTGAACTATTGAACAAGTTTAGCATTAGAATGTGAACCCACAGAAATCATTTCTTGTAGGCCAGTGGTTCTCAACCAACTGCACCCCCCCCCCCTTTTTTTTTTAAATTCACAAAAACATTTGTATTTTAGCGTTATTAGCCAACTTTCCAACCTCATGTTATTATTTTTTAAAGAAGAAATTAAAAATAGATTAAAACCTTAAGTGTTGTTTTGCAAACATACTTTGCAGACATTCTTTACAACTTAAAAGTACTTACTCTGCTCAGTTATACAGTAACCTAAACAAATAAGCACAAGTCAGCCTGCCATACCAAACAAGACCACAGGGAGATACCAAAGGACTAAATTTAAAAACTATGCGAAACCATTCAAAATTATTAAACACATATAACACCACTGATCCTCTCAAACTTCTCTAAATCGCACTTGTTCGGCGAGCATCCGTTATGAAACACTCACAGTACATTAATTTTGACAACTACGCAAATATATTGAACCGTGTTCATGCAGAAATACGATGATATAGCTGTCAGTGAGTCGAGAGCGCAAATGCGCAGTTTGCGTATAATAACGGACTCGCGCATGCCTTATAAACGACTGCTGTATGTCACTGTAATCGTCTTTACCTTCATTACAATCGTCATCCATCAAAACCTTTTTAGCGACACTGGTTTTCTTTTTCCAGCTGAGAGAGTTAGTTTGCGTATCCTATGTTCATGAAGCAGTTGGGCGTTTTGAGCCACCGTTCAGTCAGTATTTCACAGCAGCGCGATTAGAAACGGCCTGGGCTAATCCGAAACAATCACAGAATACCTACGAGAGAGGTGGTGCCTTGTTTTAAATGTATTTTTTAATGAATTTAATTTTTTTTATGTAACATATTAATAATTAAATGAATGAATTATATGAATATATTTAAATGAATTTTAATTTATCTCGGGACCCCCCTGGAGGATCACTGAGGACCCCTAGTGGGCCGCTGCCCACAGGTTGGGAACCACTGTTGTAGGCAATAACATGACTGTTTATCAATGTTCTGCTTAGTGCAGAAACATATTCATATTTTATTTTCTGTAAGTGTTGCCTGAAATATCATTTGAAAAAAGCATATTTCTAATCCTTTGATTGCACTAAGCAAGCACTTCGCACAGAAATTATGCTACATTAATTCACTTAAGTGCCTCGGGCAAAATATTATATGATGAAGACATTCATCTGGGCTTTGTATTTTTTTTTTTTTTTTTTTTTCAAATGCGTTCGAAGATGTTACAGAGGAAGGTGGAGTAATTAACTGAGAGGAACATTAATTGTGTTATTCTTGTGACTGCTGTTGGTAAATCATTTTAATGAGTACAGAGATTATGATATAGGAAAGGGATGGACACATATTTCATTTTATCAATAGTGTCATTGACATATATTTTTTAATAATGTTGAAAATGATGAATACCAACAATAAGTACCAGCTAAACAAAGAGTACCCCATATTGTTTTGTTCCCCCTCTCGGTTTACTACAGAACTTCTGGTGCACTTGCTGCCTGTACATTTTACATTTAAACAAGCCACTTACGGACATTTTACAGTGATTTTACCATAATGAAAGGGTCATGTGAAGTGTGATATGGAAAAATCATTGTAACATCCTCAAGTGGCTTATTGTTTTCCTAAAACAGCAACATCAATATGATGACAGACACTTATGTTCAATAAATAATTGCATTAGTTCATGATAATAAACAATTCTCCTGCTAAGTAATATAGTTCATTAGCTCAACTGCTGGCTGTTTATGATTGCCAAGCAATGTAATGAACAAAGATGAGTGTGAGTGCACATTAATATAGAATTCATTTGATGTGCAATCACAGGTGTGTTATATTGTTGTTCATCCAATCATACTGTACTATTTGTTCGTTTATTAAAGCAAAATCATAAACATTTGCTCTCATTATAGATTTTTTTCATTTATTGTGGCATCATGAGAGAATTTTTTGCAACCATAATTATATATTAATGTATTTATATATTCAATTTATGTGAATAATTGTTTGCTACATTTCATTTTTGTAACCTACTCATAAAGATCTTGCTTTATGCCGAGATGTGCTGCTATTTTTATATGTTTAGTCGCACTTGAACATTAGTACTGGGAAACACAAACAGAATTCCATCCTACAGCTGCTGCAAAAGCTGGATCTTTTTGCCAGACGTTCAGAGGCCAGAGCATTTGGCAGCTCAGTCGGTTTCTGTTACTGAAACGTTATTGAACATGATTAACTGCTTGATCTGAAAATGTACAGATTTGGGAAGCTCTTGTGCTCACAAGTCTGGCTTCATTCACATAACATAAAAGTCAATAGCTCTATGTTTTTTACACAACAGTTAAGGACACAAGCATTTTTTTCTTTACACATATCTGTTATTTTAAAAACGTGCTCACAATTCAGCCTTGGTTTAGACTGATTTTACTCTGTACAGGTTGCATTACAGCAGGAAATATACTGTGTGTTACTTTCCTTTTTAATGATATGCAAATTCTGCATAAATATATTTACAAAGAAATCACAATCTTATCAGTGTATCTTCAATGTTAATTATTGATTTGCGAGCACAGTGGACCAAATGCAGGCACAGTGTTTTGAACCGTCCTTCATTCCATAATTGCATTATCACTTGTGACAATCAAATGCTTACTAACTGTTTAGAATTTGTATACTTACTGACATAAAATCTAGAAAGATATTTAAACCTTTAAAGGGTTAGCTCACCCAAAAATGAAATCTCTGTCATTAATTACTCATGTCGTTCCAAACCCGTAAGACCTTCGTTCATCTTCGGAGCACAGATATTTTTGATGAAATCCAAGAGTTTTCTGACCTCTCTATATACAGCAATGTCATAACAAATTTCAAGGCCCAGAAAGGTAGTAAAGACATCGTTAAAATAGTCCAAGCAGATCACATGGACTAATTTAACAATGTCTTTACTACCTTTCTAGGCCTTGAAATTTGTTATGATATTGCTTTGTATAGGGAGATCAGAAACCTCTCGGATTTCATCAGTTTGTGTTCCGAAGATCTTACAGGTTTGGAACGACATGAGGGTAAGTACTTAATGACAGAAATTTCATTTTTGGGTGAACTAACCCTTTAAAAGGATAAATATAAAAGTATTTGAGAGAAGTATAAATTGCCCAAAATAACATCACTGTCTTTTCCCATCAGATGTTGTTTCACCCCCAAGGAAAAAAAAACCTGATGTCTCCACTTGTGTCCAGGTCCCTTGTGTCCATGCCCCCAAGATCTGCGGTAAGCCACTGAGTTTACATTGTGAGCACATTAGTCAACTGTTATTTAGATAAGGGAAAAGTTTCAGTTGAGACTCTTTGATCCTTAGGAGAGGTTTTTCACATGAGCATCCAGAGCATTTTACAAAAATTCCCCTTACTCAATCTGTTTTTTGAAAAAGAAACGAGAAGCGCTGTTACAAAGCTCCCTGCTGAGGAGGTGGACTCAGCCCCAGGCTGATCATATGGCCGGCGGCCTGATTCGTGCAGCTCTTGACAGATATAAGCAGCCCAAATTTCCCCCTGTTTTGCAGTCTGCCGCTCCATGTGTTGCTTATATTTATAGCCTTGGCTGTAGTGTCCGTGCACATAATAGTTTTAGCATTGCTGCCACATTTATAATAGAGAACTCTTCAGAGTGGTAGCATTTTGGGGTTTGAATATTGGTATGTTTTAAAGGGCAGAGCTAAAATTAAATTGTTTTCAGTGTCATGAGGCTTTTTATAGTTGTTTTCAATCTGTTATTAAGTGATAGAAAAAAAATATGCGTTTTGGTACTAAAAAGCTAGAAAGACATGCAAAAGCGTATTTATTTCCTCAGGCTTCAGGTGACATCTGTTGTGATCTTAGCAGATGCTCCCTTTTTTGTATGATCGGTTTGCTTGCAATGCAGTGCTTTGCACGTCATTTGCAAGAAAAAAAAAAGTTGTGATTTGTGTGCTTTCATGCTGCTGACGTCAAGGAGGAATTTTGTTATGACATACTTTAGTCCTGCTTGAGTCATTTATATGAATTGCAGAGGGGAAAAAAACCCTCGTCTCAGTACATGGTCAGATATCAGCTGTCTTAAAAGAATAATTCAAACAAATATCTGCTCATCCTAATGTCATATTATTTTTTTTTTTTATTCTGTAAAAAAGGAAATAAGATGCTAGGCAGAATATCCAGGCTGCTCTTTTCCATACAACTTTGTACTGTCAGTCTACAAAAAACACCATTGTTATATTTAATATGATCTGAGCAATATGTTTCAAGTCTTCCAATTTTAGCTATTGTATTTGTCCAGGAGACTATGAATGTATCACACGTTGTATTTAAAAATATCAGTGTAAACACCATTTGACAAATCTGAACAAGACTACAAACTGTGAAAATGCTGGAGATCACACTCTATATTAAAAAAATCTTATATTAGTATTAGTTCTTGTTTTAAGCATAAACCTCATTAAATTTTACTAGATTTCTCTAAAAACAAGATTTGATATGTCATTTTGCAAAAAAAACAAAAAAAACTTAAAGTTTTAAATATATTTATAGATATTTATACGGCAAAATAACACAAAGATACCAAGAACATTATTTTTTGGCACTTTAAAATGTTCTTTATTAGATCAGTTTATAAATTATTTTACAAATATTTTATGAATTTATTTTTCAGGTAATGGATATCAAATAGCTCTCCATCTCTGTCCATCTACAAATACCCCGAGAAAAAATCTGGCACAGCGGAGGACTTATCAGCCGTCTGTAGAGTGTAGCCCTGGGTTACACACGGAACAATGGCATTCTTTCAATTAACACCAGAGACACTAGGACCCAGCGAGATGCTTCCCTCCTCATCAGGCTCCCTTAGTTCCAGAGCTCAGTGAGCGGTCTCAGAACAGAGTGCAAAGAGAGAGAGAGAAAGAGGGAGGGAGAGAAAAAAGCCAAGTGAATGTTAGAGCCCACTGTGGTCACTGCTGAAATACTGAATCTGAGAGAAATGGAGGGATTAACCAGTCGGATTTAAAAATCTGGAGCTCATGCGGAGGCAGCCAATCAGGGGACGATCTGGATTAAAAGGTTTGTGTGTGATTGATCATTCTTGCTGTAATCTATCAGGGCTTTCTGTTTTGTCAGGAGTCAGCCAGTGTGCAAGAGCGTTTAGACACCACTGGGAGCTGGTGAGTCTAGTTACGTGTGGGACATGTGCTACTTGCGCTGGATGAAATATTTTGACAGCAGAGACAGGAAAGAGGACAAGCTCCTGTCACTGAGGAATGGGAGTCACTGCAGCTGTAAACAGTGCTGGAAGAGGTCTAGACCGTCCCTGGCTGAGCGTGCCTCGGGGGTCGTTCCCTTCCTGTCCTTGTAGACTGCTTGATGTTTTTCTTGGTGCTGATGAAGCAACATCTCACCCTCAGGGTGTAGGGCACTCTGTTCTGGTTGTTAATGTTTGTATTTGATGTTCTGGAGTTCAGCACCCAGGGTCCTACATGAGGAACTTTGCTCCGAGACTTGTCAACAAATGCAGTGTTAAATAAAGCAGCCACCGAGTGAAGTTTGAATGTGCTCGCTGGGTGGAAAACAAGTCAGCGCAGGGGAGTAGTGAGACACAATGCTCCAAACGATTTCACCCGCTTAAACCAAGGAGACTACTAGGAAACTATGCAGTGAGTGCTTAAGAGAGAGTGTGTGTGTGTGTGTACTACTTCCTATAAACACTTAAAGTGTGTTCCCATTCTTGTCTTACTTTTTTACTTTTGGTTCATTGCTAGGTTTATTTCCTTGCTGAGCTGGGATAATGAAGCTTTATCATTGTAATCTGATAGTTTTAAGTTGCAACTCTTCACTTCAGCTGTCTTTTCTGTGCACGCTTGGACACAGCAGCTGAAAGTCCTGTTCTAGATGCGTGCTCTATGTCAGTTTTTTGCTTCGCAACTGTAATCTGCATTCTCTCTGTTCATTTGCATTCATGAGCATTAAGTTCTTCTCATCCACAGTCTACTGCTAAAACGAATCACATGAATGTGTTGGTACACAGCACATCCTGTGGATTTATTGTCATTAGAGCTGGACTCTGGTAACTCTGGCCATTCTGCTGAGCTTTGAGCTTTCTGCGGCTGTCTGTCTTCAAGTGTCTTTACCACAGTGCTATAGCAAGTTCTTTCTGGGAATCTAAGATGCTGAGCTTGTGTTTTCCACAAGAGTTTCCATTTTCATCCTAAAAATACTGAAATACCTTGATAGCAATGTCCCTTTTAGAAAAAGCTTGTGGCATGGAGGCTGTTTTGCTAGGGGAAAAAAATCGTCGCTAGATGTTTCTATAAATATGTAGAGTGTACAATAAAGACAGTTTCGTTTTGTTGTATGCTGGTGTTTCATGCCGTGCTGTAAGTTTTCCCTGACCCTCTGTTTCCATGGCCCCCTCATGTGGCCGCTCTTCACTGCCTATAGCACGAGCTATCTCCGCCTATGAAAACACGGCGCGTGATTGGCTGATCCTGCAGATGCACAGGAAGTTCAGGGTTTCTAATAACCACCCAGAGACACAGTTACCATAGAGACAAAGATAAGCCCCCTTACTAAAAAAAAAAAAGGAAAAAGCCTGCATGTCATCACAGCAGCCTGCAGAAAGCGTCTGCGCTCGCTCTCTCTCTCTCTCTTCTGCCAGTTCTCCTATTAGCAGCTGCTCAAACAGTACAGCCCCTGCCTTATGAAGGTTGCCTCAGGTTTTCTTCTCTCACCGCTCTTCAAATGCACTCTGCACTTAACGTGAGTTCTGCTTTGCTTTTTACAAACTTTCCTCAAATCCTTAATACGTTGTTGCTGCGCTAGTGCACTCACTCGTGTAAACTTCTGGTGAGCGCACAAGAACTGGAGGCTTTTAACAAATCTAATGCATTGACCCGTGCCTAGAGGGCATGTTTGTGCTTTTGTGTGCACCCTTTCCTGTGGTTTGCACAGACCGTAATGTTGTCCGTCCGTCTGTCTGGCCAGATCTATTTGTGGGATTTGTTGTAATGGCAGGCTGCGTGTAATGTTGATACCACAGGCTGCAGATTAATTGATTTTAGGAGTATTGTCGAAGCGTATTGTTAAAATGCTGCCTCTCAGACCAAGAGCATTTGAAGGACTCGAGGCTAAAGTCCGGTTCCTTTCTTTTCTGATTCTTCTAGTTTTAGCGAGCATCTCCTGCAAGTTTTCCTCAACAGTTGGAGGGGAAGCTGTGGGGGCTGGGGCTGAGGAGCTGTTTTGTGTGACGTGCCGAAGGGAGGCAGAGCCGCCAGTGAAAGGGCTTCCTGTTGACGGGAGCCTTGTGTTATCTGAGGAAAGGGCCTGTTGGCAGGAAATGTGTCAGCCGCTTGTTTTCTTTAAAGTAAGAGGATGTGTCGTGGATCGCTTGTTTTGTCTTCAGTGGGAGGTTTGGAGAGGGATGGGAAATTTCTTTGCTCTGAACTTTTGTAAAATTTGATACATGTTGCCTTGACAATTTTTCCTCAGTTGGTACACGCCGCCATTGTCATCATGGCGTTCGAACAAAGCCCTTGAAAGATCCAATATCCTCAAGCAAAACTGTACACCCCATCATACATCCTTTCAAATTCAAATGCCATACAAATTCCTGCCTGGAAAGTGACTATTATAGTTCTGATTTGGTTGTCGGTGCAGAGTCGGTGTAAGAGCCTTAGTCTTAGAGGAGGGTTTAAGCATGTCCGTTTACACTTGCAGCATTGTGAGACCCCCCCCCATCTCTCGTTTGGCACATTTGCATCTCGGGAGATTAAGCATCAGAAGTTTCCCAGTATGGTGGGTGGCTGCTGGCCCGGAGCGTGCAGAGAGCCGGCATTATTTAAGCATGCTGGGCTGCGGGATGAGACCGGGGCGCCGTCCATCCGTCACAGTTGAGAGGTGAAGTTGGCTGCCGAGGAGGTCAAGGCGCTTTTTATTTTGAGGCAGTGGAGTGTGGGGCTCCTCAGCGGTGCACCTCGTCTTCTTTGTCTGTCTGAGATCTTGTAACAACAGCCAGTGGCTTGTCAACGGATCGAGTTTCGCGCCGCCCCTCATGAACATTAAACAGCACGGCAAATCAGAGACGAGCGCTCGACGAGGCAGAGAAATATGTCAAAACATCAGAGGAGTAGACAGGCAAAAAAACACCTGATGGGAAAGAATGGGAAATATGCATGATGGTTCAGATACAGAGTTTCGCTCAATGCTCTACTGTCGCTCGTCTTCTAGACCGTAAAGTGAATATGGAAGAGGGTAGATACGGATATTCTTATTAAATGTTTTCGCTTGCGATTTGCAGCTGAATTCTCCAGGGCCGTTTCCTTGTGATGTGTAGCACGGCAAATCGTTGGAGTCTGTGATAAAGGTCTCCAGTCAAAACGCATCTCCTCATCGGGTGTTCTGTCGTGTGTGACTGAAGGCATCACGTCCTCAATCAAAATGAGGCCATACATCTTCACCCCTCCACGCTATCTCCCCTCTATCGCTCTTTCCCCCTGGTGACCTTCAAGCTTTTTATTTTATCTCTATCCTAGTGATTAAGTGTCTGGAATGCATGTGATGATGGTGGCAGCCTAATGAATGATAGACCCTTGGCAGCAGTACCTCTGGGAAGCACGTTTACTGCTTCCTGAGCTCTGACTGAAAGTGGGTGAGCTACAAAGACATGTTTTGAAACTCGTACTTGTCTTGTGCTAATCTAAAATTAACTTCTATCCAGTTCTAATATCTAGTAGACTACCTTTTCACTTACTTTCCCTGTTTTTGTTTCCTTCTTGCGCCATCTCTCCTTATTTTTGGTGCCTCTCTGGTTGCACAAGAGGGAAAAAATAACTGTAAATTTGATGAAAACACTTTGGCTTGGAGGAGAGAAAAATGAGAAGTGTAGCTGCTGCCGAAATGGCTGGCCACTTAGGTCCAGTGTGAGTGCACAACCGGCTCTCCTATGCACTGGAATTATATCCCCAGCCGACCGCTGCCGATCAAATAATAACATACTCTAGAGCTGTATTGACACTCAAGTTCACACCTGGGTCAAAAGGCCTGTGCTGCAGGCGTGATGGAGGATTGTGCCCCAATGTGCTCACTGACTGTGGCGGCTCTTTACTGTGGCTTACAGAACATAATTGTTAAGAGCTTTAAGGAACGTTCAGATCCTTTCAAAACAATGTGTTTGCTTACACTCCACTGTTATTATTGCTTGGGCGACAAAATTAATGTTATGTGTTTGTTTAAATCCCTAGAACTAAGTATTAAACTTAAGTATGTGACTCGTGCTGCTCTGTTTGTGCTACAGACACGAATGAAGCCTTAAATTGTGTAGACTTTTTAAGAAGATATTAAAGAGGTGTTATTTGTGACATTCAAATTCGCCTGCTGGATTATAAAACAGGTAAAAAACAAATAAAAAAACAGACTTAAATTGATGGAGGGACCCAATATGGATTGAATCCAGTAGACTGTATTATCACAGTTTTATTTATTTATTTATTATTTTGTTCCCTTCTGTCTTCCCTCTTCAATATTACAATTATAAAATTATAAAATAATTTTTGACAATATTTAATATTCACATTTATTATGTAATTTTATATACAGTATTTTATTCTATATAAAGTTTCCTGCCTACTTCTTCCCTGAACTTGAACTTTGTTAAAGTTATGTTTGATCACTTAAAATCACATTATTTTATTTTATTCTAATAAAACAGCTGCAAATTCTGAATTACTACTCATACAGGTCACTTTATTTGACGAATTAAAATTGTAGGGTAATGCAGCGCTGTTTTACTTGGTCAAAACAATCATACTAATACATTTGAGTGTGTTGAAAGTTATAACGTTACATTTTGAGACACTTGTTGGCATGCTAAATGGCATGCAATTCATTTTAAATATATTGTATGGCAGAGAAAATGTATTATTGTTACTACAAATAAAACTGTCTGATTTTGCAATGTTAGCCACTTGACAAAATAGTGTTGGTACAAACATGGGACTCACGGTAAATCAAGAAACCATATACCGTTGAGCTATATAACAGTGATTCATTCTCTGTCTATAAAGGTATCCAAGCAGTTTCTCTCTTGTCTACTAAACAAATATATTAAAGCGTTTTTGGTGTTTTCGTAGTTTCTACGGAAGTAAAACGAGGTAAGAGAGAAAAACACAGATATGATGTCAGGCAACGCAATAACACGGGCCGTTACACTGGTTAAAATTGCGGATTTCTCTGGATTTAAACATTGCTGGAAACATTTGGGATAATGTAAGTACACAAATCAACAAAATATATAACATTGTTTTAGTGGTTTTTCGATATTTTAATCCTAAAATCTTGCATATTGTGCCTTAAAATGAGAAGAAAGCAGGCATTTTCCCTCTGCATTGAAGCACTGGTGGCTTTGTGTGTGTGTGTTGTGTGATGATAGTGGAGAAAGGCTGTGGTTCTGGGCCTAGTGGATCAGTGTTGTTAAGAGGGCTTGCATTGTTCACACTGATCCTATTGTCCTCTGTTCTGCAGGCATCAAGGGCATTGAAAACTCTGGCTGTACAGCCAGTGGACATGGTCTATTCCCACTTACAGCCAGGGATGATCACCCAAGGACACAGAAACATACACATTCTCAAACCCAGATATGCATACAGGTCATATAGGAGTCAGCTTTCAGAAAAAAATTCAAATTTAGCTGATTGGAACAGACTGCAGCATTTTATGTCATTTGAGTGAGTGGTTTTCGGATCTAGCTGTAGCCTTCAGAGGCGGTTTATTAACAGAACCGCACTTCCGTAGTGTGCTTCTTACAAACCTGCTGAGTTTTCTGCTCATTTCTGACAACTCCCAGTGGAGCTGATGCCCTGATTGTTTGAGAAACCTGACAAGTGCAAGCCATCTCAGAGTTCAGCTTGAACACATCCTCGCAGGCCAGATCTCATTCGGAAAACTCGGGAGAATCAAGTCATTTCCATCTCTTCTCCCGGTCTATCATCAGTGTCATATTTCATTGATATTGCTTTCATTTTAGTTCTGTCAGGGAGGGCACAGCCCTGCTGTCGAGCATATAAACAACTGTATTTTACGGGGCTCTTGTGCAGCGGGGTGGCTCTCAGCTTCATTTTCGGCGCACTATGGTTTGTATCATTCTCTCTATTCGTCACAGACGCACACACACATCCTGTGCCTAATCATAAGCCCAAGGCAGAATGTGTCTTCAGTGAATGACTGTCACCTCTCAGTGTCAAAACACATTCAAAACATTGTTGACATCGAGGCACTGACTCTGCATCGATTTACTACTCAAGCGAAAGTGTTTTATCACACCGAACGTTGAGGGTTTTTTTTTTTTGTCAACTTTATTTATTTAGAGAGTGCAAATTCTTTGCTGGTGGCTCCCTCAAAGCTGCGCTACATTTGCCGCTTTTAATGTGCAAATCACCTTGTTCATAGCCACCACCACTTCTCATAGATGCCAAGCAACAATCCTCCTCTGCTTTCACGCATACGCACTCTGCTTTTCTCTTTTTTTCTCACACTATAACACTTTTCTCTTTAGCTTTACTTAGCAGTGTGCCCCCAGTCCACTTGACCTGTTTTCACTCAATAACTGTTCATTTAGTCTGGAAAAGGGGACTGTTTCTAAAGAGGCATCCCAGCTCCTCAGGCTTTATGAACAAGCTCATCAGATGAAGAGTGGTTGTAGGAGTGTTAGTGACTCGTGGAAAGCCCTGAGCCTGGCCTGAGCCCTCATTAATGACTTTAGAGAAGAGGCCAGCACTGATGAGCCTAACCCCCTCGAATTACTCCGCTTTCGTGCGAGCCAATGCATTGTAATGCTTGTTTGAATTGAATGAAATACCAGATGAGGATCGGTTCTTGATTGGGAGAGGGCTTGGAGTGCTCTGGGAGCCATTCCCGGTTAACAAGTGCGAATTTCAGTTTTCAGTTTGGTGGATTATGCAAGAGCAGTTTATTTTCTCAAACATCTGAATTTTTTATTTATTTTTTTGACGTCGTAGTACCAGGCTGGCAGGTTGATGCAGAGTCTGACAGTTTTGTCTAGCATGGAAGTGGACCAAGTTCACATCCAGTCACTGATTTAAAAAAGGAATTTTGATTTTGGGATAGGGCTTATTGCTCTGGGATTCATTCAAAATTTTGACATGGCTTGCGGGTCAGCGTGGAGTCTGGCAGTTTGCGAACGGCGTGAGGATAGGGGTCTAACTGACACATCGCACTGAGACGTCTCCGCTGGAAAGCCCTGAGCCTGGCCTGAGCCCTCGTTAATGACTTTAGAGAAGAGGCCAGCACTGATGAGCCTAACCCCCTCGAATTACTCCGCTTTCGTGCGAGCCAATGCATTGTAATGCTTGTTTGAATTGAATGAAATGCCAGATGAGGATCGGTTCTTGTTCGGGAGAGGGCTTGGAGTGCTCTGGGAGCCATTCCCGGTTAACAAGTGCGAATTTCAGTTTTCAGTTTTGTGGATTATGCAAGAGCAGTTTATTTTCTCAAACATCTGAATTTTTTATTTATTTTTTTTGACGTCGTAGTACCAGGCTGGCAGGTTGATGCGGAGTCTGACAGTTTTGTCTAGCATGGAAGTTGAACAAGTTCACATCCAGTAACTGATTTAAAAAAGGAATTTTGATTTTGGGATAGGGCTTAGTGCTCTGGGATTCATTCAAAATTTTGACATGGCTTGCGGGTCAGCGTGGAGTCTGACAATTTGCGAACGGCGTGAGGATAGGGGTCTAACTGACACATCGCACTGAGACGTCTCCGCTGGGGGTAACACACAGACCACACCAAAGGAGGGACAGTGCAACGTGGGAGAAGAAACGTTGCACATTTGACAGCTCTTCTATTTTGCACTTTCAGTTTTTCTTTCTTCACCCACCAACCCCCCCACCCCCTCCTTCTTGCCCTCCTCTTCCTCTCTTTTAGAATTTCTGTGCATCAGCACCTTCCCTAAGGTGGACGATCTAATCAGGACGGTATCATTTCTCTCTCCTGTGGCAAGCTTTGCCTCGGCAGCACCTGTCAAACGCTCTCTGTCAGAGGGCAGAGTGACTTTGAAACCCTACTAATGACCCTAGACAGCTTTTCTCTCACAATTTTTTCTGCAGATTTTGAAGAAATGTGATTCATCTTGCATACAAATGATTTGTCAGCTTGAATTTGTAGTTTATCTGTGATAATGCAGGAATTAAATGCTTTGTGAAGAATTAAAAATTAATACTATAGTAACAGTCTTCTTCAATGAGATGTTACATGACCAAAGAAAATTGTTTTTTTAACAACTTACAGTAGTTCTTTATAAAACTATTAGACCTGTTGGTCTAGCACATAAGCGGACAAGGATCAGATCTTTACGGCCCTGTTTACAACTGGTATTAAAATGCGTTTTTGTCAATTGGATCACAAGTAGACGAGGCAGATACATACCCGTTTACACCCGGTGTTTTAATCCGTCTCTTTTTTCCGCTTTTGACCACTTCTGTCCTGATTTCTTCGAGGGGAGGGTGAATGTATGGGGTTTTTCAGATTTTTCGATCTAATAGACAAAATAAGCTTGCGCTATTTACATCTGAACGCGCACGTAGAGATGATGCAAAAACACGGAGAGCATCAGCTTTCGTTTCTGCTCTGATAGCCGCAAGATCACGCCGGATGCTGTGAAAAATCAGGAATGGTGAGAGAACATTGTGCTTGGTATGTTTTTCGTCTTTAAACCAAACTTGGGTCTTCAGCCGAAAGTTTAAATTCCGTCTGGCTATGCTTCCCATGATGTTTCTGCATTAGGTCAGTAGGCGGAGAGTAGGCGGTCTTTTGAGGCTGTTCGAACGCATTCGACCACATGAACATTTACATTAAGAAAGCAATCCGGTCAAATGCATTTTCGACTACCCCTGAAAGTGGTCGAAAGTAGAAAAGCTCGTTTTACACCTATATTTACCATCATCCACTTGTGATCCGATCGACCAAAATGCATCTTAATACCAGGTGTAAACAGTACCTAAGTTATTATAAAATAATTTGATTATTTTTTTATTTTTATTTTTTTCATTCAATCTGAAGGGGCATGTAAGACGATTTATTTTAGGATGGTCATTATCTTCCAAATCACTTCTCATTCTCATGTTTTTGATAGCAACACAAAAATGTTTCTGAATTTGTTCCTGCCTTTTAATGTGCTCTTAGTTTGTTTGCCTCCATTCCTGCTGGAGTGCAGTTTCCCGTTCTCTCTGTTACCATGACATTATCAACAAGAACAAACTTTGGGCTTGTGACAGTCAGCCTCCACCAGTGTTTGCAGAAGATAAGTGAAAGAGCCACAGGTCTTCAGATGCCTTGACAACACACGCCAAAGGGAAAATAAAGAGATGGACCTCTGGTCAGTCATGGTCTGTTTGGAATGTAGATTCGTTCCCCTCTCTGCAAACACTTTCCGTGCCAGAGCACTATGTGAACGCACTCCCTCGTGCTATGTTTTGTTTTAACTCGATTATCAGAAGAAAACCGCCCTTCCACGGCCATCGCACTGCATTGTCCTGGCGGTTCGTCATATTTTTCCAGGCCGAAACAAATTCAATTGGAAATCTAATTCTGTTTGTAAGGGAGCTGATTAGCAGGGCAGCATTTCACTGGGGACAGTTTATAGTGTGGTAATGGAATGACATGTATAAATTGTCATCTGACACAGAGATTAAGTGAACTGGAGCACAGTAAACATCGCCGCCATGTCTCCTTGCGGGTTATACCCTTCACCTTGCTCTAGCAGGTGAAAACTCTTGGTTTTGTGATTGTGTATAGAATAGGGGCAAAATTTTTGTCTTGTGGAATTGATTTCCAGGGACAATTTTTTACAAAGGCTTTTTTTATTATTACCTTATTAAATGTATCTATGTTGTCTTTTATGTTAAATTCTTAAATTTAACCAATTACTTCAATCAGTCAGAATACTAAAGACTGTTACCAATAAATTTTGATCAATATCAACAAAAGCCATCTTCACACTGCAACAGATCGTATTTAACACTGTAAACAGCCTACATAAAGAATATAAGTCATTACAGGGTACGGCTGCGAAAATATGCGAAAATGATTATTGTCAATTTCAACAATAATAATGCTCTTGATATTATAATTTTGTTAATTAGTATGATATAACAAAAACAGCTTTTGTGTTTGTGGAAACTACATGTCATATTCTGGCTACACAAGCAGAACATGCTAAGAACTGTTTATGAATTAGTTTATTGCTTTTTACGGATTAGAAAATCATTCATAAGCATTCATAAGAACAAAAATGTGCTGCAAAAAAAAAATCTGGAAATCTGATGTAACATCTAGTTGTAATGCCACAATTAACACTTTTCATTCATTTTCACAATTCATTTTAATTGCTCCAGCCGTAATAGATTTCATTTACTTGCACGGGGGGCATTTTTTACCCCCTTATCTTAAATGTGGGGGGCATTTTTGTACATTTGGGTGGCATTTTTGCCCTCAAGCCCCCGTTAATTTCCAACCCTGGTATAAAACCAAGAGGTTGTGCCTCAAGGTTACGGTGAGGACTGACCGCAGAATGTTCTCTCAGGTGTCGCGTGTGCTGCCCCAACACTAATTCCGTGAGGACCCTGGTGTTCCTTATTCGGAGCGATGGGAAAGGGAGATATGCAGTTTTTTTTTTCTTCTTCTTTTTTTTTTTTGGTCCGTGGCTGTGTGATATTAACCTCAGCTGTAATTGCCTATGTCAGCTGTGGGCAGGGATAGCGAGGCGTGATAACTTAATGCGCCAGCCCCGGATCCTGCTGACTCAAGCACAGCATGTGTTTTCCTGTGCCTTTCCTAGCCCAGGACAACGCTACAGAAATCTAAACAAGATGTATGCTCTGCCTGCGTCCCGTGCGTACTCCTAAATAGTTTGTCACTGCCGCTTTAGAATTGGATGTGAATTGTGCTCCTGGGAAGGTTGCTGAGATGAAAACTCATCTGGATGTAAACATATGGCAGGCAGTTAAGTGTGATAGGTGTGTTGGTGGTTAATTAGCAGAAGATAGCGACGGAGACTGTGTGTTTGCCTGTGTGTTATCGTGGCCTCTGCCTCATGCCTTTTGTTTATCTGGCACACGGTCAGGCTGCAGCTGCGTCGGCCCGAGCCGATGTGTGTGTGCTCACACCTGCCTGCTCCTCTCCCGCTAATCAGAGCAGATTACACTCCGCAATTAGTCTCCCAACAGCTCATCACACCACGCCAAACCAGAGCTCTCATCTTCTCAAAATCAGCCGCACTTGGCAGCAAAGGCGACTGCCGACATATAAGATCTCAAGCAAACTTTTAGCCTGCGGAGCAAGGAAAGAGAGATGAAAGATCTTAGAGAAGGTAACTCTAGTTTCCCTGTCTTCTCTTGCCAGCGACATATTCTACATCTGTTATCCGTGCCTGCTGTGTATGCTCGAATACGTGTTTATGGAGGGGGTTTTTATACGCCTGTGTGTCCTCGGCTCCTCGCAGGGCCCGTTAATCTGTCTAGATCAAATAAAAGTCGTCAGAGATGATAAATCCTGCCTTGCACCGGCCCTCAACCATCAGCTTGAGACCCCAAGCTTCGCCGTTGCTAGGCAACTGTGTCAGAGGAGCATTGTCAGATTATGCGGCTCCACTTTTCCACCAAAGCTTTGGCAGAAGGTACAAACACCTGACTGGCTCAGATTAGGCAGCCTTTAAGGAAGTGTGCGCCTGCCACTGATCAAACTCTGGCTCCCGCTGATGTGTGAGTGAGGCAGAGAGAGATTCAGAAGAACAGGATATATATTCTGATTAGCTCCTGCCCAGGTTTGAGAGGGATTCTTGGCCTCTGCAGATTTAGGTCTCTGCTAGATTCAGGACACAGAAGAAGTCTCTGAAAGTTTCTGAAAGAAGTTTCCTATGCTCACCAGGACTGCATTAATTTGATAAAAAATACAGTAAAAACAGTAATATTGTGAAATGTTATTACTATTTAAAAATTCTAGTTTTCTATTCTAATAGATTTTAAAATGTAATTTATTCCTGTAATGGCAAAGCTGAATTTTCAGCATCATTACTCCAGTCTTCAGTGTCACATGATCCTTCAGAAATTCTAATATGCCGATCTGATGTTCAAGAAAGATTTCTTATTATCACTTTTAAAAATGACTTATGAATAAAATGAAATAATGACTTATTTTTGTGGAAACTGTGATATTTTTTCAGGAACTTTTGATGAATAGAAAGATTAAAAGAACAGCATTTGCTTGAAGTTACATTATGAATGTCAGTTTTGATCCATTTAATGCACCCTTAAAGAAATATGTTTTAATTTCTTAAAGCCAATAATTTTGTAGTCAATAATTTTATCCCTTAAAACTCATCATTGATCACCAAAAAGAAATATTTAAACGTTTTTTTTTTTTTTCCTGTGAAAAAATGTCTTCATGCCTTAAAATAGCTTGAATGTAACTCTACTGCCTGGCTTCATTTAATATAAGCGGATATATGAATATGCTAATTAGCCCCGCCCCCCATTCACTCACACAAGCTCAGAGATCTACTCGGTCAACTTGCACAACGCTGCACAATGGTATCACTTTTTACAACGTCGGACATATAAAGGTAATTAATATAATTAGACTTTTGTTGGACTATGTTATCAAACAGCTGCTAATAATGTGTTGCTAATGTTACTCAAACCATGTTCCGGTTTGCCATCTCCGTCTGCCTTCTAAAAACCAGCATCCTGAGAAACGCTCTTTTGGGCATCTCAGAACTTCAGTAGAGAAAGGCATATAGTTCATCATAACATTGTAATATACATCATACACCCGCTATATTGCGGGCGTTTTCATATCAACAGAAAAATATATCGGGATAACCTTCTCTTTAGACTCCCTTGCTTCAGATTGGTAATAGTTAATGATATGCTAAAGGCCGCCAACACATTGACTTGATTGTTTATAAGGTAGTTTGTGACATAAGAAACACCAGCGATTTCAAACCGCATTTTTTTAAACTGTCTTTAGATCACTGCAGTTTTAAAGAGAAAATACTCTGCAATGGTGTTGACTTATGAATTTGCACATGGTTTGTCTTAAAGCATATTAAAAACACCACATAGATATGTAAACAACATCAAAATCTTGATTTTCACCACAGGGGGACTTTAAATACATCATACTCACCCCATACTTTTAAACAATGGTGTATATCAATTTTTCCTTTATTTTATTTATTTATTTTTTTTAAATGCTCTTCTCTGAATATGCAAAAAACAATAATTTAAAGGCCGAGATTCACTGTAAATTATTGGGATGTGAAGGAATAAGTAAGGGTTTTAATGATTCTGATTTATTTGAATGATTTCATTGATGAAGATGTAGATTCAGAAGTGGTGTTGTGGCTCTGTCAGAATATTTGAGCATGTTGTTCCAGCATTGCGGCATGCTGGGAACCGGAGTACCGCCTCTAGCACTGCAAACATTACAGTATGCCTGTATTAAGGTAAATTTGTGCAGTTATTTATTTAATTTAGTTTTTTTTTATAGTTAATTGTCCAGCCATACATTGGGCTGTGTAAATAAATGTGGTACATTCACTGTTGGGACTCTCTTTCTGCCTTTACATGAACCTTTTATGAAGGGTTTTTAACAGTTCTTTTATAAGAAAATCAGGAGTATCAGTTAACCAATTTATCAGTTGCCCATTTTTCAGTCTTAATTGAAAAACAGATCTGTAAAGGCAGAATGTGACGCTTAGTCTGAAGAAATATATCCTAAAACACACAGATAAGATTAACGTCTTCTGCTGGTTTCATTTCCCTTGAGAATCTATGGGTGAGGGCCTTGAGTTGAGCATTAAATTATCAGTATCATGGATTGTCTGTTCATTACATAGCAGCTGTTTTCCATAATTCTTGCATTCATGAAATGCTGTGTTTTGCAAATGACAGCTGGGTTCATTTGTATTTTCACCTGGGTCAAATTTTAGTTTCCGCCACGGGCACAATTTCCATTAAATAATGCCACACTGTTAAAAAAAAAAAAAAAAATGGGGGGAAATGTTGACACAAGTATTTACAATTTAATGGTGTTCACCTTTGCACATATGCTGTTTAATTGAGGAATAAATAATTTGCAACCATTTAACCTTAACTGCAAATCAAATGCAATGAATAATATTTTAATTATGCTGTGCCAGCACTGCAAGCATGTGAGTATTTGTGCGTGTGCCTGTTTAAGCGTGTGTGATTTTGACTGCCTAAATGTAGTGGTGTAGAGAGCAGCTGTTTTACTCACCCCATTAAGGGCTGTATCCTTTACAGATGAACAGTGCTCATGCTAAGAGAAGCCATCAGTGCACACGCAGCAATGCTTTTACACACACTCGCACAAAAATATATATACATTTATACTTGATAACCTTCCATAGACCTTATTAAAAAAATTATAATAATTATTTGCTCTTTACTTTTATTTAGAAAAATATATACTTTTTAGCAAGGAATTGATCAAAAGTGACGGTAAAGACAGATTTCAAATGAAGACTGGAGTAATGGCTGCTAAAAATTGAGCTTTGCCATCACAGAAATAAATAATATTTTAAAATAGAAAACAGTTATGTATACAATATTACAATATTACAGTTATTCACAATATTACAATAAACATACATATTTTTGTTTAATTAAATACTACTTTCATTGTTATCCAGACAAGTCCTAATGGATAAAATAAAGTCTGACCCTATAATATTTGCAATGAGCTAACAATAACTACTAGAGCACCGCCCAAATTTGTGTACTATTCTTGACAGTTTTTTTTTTTTTTTCTGTAAGTATGTGTGTAGTATGAATACATTCCAAATACTACATCCGCAGTGTTGTGTTATCCATTGATATGTATCCACCTTTTTCATAACGAGATTATGGGAGGCACTTCCGACTTGGGGAAGTTTCACTGAAAAAAAAAAACCACTGAAACAAATAATTTCAAATCATATGGTTGCACTACAAATAATCCTTATCTGTCAGTTTGACTGAATGAGCTGTAAAATTTCCTTCATGTTCAAACTTCCAGAGAAATAATGTAATGCTTGGTATTTTATTGTGATATATGGTATCACAAGGATATCTGTGGCTAGAGCTCTTTTCAGTTGCTGCATTATTTTCCTCCTAATTTTTTTTTCTTTGTAAATGTAAATTGACAACATATATTGTGAACTTTGTGGTCTGCTCTCCTGATTTATTTACAATAATGACTGGAATGCACTAAGAATCTCTCATTTTGCTCCCCAAATCCTCATGTCTCTCTTTGTTTTCACATGGATGCCTGAAAATGTAATTGTCTCCCCTTTTCCCTTCATATCCATATTAGCAGTGTTAACTGAAATGTTTCTAAAGCAGGTAAATACAATATTTATTGTCTGTCAAAATGATGGAAACCACTTTGAAATATCACTCAATGTTCCAGTAAATAAAAATTTTTGATTAAGGCAATATTACATGGGCTAATATGGCATTCTCATTTGACCTACGTTGTCAGCAATGTTGCTGTTGCCAATGACGACTCCTCCCCCATAGCCTTATGGGATAGTAAAGTGGATACCATAAGCAGAAGCAGTAGGTCATCCAGGTATTTTTACCCTACTGCATAGGCGGAGGGGGAAGCAATTCCAGGGTAAGGCTAAGGATATGCACTTCCTCTGTAAAAACACATTTAAATAGAATGTCATGAAATAGTTTCAAGTTACATGTCACCTTGTAGAAACCTACAAATCCCAGCTTAAACGCTCACGATAAATTATTTGTTATTAGCGGCTCACAAACCACCATAATTTGAAAAGAAAAGCAATACTGTTTGCGTGATTTGGCATGATAAATATCCATTGCCTTATCTAATGCAACAAAACAAAAGTTTTATTCAAATTCTGAATGGATTGTATCACATAGAAAGCACGCAAAGAGCGCTCCCTTTATAATCCCTAATAAGCTGTCACATCTCAATTCATCGCAATCTCACAAAGTTCTGCTCTAATCAATGAAGCTGACTGCACAATGAATCTCTTATTTAGCCATGTCTACACTGTTTGTTGTAAGTTAACTTGTAACAAGATGATTTTTAAGAGTGCAGAACACAGCACTGGATAAAAACTCAAGCGTTTTGAGAAGTGAGTGGATTCTTAAACACATCTGATTGGCCATTGCGTTCAAAAAATCAACAGATATGTTTGTGGTTGGCTACATTGCTCAACGCTGCAAAAACACACTGTAAATAGAAACCTTTGACGCTCTCAAGAGCGTAAACACCAAATCTCTTTCACCAATATGCTATAATTACAGAGAAAACTGATCCTAGACCAGCAGTTATGGGCAGCTTTTCCCTCTAAAAGCAATCAGAATCAGTGGTTTGAGCGAGAAAATTCCACTCCTTGCCCAGCCTTACACATCCTCCACCTATGCACCTGTTTTTTTGCATGCTATATATAAGTAAAAGTAGGCATATTTGGATATAGGTACACCTTTTGGCATTATTATATTTAAAAATGACTATTTGCTTATTTTATTAACATTATTTGCTTATTTTATTAAGTATTAATAGTCTCTCAAGTATTTTCTCATTTGTTTCACTATATTTGTGAAGACATTTTTTATACATATGCACTCTACAAGCACTGAAATGTAGACAAGCACATACACACTCAAAATGACCTCTTTGCCCAGGCTGCTTTACAACATAATAGATATTGTTTTATATGAAACATGAATGAATGTGAAATGATCATGTTTGAAAGGAAAGCAGGTCAAATGAGCAAGAGAGCTTAAGAATCACTCTCACATGTTCCCACTGACCCTGCTACCACCGAGACGGCTTTGTTTAGCACTGATATGGAACCTCTTCCTCTGGTTATAGCTGTACCATGAGCTTAATTCAAGAGCACCGCCTGCCACAATGATGAATGATAGCTTATCTCTGTGACCACAGTTGACCTCGGGGACGTATTCAGCTTGAGGTGGGTGCTTGTGTGAATGTGCAGGTCAGGTTTTGACGACATTGTGTGAGCCAGCCAATGGCCCCATGAAGAAAATGGCCCAAAAATATACTAAAAATGCAAAAAGGTTTATGTGAGAGTTAGGTTTCCTGGGTTTACAGGATAGAAAATATCATTAGCTCAGCATAAAAACAATAAAAGTTAATGGAAAGTGCCCACCATCATTGGTATTTGTATTTTTTACCATGACAACTCTCGGAAGATTGTTAGCATGGTAATGAATATGATAATGTTAATGTATTTGGTATTGGCGGAATAGATCTGCTACGCTGCTGCTGCTGTAGATTATTGCTGCTGCTGCAGAGCAACTTGCTACTGCCAATACATACGCCGATACGCTGCTGCAAAAATAGCATATATCAATAACCCATAGCAGATCTTTACAGGTGGAGCTGGGGAAGGTGGAGGTTTTTAGAGGGACTCTGAAGCGTGCTGCAAACTGCCATAGTGAATGTAACCAGCCTTTTAAATGTGTGAGCAACAAGCTCATTGGCTGCAGATGTGACATGGACCAATCAGCTTGTACCAGTAGTTAACACTGTAATTATCATCAGCTTGCAGGAGTTTCATGACAGAACTATGTATTTCTGCTAATGACACCATGGGGTAAATGGCTTAATAAATATGTTTTAATGAACATCTACAAAATTCAAAGAGAGCTCAAATGGAAATTGCCCAACTATGATTGAAAGGTGTAGGTATTTGTATTTATCATAACTATAATGTGTTTGTGGTTAATTCAGTGTGATTATCAATCCCATTCCTCACACCCCCCTCTCTGCACATTTTATGTATCTCTTATTAGTTCAGAGGTTCGTTCAATTCGACTGTAAATGCCCTGCGAAGTGGACTTCACAGGGTATTCCGCCATCAAAAGTGAGGTTTCATTTCGAAAAGAGCGCACATGTTCAGTTCAAAGAGCAGTTCAAAATGTTCAGAGGGAAAAAGGGAACATCTATACATCACTTCATGAGAAATGGAGTGGGAAATTCCAGCACTTGAAGAAGTTAGAATAAAATAAAAAAAGTTTCCACTTTATTTTACAGCATGTGCATTTACATGTACTTTCAGTGTACCTACCGTAGAAGATACTGGTTAATATGAGGTAACTACATGGGTTAAGGTTAGGTTTAGGGGTAGGTTCAGGGTTAGTACCTAGTTATTACCCAGTTATTGTAATTACTATATATGTACATAGTATATATATTGGGAACATGACTGTAAAACAAAGTGCTACCCAAAAAAAAAAAAAGAAAAAAGTTGAGGCTTTAGGGTTTTTATTGAGTTTAATTAGCCCGATGTGTGGTTTGTGTTCCAGGACCGGGATTGAGAACCACTGGGTTAATTGACAATAATGTGTATGTTTTGTTCTTGTTTATGTCTCTGTTTGCCATTGTAGAGAAGGATTCTGGGTGATTAGAGGTGGATCCTGAGGTACTGGAGACGGTATTATCATCGGTGCGTGAATGAACGTTTCTGATCCATGCTCTGTTATTAAAGATTAAGACTGCTTTACAACCTCATCTAGCAGGATTTCTGCGGAAAGTCGGGAATCTGCTCCCTGGGCCGTGATGTGCCCATGTATGAGGGATAAAGAGTTGTGTCCTACACTGAACTGTGATATACTAAGTTGATGGTGTCTCTCTCCCTCGAAGGACTTGAACGTCACCTTGGTCCTTCTCTCAGTCCAGTGCCTGCTCCGATAACATCAGTCTCCACTAAGGGAGGCTTATCACTGAGCCAGGCCTGCCATTGTGTTTATGGCTGTGCTTTGAATCAGTAAGACCCCTCTAATATATATCTGCAGGGCTCGTAAAGGAGCCAGTGTATAGCTTTTATTGACTCCTCTGGAAGACATTGGAGACATAGATCAAAAGGAATGCACTCTGAAATGCTTGTGGTTGGGGACAAATATACTTTCATTTAAGAACAAGTGGTTTGCGTGCTGTCTTCCCCTTTGAGTAGTAAATGTGGAAAAGGGACAGCGTGTCTGTGCTGTTGCTGTTTGTTTTAGTCAATTGCTCTGCTCCAAAATCTAAGCTGCTTTTCCACTGTCTCTCTTTGCTTAACCATTCCATTCCGTGCCGATCCCGCCCAGCCGGTACGGATATGGATTCATTTTTCACTGTGGGGCTGATAACGGAGCTCTTTAGAATGTGATACAAATGTGTCAGTTATGGCCTTGGTGCAAGATGATACACTTAGTGCCTCCTAAGTTAGCTTGTTTTAGCCGAATTCTAACGACAGCATCGCATTTGTTGATGCATTCGCAGATAATTCAATCCCAGAATCCATTGCAACGAATTCTGTGGAAAAAAATAAATATTAAAGGCACAATATGAAAATTTCGCCACTAGAGGTCTCTTGTTCAAAATAAAGGCATAGCTTGATGACGTCTTGATTTCGCGGAAGGTGTTGTCTTAACATCTACAGCCAGTGGAAATAATCCGACGGGACTCGGGCAGAAATCATATTAAGTTATTTTATTGTGCTAATGTAATAAAGATTTATTAACATTACTGTAGTATGAAGCAGGGTGTGGCTGAAAGCCACTGGAGTGGAACGAGGCCGCTGGAGCGATTGCTATTGAGAGACACACGGCTTGAGAGCAGCTGAGGTTTTATGCTTTTTGAGCTATTATGCTGCAGACGAGCGTTTCTGCTTGTTCCGGTCATGCGTATGTGTGGTAATGCAGCTCTGTTTTATCATATTAGATAAATTTGTGTGTTCAAAGTTGTTGTAGTGCTACTCTGTGTTTGCTCGGTGGCTGCTATGAGACACTTGTTGCACACTGCAGTAAGCTACATCGATATTGGTCATGGTAAAACATGGTACTCGCGGTAAATCAAGAAAACAAGATTTAAACAATAAGTCTTACTGTGTTTAGCTATATAACATGATTAGTTTTTTTGTCGATGAATGTATCCAAACAGTCTTTGGTGTTTCCATGGTTTCTGCAAAATAAAACTAGAAACCGAGGGTAACGCAGGTATGATCGCAGGTATGATGTCACTGATAGGCGATGCATGGACACGTCCGAGCCCTGGTTAAAATTTCTCTGGATTTAAACATTCTTGGAAACATTTGGGATAATGTAAGTACAACAAAATATATAACATTGTTCTAGTGTTTTTTTTTTTTAATTTTTTTATCCAAAAATATTACATATCGTGCCTAATAAAAATAGAAATACTAATAATAGACTTACATTTCATTCAGTACTAATAATTATCAATACAAATACTTGTATTAAATTAAAAATTACCCAATATTTTTGTATTCTCATGCTTATGACGCCCTGTCCCACATGGCACATGCAATCTTTATTTTTCTTTACGGTACATTTAGAAAAAAAATTCAAATAAATATATTTATTTAATTGAATTACATATTTAATTTCTCTTAATGTATAATATAGCCAAGATACATTTTTATCAATATATTTACTTATATACTGTTTTTATTAATATTTTGAATAGGCTTTTATTTTTATATTTCCCTTTTTTATTTTAATTTAAGTTTAATTTTTTTAATTAATGTTTTTTAATAGTTTTAGTTATGGTCAGAACATTACCCAGGTCATTAGCACTAGTTTGTAAAATTTCAGTCATCCATGAGGATTTGTTAGTAGTGTTGTTTGTTTGGTTGATGTGTAGACCATTCCAAATAAGCCACAAGGTTTCATGATGGTTAGGATGCTGGTTTAAAAGGCAGTATGCAGTGAGGCTGCTAACTTGGGTTTGGAGTACTTATGTCTGTTTATGGTGTACTCTATAGCTGCTGCTCTCTCTCTCTCTCTCTCTCTCTCTCTCTCTCTCTGTCTGGTAATAAATGCCCCCACTGCATGCTCCCAGAGGCAGTCAGACTGGAACAATTATAATCTCAGTGCACCCGAGACCGCGGCCCCGCCCGCACATAACACCATTAATTGCATTGTTACATTTACATTGTTATTGTACCGAATGGCACTGCTGTCTTGAGTGCTGTTTACTAATGAAACGTGTTGCACAGCGAGACAGTTTGTGCCCATTTAACTTGGCTATTCAACCTAAAGCAGCCATACACTGATCCCTCCCTCCTTTTGGGATTGAGGAAAAAGAAAGAAAGAAAAACTACAACTGAAGAGTTCCCGTGAGGCGCACCTTCATTAGGAGCCTGTTAGAGCGGCCTGAGTGAACAGGAAGAAGTTTCCTTCCCCCGCCAGCACATAACTCTCTTAAAAAAGGTTCATTGCAGTACCTTAGGTTCAGCAAAGAACACCTTTCTTGTCAAAAAACACTTTTTTGCTGTATGCAGTTGAGCATATTGCTTTATTTAAAAATGTAAATATTAATTTTCATTAAACTTTAATTAAATTAAACACTAAATATTTCTAGGTGTTTTTTTCAAGGAATTGATTCAATAATAAAACGAGTAAGTAATAGAAAAAAAAAAACAATAGAGCAAAATACTAATTATGTAAACACTAAGTACTTTCACTTTGTGTATGTGATTTATTCATTTATCCTACAGCCTGAGATAAAATAAATACTTTTTTTATTTTATTTATTTTTTTATATTATATTATATTATATTATTTTATATTTAATTTAATTTAATTTTATATTTTATTTTAGACTGTCTGTATATAAATACCCCATCACATAACGCATTTAAAACTTCACATGCACATCTGCAATCACTCATCTGTTGGTCAGCACTGTTGTTTTTAATACATTTTTATTGATTTGTTACCAGACTTTTTGATATCCTAACTTGAAAGAGTTCTTGAGTTGGCTCTTTGGTTTTTAGATCTAAGCTCTTTATGTCACATTTGAAGGTTTCTTCACATAAGTGTCTATATAGTACCAATAGTTAGATCCATTTCTTTAAAAAACAAACAAACAAACGAAAAGTAAGTTCTTTTAGGAGCGTAAATAATACTTTAGTGACATGACTACTGAACTAATGAAACCCTTTTTGTTTCTAACTGGAACTGGAACCTTTATTATTACTTTCAAAACTTTGTATCCAACTGCGGCCTGCTGATCAGCTGAATTGAGTGGTTTGGGTGAGCAGTGTCTTAATTTTTATTAAGTGTCCTCTCCCCTTGAGGCTCTGCATCCTTGGACTCAGCTGCTAACTGGGTTTCCCTTGTCACCGATACACTGGCAAATTCAATTTCCTGTCTCCCGGGTGTTCTCCACAGGCCCTGAGCCGACGCTTGAACAACAGGGACTTACTCCATCACACTGCAGCCCCAGGTTGAACGTGGTGACTAGGATACAGTTACCCATCATCCTCCTGTTTCCTGTTGAGATATGCCTGTACATGTGTTTGAGAGTTGTGCGGACATTTTTCTCTGCTCGCGCCTCTGTCATTGGGATTAGATTAGCCTGTACTCTCATGCCTGGATGCTTTGCTGTATTAGCTGAGCCCCAGCAAGGCAGTGGCATTCATGGGGAGATGGCCGGTGTCTACAATAGAGATAAAGCTGCTGGATTTCAAATCACACTATGCTCACTGACCTTCTGTGAAATGTTAAACCTCGGCCCAGCTCGACTGCCGTGCAATCTCACCGTCTGGCAAGCGTCACGGAGAAGATATAAACCTATGGGAGGAGAATTCAGAGGGAATTTGAATGTCAAGGTGTGTGTCTATGTGTGTCCACATGTTTTAAACGCTCCATGGTAGCCAGGTCCATTTGATTTGTGGTGCGATAAAACCGGGCTCTGTGGTGTAGCGGGTCATATGCATCAACACAGCAGCTCTGTCAGATTTGCTATCGTCGAATGCGGTTCATCTCTGCCGGGTTGGGAGCTGCAGCCATTCTGATTTTATCACCGCATGTCACCTCCAGCCCCACGCAGGTCTGTCCTGGGTGGTGGTTGCTTAAAGGTTGAGGATTGTAACTGCTGTCACACAGGTCCCTGGTTTGATTCAAAGTAGAAACTGAAATCATAATCCTGATGTGTTACAGTTTAGTCATTGCAATGGGATTTCCAGTTGCTGATTTTGTTGGTTCTGGTGTATACAGTATATATAATTAAAAAATTTTTTTTATAATGCATTTTAAAAAATATAATAAAATATTTTTAATCAAATATAAATTTTAATTAAATTGAAAAAAAAAATGTATATTATAAATATAATACACATTACAAATGTTTTTCTTCTCATTTTATATCCTTAATTAGTACTCCTTTAAAATGTATATGGCCAGGCCATATTTTTTTTATTTAGAATTTTGAAAAAAATAAATAAATAAATAAATAAATAATATATATATATATATATATATATATACACACACACACACACACTATGTGACAGTCACCCTCATTCGTGCTCTGTTTGTTTTGGTTTTCTCTTGTCACATGTGCTCCCTTGTTCTATGTTCCCGCCACTCATCAGTTACCATGGACACTAGCCACCATCACAGCTGCACGTCATTAGTTAATCTCCCTTGGTGTATATAAGTTTCTGTTTGTGTTCAGTTCTTGGTTCGTTCACTGTCGTATTACATTGTGTTGTTCCTGCCTGTTTGCCAGTTTGGATTAAACTTGGATTACTTTGATATTACCCTGTTTTTCTTCGTCTTCCTTCGTGAACACAGCCTGACACGCTACCATTCAATAGTTTGGAATCGGTAAGGATTTTTATGTTTGTAAAAGAAGTTTCGTCTGCTCACCAAGGCTGCATTTATTTAATTAAAAATACAGTAAAAACAGTAATATTGTGAAATATTATTACAATTTAAAATAACAGTTTTCTATTTGAATATATTTTATGAAGTAATTTATTTCTGTGACGCAAAGCTGAATTTTCAGCTTCATTACTCCAGTCTTCAGTGATCCTTCAGAAATAATTCTAATATGCTGATCTTCTGCTCAAGAAACATTTATTGTGTACAATTGTACAAAATATGTGTGTGTGTGTCTTATATTATATTATAAATAAAAATGTACACAACGGTTTTCAACATTGATAATAATCATAAATGTTTCTTGAGCATCAAATCAGCATATTAGAATGATTTCTGAAGGATCATTGGACACTGAAGACTGGAGTAATGATGCTGAAAATTCAGCTTTGCATCACAGGAATAAATTACTTTATAAAATATATTCAAATTGTAGTAATATTAACAATACTACTGTTTTTACTGTGCATTTAATTAAATGCAGCCTTGATGAGCATAAACTGTTTTTTTTTTTTGTTTTTTTTTAAACATTAAAAATCTTAGATTCCAAACTTTTATCTGGTTATAATATTATATAATATATAATATAATATAAAAAAATGAAAAAAATACTTATAGACATTTTATTTTTATATACAGGTGCTGGTCATATAATTAGAATATCATCAAAGTTGATTTATTTCACTAATTCCATTCAAAAAGTGAAACTTGTATATTATATTCATTCATTATACACAGACTGATATATTTCAAATGTTTATTTCTTTTAATTTTGATGATTATAACTGACAACTAAGGAAAATCCCAAATTCAGTATCTCAGAAAATTAGAATATTGTGAAAAGGTTCAATATTGAAGACACCTGGTGCCACACTCTAATCAGCTAATTAACTCAAAAAACCTGCAAAGGCCTTTAAATGGTCTCTCAGTCTAGTTCTGTAGGCTACACAATCATGGGGAAGACTGCTGACTTGACAGTTGTCCAAAACACGACCATTGACACCTTGCACAAGGAGGGCAAGACACAAAAGGTCATTGCAAAAGAGGCTGGCTGTTCACAGAGCTCTGTGTCCAAGCACATTAATAGAGAGGCGAAGGGAAGGAAAAGATGTGGTAGAAAAAAGTGTACAAGCAATAGGGATAACCGCACCCTGGAGAGGATTGTGAAACAAAACCCATTCAAAAATGTGGGGGAGATTCACAAAGAGTGGACTGCAGCTGGAGTCAGTGCTTCAAGAACCACTACGCACAGACGTATGCAAGACATGGGTTTCAGCTGTCACATTCCTTGTGTCAAGCCACTCTTGAACAACAGACAGCGTCAGAAGCGTCTCGTCTGGGCTAAAGACAAAGACTGCTGCTGAGTGGTCCAAAGTTATGTTCTCTGATGAAAGTAAATTTTGCATTTCCTTGGGAAATCAGGGTCCCAGAGTCTGGAGGAAGAGAGGAGAGGCACACAATCCACGTTGCTTGAGGTCCAGTGTAAAGTTTCCACAGTCAGTGATGGTTTGGGGTGCCATGTCATCTGCTGGTGTTGGTCCACTGTGTTTTCTGAGGTCCAAGGTCAACGCAGCTGTATACCAGGAAGTTTTAGAGCACTTCATGCTTCCTGCTGCTGACCAACTTTATGGAGATGCAGATTTCATTTTTCAACAGGACTTGGCACCTGCACAACGTGCCAAAGCTACCAGTACCTGGTTTAAGGACCATGGTATCCCTGTTCTTAATTGGCCAGCAAACTCACCTGACCTTAACCCCATAGAAAATCTATGGGGTATTGTGAAGAGGAAGATGCGATATGCCAGACCCAACAATGCAGAAGAGCTGAAGGCCACTATCAGAGCAACCTGGGCTCTTATAACACCTGAGCAGTGCACAGACTGATCGACTCCATGCCACGCCGCGTTGCTGCAGTAATTCAGGCAAAAGGAGCCCCAACTAAGTATAGAGTGCTGTACATGTTCATACTTTTCAGTTGGCCAAGATTTCTAAAAATCCTTTCTTTGTATTGGTCTTAAGTAATATTCTAATTTTCTGAGATACTGAATTTGGGATTTTCCTTAGTTGTCAGTTATATTCATCCAAATTAAAAGAAATAAACATTTGAAATATATCAGTCTGTGTGTAATGAATGAATATAATATACAAGTTTCACTTTTTGAATGGAATTAGTGAAATAAATTAACTTTTTGATGATATTCTAATTATATGACCAGCACCTGTATAATGTAAATTATAAAATGTTATATATAGGTGTATACATGTATACAATTTATAAAAATGTACACATGCATAAACATACAAATATATATTGTAAATATATAAATAAATTCTTCAAAACTTTAAAATGTTTCAGAAATTTTAAATTGCTACTAACTCGCTATCTCTGCAGCATATTTGTCTTCCAATATACCGTAAGATCCTGACACAAGCACAAAGAAAAGTCCAGTGCTGTTTATAGAGAGGCTGACCTAAGATCCTAACCCTGCTGTCAGAATGCTAGTGGTGGAGGCTACATTGCTTCATGAGGGGGTTGGTAGATGTGATTGAGATCCATTAAGCATGATTATATTATGGATATAAACCCACAGCTGAACACAGCTTGTACTTTTATGGAGATCCATTACAGCATTTATTCAAAGCTCTTGTTCAATTTGTACCTTTCTTTGCCTCTGATGTATCCAATAAGGAAATCCGGGGAATAAAAAGAATGAATCTGTGGTGCTAATAAGCTGAGATGTGGTGGAAATCGGACCGTTTTAATGGGGTCTCAGATTCTGATGGAAATGAAGAGAAATGGTGCTGATCCTCTGGGGTTCACGGGTGAAAGAATTAACACAGCTTGTCACTCTGTCCCAGCCATCCTCCCGTTACCAAGGTAACGGACGCCCGTGTGCCTCGGACTAACCATGGTGACACAGTTGCTGCTGCAGCCTGACTAAACCTCTCCTCACGGGCAGCAACCCAGCCATAGCTGAAATGAACAGGAATTGGAGTTTCTATCTCAACAGAACAGTGCTAATCTACCCTAATGACCTCTGTGGGGAAAATATATGCAGCCTCTGACACTATCAAGTCTTTGTTTCTGCTTTAATGAGCTCTCAGCTACTAGGTAGAACATTCACGGTAATCTGCTTATTGGCCGCAGTCAGATAAAACAATTTTAGAATATCATATCTTAAATCCAGCTTTGTGTGCTTAAATTAGAAGAGGATCATTTAGATACTACTATAATGACAGAATTAACTATAAGGATACTTTCTTGTTGACTGAATTTCTCTCCTAATAAATAACCTTGTTAGGATTTCAAACAGGAATGCTTAGGAGGGGACATTGAGGGGAAAGCAGCAGCATTGGAGGCTAAATTTAGCGATGAACTACCTTTAACAGTAGCATGACAGTATAGCTCAGTTGTTTTACTGTAAAATACTGCAGCTTTTCCAAGAGACTTATCCACTAGTAGCAGTATAGTGCAACCACAAAGCTACATTGCTGTTTTCAGTGTCACATTGTAATTTGCATGTGGTTTTACTGCTGAGCGAGTGGCAATAATCAGACCTGTTCTCATATGTAGCACTGGAAAATCTGATTCATTTTAGTGGATCAGTTTATTTGGAGAGTTCATGTAATTGAACTGATAAAAAAAAAAAAAAGTTTACCAATCTGATGCTCTGCATAGTATTTTAAATCTATTTATAGCAGAATAATAATATTTAGTTAATCTTTATATTCATAGTGTCAACCTTGTTGTATAAATTAGAATATATTCCGGTTTTATTTAGTTACACTTAGTGTAAATGTAAGTTTAAACCCTTTTTGAGATTGTTTTATTAATTCAAAAACATTAATGCTGTGATTAAATTGTAAATGACATGTATAATTATTATTCAGTATATTGCTTCATTAAGTAATATCATTTTACTATATTTAAAATGCATTTTATAAAATATAATATTTTATATATTTAAAATATTTATTTGTATATAAAATATGCATTATAAATATTGTTTAAGGAAAACAAATGAGGAGAAAAATATATACATTCTATATACAAAACCATTTTGCATTTGCTAATTGCTGTCATTAAAAATATTTCATTTTTATGTGTAAATTTAATAATATATAAAAATAAAATGTATTTATAAAATAAATTATGAAATATTTAATACACATTTTTAACATTTCTATATATAGGGCCAGATTTACTAAACGGGCATATTAGCATGAGAGCGCAATTCCATAAATGTGCTGATGGGAGTGGCAAACATTAGTAAATCGCGTTGCGTGATTCATTTAAATACTCTCCTCACGTAAATTTTGCATCTGAAACTCCTACAAATGCATATGCAATAAGGTCAGCTGCAAAAACAAATGTTAATTTTGCACTGCGTGTCTTTAGTAAATCCTGACAGTAGTTTCTGAATGCCAAAAGAGGGTTTGCGCTGGCACAAGCTGTTAGTAAATCTTGCCAATAGTGTTTTAAATATATAAATAACTTCTTTACAACTTTATATTTTAGAAATTTTAAATTGCTACTAGCTAGCTATCTCTTTCAGCATTGCTTTTTGTCAGTAGTCAGTAAGCAGTAACTTGACTATACTAATTTAAAGTGTAGCTTGGCAGGCTATGGATTCAAAGTTGCTAACACAACAGCTGAAATGAGACTCTTTTCAGCCAGACGTTCATTAATATAGCAGATGTGTTCAGATACAGTTTAAGATATGACCTGCTCTCACCTCTTTCACAGAGGGTAAAATGAGGATTTTCTCTAGGGTGGATTGGAGAGGAGACTGTCACAAACTACATATTTTCAAAGTTGACTAATGCTTTTAAGACGTGTTTTTAAAAGTTGAAATCTTCTTAAATTGCACATGATGGCCAAACACGTCCACCTGAATGTTGTGGAACAAACCCAAACCTGTATTGAACCTGGAACCTGTATTAAACCTTGTGCTCTCAGACAGCTCTGAGATTCTGAGTCAGTTGTGTTAACCATCATTTTTTTTAAAGTAAAATTGTTCACAGACCGTCCGTGCACAAGGGTTTTTGGCTTTGATTAAATACACTTGGTAGATTAATCAAAAGAGTGGTTGTAAATCATTTCTGCAAGTACTAACCCATGATAACTGTGTTTAGCTATGGAAACTCTTGCTCAATACTTGGCTCTGGGCATAACAATACTGTGAGCAAAGCACTGCACAGACCAGCTGTAATTAAAAGCTGTAGTTTCAAATGGGATAAAAAAGACTCACTGCAACTTTTGTAATGTTTTTTTCATGCCAAGATTAAAGCCCTTTGATTATTTCTTGTGTAATTAGGGCTATTTGAACACCAAGTGGTTGTTTTGTGTCTGCTTAGTCGAGGCTTTGAATTGGACATGGTTTTTGCTTTGAGCCGTATGAAATCTCTACCTGCCACTTCTCTGTTGTGGAGTGATAAGAGAACTGCTTTAAAAACAGGCTGAGTGCAGCTATTTACTGCCTCTGCGGCAGAGAGAACGTGACCTTTCACCTATCCCTCGTTTCTCGAGCATTGACATCACATGACTTTTTGTTCGAGCCGACACCAAAAGCCATAAAGGCTAGATTTGTTTTCAAAGCCCCGAACATGTGGATTACCTGCTCCAAGAAAATGCCAGGAGTCCTCCAGCTAAGTCTTCTTAAGCTTGTTTTTCCTCATGTAAATGATGTTACTTGTGGCTGTTTTTATTGAAACATGTCTCTGCAGCTCATAGGAGTTCCCAGGCCTGCATCCAATCTGATGCATGGGGGGCGGGGCTTCGCCGGTCAGGTTAGTGGGGCACAAGAGGAGGGGTTTCCACAGGTCACACCCTTTCAGAGAATTCTCACAGGTAAACACTCCGAACAGATGAGTCAAGGCTTGCCGGGACTTTGACGTAGGCTGTGGAGTGTTTATGCCCTCAAAAGCTAGATATTACGTACTTCGGAGTGCCTTGGAATTATAGCTACCGTGGTGTGAGATTACACATAAATGTCTTTCTGTCTAGAGGGAAGGAAAGTGTTTGTCACAAGAGCCGAGAGAAGCCTATGCCAAGCTTATGAATGAAATCTCAGAGCAGGTACAGAGTTTATTTTTACTTTCTCACAGGCACATTTATATGTCAGATGGATATTAAGTGTGATGTGCGCCAGGAAACGGGTCTTGTGGGATGGATGGCAGTTGTTTTGACGTAAAGCTGAAGTATCCGTAAATCTGATTACTTATTACTCTGATTACACTTACAGTGTAGTCTTTTTCTTTTCTTTATACAGTACTTTTACCCTCCAGCAAACTCTTCTAGGAAACTCCACTTGTTTAAACCCCACTGACAGTTAGTTCATCACTAGGTTTGCATGAAGAGAGATAAAGATTGGGATAGAAGCTTTTGACTTGGTCCAGTATGCAATCACCTAGCAACATCCTAGCTACCACCCAAGCATAATGATAGTTTTGCACATTTACATTTCCTTCTGATATTATAAAAACCTAGTCTAATCTGAATCATTTGTTGAGAATGTGACGTGTCAGAAGTCAAGTTTTACATAAAGTTTACTTTTTTCTTGTTTTTGTGGCTGAGTGACTCACTGAGCGATTTATTACCAGCATGAATAGACTCATTACTTGTTCTTCACCCACTTTAAATGAGTTTTGTGCTTGTTTTAACGCAGCTCTCCCAATCAAGCGAGCAAAACAATGACAGTTTGGCAGTCGCTCGGCTTGTAACATCAGGACGGTCCGTGTCTGCATGTTGAATAGAGGATCTCTCTTGGCACTTGTGCATGTGGTTAATAGTCAGATGTTAGGATGGGTGATGAGAGAACAAAGTCCTGTTCTTTGTCATTGTGTTGTCTTTGTTATGTCAGTCATACTGGCATGCAAATGAACATAACCGTTCATAGTATAACGTTATGCATTTGAACACATGGCAGACACAAGCGGACATTAATTTATTCAAGCTCCAACGGCCAATTGCTTGCATATGCAGATGTACAGTATATAACTATATTAAACACAAATTGCATGTATGCATGCATTTAATCACTGATTTATGATGAGACTGCCAAACAAATGTTGATTTAGACAGGCAGATGGTATTTGGGCTCTGATCAGAGCATCATGCCTAATTATCTGTAGCTTTAACCCACCCTCTGTGATCTGGTTTTCTGTCATCTGGACGCACGACTGGAGCACATTTATAAGTATTTGCCAGAGAAATACAATCCAGGAGAAACAAACATGAGCCTGGACATCAGATATGTGTCATTCATAACAATCCTCCATGTTGGAAACAGTATACATGCTTTTCCTTTAGTTTTGGCCCAGTTATTTGTCCATTTTGGTTCAGATAGCCTTAGGGTGTGTTCACACTTAACAGGTTCATTTAAAATGAACTCTGGTGTGATTGGTCTGTGTGTGCGGTTCATTTGATTAAGTGTGAACGCTGCCATCCGAACTCTGTTGTGCACCAAACAAGCGGACTGAGACCCCTGAAAAGATGGTTCTCGGTCCACTTCCAAATGAACTCTGGTGCGGTTCGACTGAAATGTGAACACAACATGGACTAAAGACATCTAAGTGAACCAATAACAGCAAGAATGCTAAAGCATAGCTGTTTTTTTCCCCCGTCACAGTCGTGATGTTGCCAATGACATTTCAGTACAGGCATCAGAGCTGCGTCTCCTTGCAGCAGATCTTCGTTTGTTTGTGTGACGGAGGGATTCCCGTCGCTGTTTTGACTTCACACATTTTATAAGCTCTTCACAAGTTGTCAGCTCCATCATATACCATCATATGTATGCACATAAAGCACATTTACAGAATACAGAACACAGCATTGTTTTGGATGTTTGACAAGTTCCGTCACAAAATATAATCCGCCATAAAAGCCATATTTTTTTTTATTTAGGTTTTTTTTTTTTTTTTTTTAATATTTAGGTTTGGTCTTAAACATGACAGTGTAAATGCTAAGCAAACCAGGATTACATGTATCAGTTTATTTTTTGGTCCGGCCCAAAAGAACCAAGAGAACTGAATTACAAGTGTGAACACACCCTTAAAGCCCTGTGTTAAAGTTCGCTTTTTTAAGTGTAATGTCAAAATCATTGTTTGTATTCTTTAGTTTTAGAGCAAAGTGTTATAAATGTTTCAATTCATGTTCAAATGTCACGTGGCTGGTACAAAAGCTTGAAAGTCACCCTTAAAGAAAATCTCTCACATTGCTTGTATCTTTTTGAGCTAAAAGCCATTTGTGCTTTTGAAAATGTTTAAAAGACAACAAATGTGATGTAAATTTGTTCAGGATGGAACTGAAAAAAGAAATCATGTCATTGCACTTTATCATATGATACTTTAAGGTATTTTGCAAAAACTTTCTTTGAAGTCGGAAATAATGGTCAAAAATGGTGTTTTGGGTCTCTCGGGACACTATTGGCAGTTGCCAGCAAATTAGGCCTAAACAGAGCCCTGCGTTGTCATGGCAACAGTGCAATTAAATTACTTTACTGTCAGCTGTAATATAATTTTCCTGTGCAGCGGCTCACGGGACCGGAGCGCCCCATCGGAGGGTGAGTAAAATGAGCACTCCTCATTGGAAAGATGCAGTACATTGATTTTTCATGAATGATTTTAGTGTCCATGTTGCATTTCAATGTGCGGATGGCTAGTTTAAACAAGAGGTGATTTCGTTTCACTTCAAAATGCTGCTTTTCTCTGCAGCACTTAAGTATAATTAAGTATTTCTCTATTCTGAAAGACAAGCAGTTTAAAGCTGAGGTCAAACTGTTTTAGAAAAAAAAACAATCTGCAGAGTTTGTTTTTTTTATTATTATTATTAATTTTTATTATTATTTTTATTTTTGGCAGTATCATGTTTAAATGTTTGATGGTGGCTTTCTAGTAATTACTTTTGCAAATGGACTGGGTGTGTTGAGCGAGAGAGTGAGACTGGAGAGACAGTGCCACATAAATTGATCTGTGTGACAGATCATGGGGAAGGTCGCAGTCTGTTTTTCTGGTGTCATGTTCTGAGTACTTGATTCAGTGATTGACATGCCCCTATAATATCTTTCCCATCTGTCGCACCCAGTTCTTTATGGGATAGTGTATTGAAATAGATCAGGGGTGCCCAATTCTGTTCCTGGAGATCTACCTCCCTGCAAAGTTCAGCTCCTACCCTGATCAAACACAACTGAAGCAGCTAATTAAGATCTTCAGGAGCACTTGATAATCACAGACAGGTGTGTTTGATCAGGGTTGAAACTGAACTCTGCTGATCTCCAGGAACAGGACTGGACACCCCTGAAATAGTGAGTAATTTTTAGGTTAGCAATACTATGGCTGTCATTTTGTTTTAAAATGTGTGAAAGTCACAAACGAGCTGGTTGTGGTGATCTAAAATGGCAAGACTTAGCTCATGAATATTAATTAAGTTATACATAAGTATTTCATCTTGTTTTTTTATTTTTTATTATTCTTTTACAGTTTTGCTAAACGGCCACTATATGTTGATCTGTATTAGCTCATTTAAAACTGAAATTATCATTCATTTTCAGCAAGTTCTCTTAACACAAATGCACTTTTGGCATTTAATTTGTTTCCTTCATTCCTTCATTCCTACATTGCTTCTGTCAATCCTGAGATTTTGTAGGTCAGTGGATAAAGGCATGGATCAGAAATTTAATATAAAGTATGATTTAAAGTATGGTCCAGTGGTAATGTTTATGGGTTCTAATCCACACTAATGTAATCTTTATATTAATACATTAAAATTTGGGAAAACTGTTTTCTATTGTAATATATTTTATATGTCATATATAATATGTCATTTATTCCTGTGATGGCAAAGCTGAATTTCCAGCATCAATACTTCTTCAGTGTCACATGATCCTTCAGAAATCATTCTAATATGCAGATTTTCTGCTTAAGGAACATTTCTTATTATCATCTTCAAGTTTAAAAAGGTTGTGCTGCTAATTTTTGTGGAAAACATGATGCATTCTTTGATATAAAGGTCAAAGTTTTTGCATTTACGTGAAATCAAAATCTATTGTAACATTATATGTTTTACTGTCACATTTGATCATATTCTTCTGCTCTGGAAGTCTATGGCAGCCCATAGTCCACTTGCGGGAAAGTTATGAAATTTGGCACACAGATGGAGGCCAGTAAAACTGTGACCATAGCCAATTTGGAGTCTCTAACTCAATCCCTCTGGCGCCACCAACTGTACAAAGTTGCACTTATGTTTATAATAATAACTTTTGAATCGTAAGGACTAGAAACAAAGTTTTCCCCCAATTTTCACAAAAATTTAACCAGATCATCGTCAGACTATACCGACCAAAAGTTAAGGAAATCAAGTCAATACGTCATATCGTTCTCAAATAAAGTGCAAACTAATTTTACATAGCCTTTGCGAAAATAGATGTAAGACTGTATCCCCTTAACCCTTTATTGTATTCAGACCTCAAACATGTCATCACAAGCATGACCTGAGGCTACATGTAGCGTTTTGGCGCAGCGCAACCTACTGGTCTGGATACACGAAAAATTGCTATTTTTGCTTATAACTTCTTATAACTTCAAAATCATAAAATTGGTCTCGGGACGGCATGCCGAGTTGAATGATATCCAATTTTCCCATATCGACTATTTTGGAGGAGCCTGAGAAGTTTCGATCCTGCAACACCTAGTGGTAAAATCAAATATTCACATGCTTATAACTTTGGATTTGTTGACTTATTTTCACGGGAGTCATCTCCTTAGATTCCTGACTCCTTGCCAAGTCCAACGATACCAAACATGTTAGGTTTCACCTTATTGGAAACATAGGTTGTTGATTATATGCTCACAACCGCATTCTCTGAACATTCGCGCTGTGTGAACGGAACCAAACCGGACAACTAGTCTGTCACGTCATACAGTGTGAGAGAGCCGTGTCATGCGCGAGACATTGCAAAGGACGTGATGCGAGTGCAACGGTTAAAGACTCTGGCTAGAGCGTGCTTACATGCTGCTGTTGGTTAATGAAGTTTTGATGGATGAACTCACGGTTCAGTTAATCCCCTTTCATGTCAAAAGTGATAATACTTTTCAGGTTTATGGACGTCGCCATCTTTAATATTACATTGGTCATTGTCGTTATGGTTACTAGTATAAGAATACGGGCTTGACACTTGCTGCACGTTCATACAGGCAGTGTTCCAGATGCTACTGTAAGTTGCTGTGTTAACGAGACATTTCAAGACTCACACCTGTAAGTAAATGCGGTTGTCAATCCCAAAAACTGACAGTGTGAATGTGGCCTAAGGTTGGTCTGCTGCTAGCTTCCTTGTTTGTTTTTGTTGTGCTTGGCCCCTTAATTGCTGCTTGCAGCTATATTTATTTTTATCTTTGTATGACAACTATAAAAAGAGCAACTGAGAGAACATAAAACAGACAGAGCAGATCAGTTGTAGATGACCTTGAGTATTATATTCCATTTACTTGAAGTATTTCACACTATAGCAAGGCTTCTTCAGTTGCTCAGTAGCTGTTCCATCATCTCTGAGAGCAGGCTGGCGTGCCGTGCATTCTTGCTGTTGACAGAGTAGGATGATTCTCATTGTCTCGTTCTTTTTGTGCTCTCAGAGAATGTTTTATTCCTTGGATGGAAGTAAGGGCTTCCTGCAGTGATCTGAACATCAAGTGTTCTTACTCAACCTCCAAGACAATCGGTCTGTAAACTTCTACAATCATTTTGTAGTGGATTTGGATTGTGCATTTGGGAAGTATGTGTCAAGCCTGCTTTGTATTCACTGACTCTGTTCCAAATGGTCCTCTTAATGTGTTTTATTTTCACTTTTGATGTTCTGTGATTGTGATCTTGTTCTCTTTGGTGTATTCTGTAGGAGCCTTGGTCTAAATGGGTCCGGTTATGCCTCCCAGTAAGAAGCCGGAAAATTCCGGGGTCAGCGTCGCGAGCGGCCTGAGCCAGTTCTATCAGGCGAGCTCAATCACGCGAGCCCTACAGGAGGCCGAGGAAATGGATCTGGCTCTTCCGATCATCAAACTGGAGAAGGGCAGCGTGGAGGACGAGGAACTCACCAACCTCAACTGGCTCCACGAGAGCAAGAACCTGCTCAACAGCTTTGGTGACCCCGTGCTGAGAAGCGTCAGTCCTGTCCAGGACCTGGACGATGACACCCCGCCCTCCCCAGCCCACTCAGATCTCCCTTACGACGCCAAGCAGAACCCGAACTGCAAACCCCCTTATTCGTTCAGCTGCCTCATTTTTATGGCCATAGAAGATGCCCCTTCTAAGAGACTGCCAGTTAAAGACATATACAACTGGATCCTGGAACACTTCCCTTACTTTGCCAACGCCCCAACGGGGTGGAAGAACTCAGTCAGGCACAATCTGTCCCTCAATAAGTGCTTTAAGAAGGTGGACAAGGACAGGAGTCAGGTAAGGATGCCAAGATCGTTCTGCTTCAATCTTTAATTGCACGGTGGGAAGTGCTGGCCTTAATTTACTCTAGTTTTCATTTAATTTTTCTCTTTTTTTTTTTTTAGTAGTCAAGACTCTACAAATATTTGCTTAAACATTTTCAGTAACCTAAAGGCAGCTCCACAGTTTTCAGAAAGGATTGTTGTTAGAAACAGGTTAATAACAAAATGTTATACTGCTGTTTGTAGTCAAATTGTATTGCATATAGCGTTTAGAAGCAAAGATGTGGCAAAGCAAAGTAAATGCACCTACCTAAAGTTATTTTCAAGTGCCGCTGGGAATTCCAGTTAATTTCCACTGAACTAGTTTGTGCGGTTTGTCAATGAACCATTTAATAATATGATTTACCAATCAATTTGATTATTTTCCCTTTTCGAGTTTGCCATTTTTAAACCTTTATTGTTTTATTTTTAACTTTGAACTTTTTTTTATTACTAACTAGCTATTATTTTTTATGAATATTAATAATTACCTTTTTATATACATATATAGTAATAAAACATAGCTAGTTAGTAATACAAATGTTTATACACATTCCCCGTTTGAATTTGCTATTATTTGTTTTATTATTTATTATTATTTTTATTTTTTATATATATATATATATATATATATATGTATGTATTAAAAATAATAGCTAGTAAATTTTATGATTTGATATTTATATAATTAGAAAGATTTGGCCTGCTTAAAAAGCTTCAATGCAATTTTTTTTTAGCTTGTATTGTAGCTAACTAATCAAAAGAGTTGCTTTGGAAATCTACGCTGCAGGAGTGTGCTGAACATGTCAATATTTAGGGATGAGACTTATCTCGGTTTTAATATGGGTAAATGTTGATTGAATTGATTCCTGTAAGAGAACATTTTATAATTGTTTGATAAAAGGATGAAGCTTACGAATTGGGACTCATTAGATGCTTATTGAGTATTGATTGATTCTTGGAAAAGGCTGATAAATGCATTCCTGTGCGTGTATCATGTTGAGAGTATGCTGTGTGTGTGTGTTTATGGCGTGCATGTGTCTGCAAGTTAGTCAGAACATTAAAGCCATTCCATGTGACTCTTACAGTTCACTGCCATCTGGTCCCTGGCTGCGGAGCAAAGAATTTTTTCTGTATATGTGTCTCCATAGAAACAGCTTTGCAGTTGACATGGAAAGTAAGCTGTTGCTGTAGCAACAGAGAAACTGATGTGTTTGTGTGTGTATGTGTGTGAGAAAGTGTTCTGGCTGGGAATGGCTAATCCAGCAATGGCAGTATAGTGGGCTGCCGCTGCCCCTCCGTGTCTCTCAGTTAACCCCTTCACTCCTGCCACAACAATAAGAACACTTCCATGACTTTTGTTGCAGGGCGTCCATAAAGAATGAATGTTTTTTCTTTGTTAGCCATGGTCAAAATATTTGAGTTTTGAGGGACTCGATCCACATGTTCTTTGTTTATTATTATGGTGACTTAATATTGAATTTAAATTAAATTTTAAATCTTGGATTGGGGGTGTTTTTCATCTGCTGTGATGACAATATCCATGCTCTGCACTCAACTCAAGATATCATTTTAATGCTTGTTTTTAATGTGCTCATCTAATTTTATTTAAATCCAGAATTTAATTTCCTTGCTGAGATTCACAGAGTTGAGTTGTTTTTTCTTTATTCAGCTGAATTGTTTAAGTTTGAGCTCTGGGCTTTTTGGAATTAAATGTTTCTTCTCTTTTTTCTTTATTGCTCAAAGAATATTTCATGGAACTTGAAACTTCTTTATTATGTACTTTAGGAAATGCATGCAAACAAAAACAATATATTTTTTACATTTTCTGAACAAAATGTGAAGAAGTGGTTCTTGCCTGTTGTGGGCGGCTGCTTGGGCATTGCTAGGGTGATCTTGGTTGTTGTTCATAGTTATTAGGGTGTTGCTAGATGGTTAATAAGGTGATCTAGTTGGTTGCTGGATGGTGTTTTTATGTACAAAACTTGCAACTATGATACTAGGGTGTTGTTTATAGTTACAAGGGTGTTGCTAGGCATTTCTAGGGTGATCTAGGTGGTTGCTGGATGGTGCTGCATGTGCAAAACTTGCAACTATGATGACAGGGTGTTGTGCATGGTTACTAGGGTGTTGTTAGACAATTTCTGTTGTGATCTAGGCGGTTGCTGGATGGTGATTGCATGTGAAAAAATTGCTGCCATGATTCTAGGGTGTTGTTTATAGTTACTAGGGTGTTGCTAGGCATTGCTAGGGTGATCTTGGATGTTACTCTATGATTCTGGTTGTGCAAATCATTTTTCCATCATTCTAAGCATTGTGCATTGTTACTAGGGTGTTGCTAGATGGATTGTAAGTTGATCTGGGTGGTTGGTGGATGGAGTTTTTACGTGCAAAACTTGCAACCATGATGTTAGGGTGTTGTTCATAATTACTACGGTGTTGCTAGGTGTTTCTGGGGTTATCTAGGTGGTTGCTAGATGGTACTTGCATGTGCAAAACTTGCCGCCATAATGTTAGGGTGTTGTGCATTGTTACTAGGGAGTTGCAAGGTGGTTTCTAAGGAGATCTATGTGGCTGCTGGATGGTGTTTTATGTGCAAAACTTGCAACCATGATGCCAGGGTGTTGTTTATGGTTACTAGGGTGTTGTTAGGCAATTTCTTGTGTGATCAAAGTGGTTACTGTTTGGTGATTGCATGTGAAAAGTTGCTGCCATGATGCTAGGGGTGTGGTGAATTGTTACTAGAGCGTTGCTAGGTGAACTTGTTACTTGGTGGTTGCTTTCTGTGCCAGTAGGTGAAAAGCCCCAAGACTCTATGATACTCTAGTCCTTAATTATGGTCTCTCATTCGATGTGAGCATATATGTTTTGAATATGTCAATACTCAGATTGCTTAGAAAATGCTGAAGTTTAATTCTTAGGCTTAGAGGTTTGTTCAATTCCTTTAGTCTTGGTATGATAAATAGTAACAGTGATGACTGCATGAGCAAACACAACTAATTTTTCATGAAACAGCTGCTCAAGATGCTTTCTATACATCAGGGTTCAGATGGCAGCGTTCACACTTGATCAAATTAACTGCACTAACAGAGCAATTACACCATTTTGTTTTAATTGAACCAAACCTGCCAAGTGTGAACACGCCCTAAAAGTCCATAGATATTGCCAGTAGTTTATACTGCTGTAACACTTTCTCCGACAAGCAGATGTGGGCCTGTTTTCCTGTTTGTTCATGTGACATTCAACATAGAGCCAATAGAACATTAGAGTTTCTACCACCTAGTGTTTGCTTAAGTTTTCCACAGTTGTTTGTTTCATACTAAAAAGTTTCTGTTAGGTCAGAAAGTCATGATTAGCTGTATGCCTGTTCATTTGGTATTTGATTTAATTTCTCTAGCCTCATTGGCCTACTTAATGAATGAGATGACTATTTTAAGTCTGTTTTAATTTCAGATTCATTGTGGATTTGCTATGCAATCATGCATCACTCTACATAATGAGACAGTAAGGGGCAAATTAAACCAGCAAAATAAGAGTCTGCATAAACAAACATTTGATAGATGCACAATCCCCAGGGGTTTACAGAAGAATAATTAATTTCGGCCAAGAGGAGAATCAAATTAAGAGATCCAGACCTCAAGAAAATGTTGTTTTTGCTTTTTATGGATTGAGAATGAGCTGCACCCGCTGCTAGCATCATTTGCACATGCTGTCTGCACTGTTTTAGCACCAGATTCACAAAGGAATTATGCAAATAGGGTAACTGTGCAAATGTGGCAACAAAATTAGTGTTGCACGGGGCAGTTGCGCCTTATTCACATAAATGTGCCTAGACAATTGCTAAAAGCCAACGAAAGGTACAATTTTCACACAGGGGTCTTAAAATTACTGCTTCAGTGATCTCTAAAAATATGTACAAACACCTTTTTAAATATATCTCTTTACTGCCAGCATTCTGGCTGGTAGTAGTGCATCTTAAATTGTGTCAAGCAAGTAGTGTTAACATTTATGAATCCAGCAAATCCAGTAATAACCCTCATTTGCATTAAATCAAGCTGTGTTTGATCAGTAAAGAATTGTTAGTAGTGTAATTATTTAAATAATATGGTTAAATCATATATTTTAATAAATATTATAAAAAGGTTAGTTCCTGTCCTTGATTCTCATTGGTCAATAGCTGTGTTTTATTCACGATAAAACACGGCTATCACCGCTTCACCCAACGGTTCTGTGTATCACTACACAACACCCTTAGCAACCACTCTTAGCAACGTAAACTGTATGTTCTCAATTGATATTGTTCATTGATATTGATATTGTTAATTGAAGCTTATGTAGAAGAGTATTGTGAGAAAAAGATAGAGATTTAGCATTTTCCTCCAGGTCAGTCCTATGTTCATAATAAAAAATCTGTTTAAATGTCTGATGTATTATCTTGTCCTTTTAACAGTTAAGGGGTTTTCCCGTGACTGACAGCACTAGTCAAAGCATTTGTCAGTTGCGTCTTGTTCCGTGTTCACAACAATTCAGTCTTTTCAACGTAAAAGTCTTCGCTACTGACTGACTCATTCATAAAGACAGTCTTTGCCACCATCTAATGGCGTAATAATGTAACTTCTGTTGCTGTTCACGGTCAGGGACTATTTTCTCCAGTGGAAGGAAGGCTTTAGTGATTTTACTTTATGAAAGTTGCATTGATACATATTTTTGGCTTTAATATTTGTATTGTGTGGTAACTGTTTTATAAAAGCAATAACTTACTTGAGGCAAGTGCTGTATCGTAAATAATATATTACATATATTTTTTTATATTTTACTTGTGATATCAGAAAAAAAATATCATTCCAAAAATTATTTATTTTTAAAAAATATTTAATTTTTTGTTTAATTATTTTCCTGTACCTTAACTGGTAGAGCATGGCACTAGCAACACAAAGGGCATGGGTTCGATTCCTAGGGAATACACATACTAATAAACTTTAGATTCTTCTTTTGGATAAATATTTATATTAATATTTAATGCGTTTGGCAGATGCTTTTATCCAAAGCAACTTGCTTTGCACTCAAGGTACATTTTATCAGTTTATACATTCCCTGGGAATCAAACTCATGACCTTGTTATAACTGGGTATGTTAAATAAACCATGGTTTTGCACTGAAATTCTGTGCGCTAGAGTGGTGCAAACTCTTTAGGGGTTTCATGCGTGCATGTTCTTATAATGCACAGTGACTGATGAAGAGTGAGTGCACTAGAAATGACACCCTGTCATTTGTTTCCATGGCACTGTTATGAACACAGGATCTGAACTTGGCACCTGAGTGGTGGTTATATGGGTGGATCTCCAAAGCTCTTGTGTCCCTTACAAAGACTTTCACATACAGGCACATGCATCGGTGTTTATACATAGAGAGAGCATTGATGATTAATGTGTCTTTTCCATTGTTGATGTCATCTCCATAGCAACAGGACGAGGTTACACAAGATTTGCAGTTGAACAGGTAACAGCGGAGTCGTTTATGAAGAAACACAGGATGGAAGAGCACGCTATTGGCATTTCCAGTTGCGGGTAGCATTTTCTGTACTGTCAGCACTGTACTGCTGATGTTCTCGCTGTTTGATTGAGTTTAGAAGTTTAATTATTTAGAGATCAGTGTGTCAGAAATATATATATATATATCTCACTCTGTTTCTCTTTCTCTGATCCTCGCTCTTAAATCCCCACCTATATGGATCCATGAAGGGTTACGGTGATAACGCTGATCCGTGTGACACGATTTATCCCTCGCTCTGAAAACCAGGTTGATGTAAGATAAAGCCGGCCTGCTCACTGACATGTTCCCTGGCCAGCTGTTATGTTCCCTGTGGACAGATGTTGGTTGCGAGGGAAGCTGTGGGAGATTTGCACGCAAACCTCCCTTTGACGTCACCAGCCCGCCCAACTTTTGTAAGCTGCGTTGTGTTACCAAGGGTTATGCAACTGCTCCCCAGGGGTCCTAATGCTGACACCACAGTATCTGCCGATCAATAGCAGACACGGAGCTGAGCTCTGACTCTCAGGGTGTCAGCACCTTCCGGAATCTGAATTTACTTTCTCTTAATGAGAGCAAGTTGAAGATTTAACTGTAAAACTTAATTTGTTGCTTGGTGAGGTCCAAGCATGGGTTTATCCAATGTTTTGGCAGCACAGATAAGACTAGTCTTGATGATAAGAAGGGAAGCTTTGGAGAACTTTATGGATCTGTGAAAGTTTTTTATGATTAATGTAGGTTGTGATGATAGAGAAAATGAAAGAGCATTCTGTGCTCTGTCTTTTGACTAATGACTCACTAACCACTTATTTAAATTTACAATAAAACATTTACTGGGTGATTTAAAAAAAAAAAAAAAAAAATTTTTTTTATAGTGTTCTATATTTGCTCTAATGGTTGTAAGAAACCATTATTAGCACCTTGCATCCTGCAAAAGGAAAGCATGATTAAAAGATTAGTTCACTCAAAACATGAAAAATCCCTCATCGTTTACTCACCCTTATGTTGTTCCAAGCCATATGACTGATACAAAAAATGACATTTTGGCTACGTTCACACTGCAAGCCTAAATGCTTACAGTAATTCTGATTTATTGCTCAGATCCAATTTTGTCTAGCTTTTTTTTTTTTTTTTTTTTTTTTTTTTTTTTTTTTTTTTTTTGTATGGCCAATACCTATGGAAGCTTGTTTCTGCCATGAAATAAAAAATAAAAAAAGCAATTGGGACTTATCATCTCACAATTCTGACTTTTTTCTCGCAATTGCGAGTTTATATCTCACAATTCTGACTTTTTTTTTCTTCTCAGAATTGCGTGATATAAAGTCAGAATTGCAAGTTATAAAGTCAGAATTGCAAAATATAAAGTCAGAATTGTAAGACATAAATTCGCAATTGCGTGTTATAATGTGCAATTGTGAGTGAATTTTCTCAGTATTAGTTTATATCTCGCAATTCTGACTTTATAATTTGCAATTGCATGTTATAAAATCAGAAAGGCAAAATATAAACTCGCAATTCTGACTTTTCTCAGAAAAAACATGCAATTGTGAGTTTAAATCGCACAATTCTGAAAAAAAAAAAAAAAGTCAGAATTGTGAGACATAAACTCGCAATTACCTTTTAATTTTTTTTTTAGTGGCAGAAACAAGCTTTCTATAAATATCAGATTCCAGTATGAACAGATCATGGTCCTGAACTGACCCACACGCACAAAAGAATGATAAAAAGACATCACACAGCATGCTGTCATACGGAAGTAAACATGGAGGACATTAAAGTAAGCAATTTATGCACAGGCAATATTAAAAACAAAGATGCGGAAAAAAAGCGAGCAGAGTTTTTAAACATTTATGACATTTTGCTTGTATATAGAGCTGTCACTGTAATACTTATGAGTTCTGACACATCACTGTCCTTCACTGACTACCTTTCACAACTGTCTTGATAACTTTGAAGTGACTCCTATGAACACAGAATTGCGACTAATGTCAATCTAGAGTGACATAAAAGTCCCATCAATTCCAATATAACTGTTTACTGAGGTCACATTGCAAAACATCAGACCTGTATCAGATTTAGGACCACATATGGAAGTAGCCCAAATCAGAATCTAAAATATCAAATTCCATGTGGTTTGTGCCGTTCACACTGTCATAACAAAAACATATCTAAGTCACATGTGAGCAAAACAAAATCTGATTTGGGCCACATTTACCTGCAGTCTAAACATAGCCTTTAAAGAATTGTACAAAACATTTTTCAAAAAGCTTGCAAAATATCATAAGGCTGCAGAAGTATCATAAAGTAATGTGAGCTATATTCCAAGACCTCAGAAGTAATATAATAACTTGTGTGCATGAGAACCAGATCAGTCAGATTCATGAACAAATAATTTAGAGTGATTTTATTAACTAGCCTAAATGGAAAAAAAAAAAAAAAAAAAACTATTAAAATGATTTGTTAATGAATCGGACATTGCTGCTTAAATGAACATTTTCAGTGAATGATGATCAGTAAGGATGCATTAAACTGATCAAAAGTGACAGTGATCGCATTCATAATGTGACACAAGATTTTTATTTAAATAAATGCTGTTCTTTTGTCCTGAAGAGGAAAAAAAAAGTATATTATATACAAAAAGCAACTGTTTTCAACGTTGATAATAAGAAATGTTTCTTGAGCACCAAATCAGCATATTAGAATGATTTCTGAAGGATCATGTGACACTGAAGACTGGACTAATGATGCTGAAATGATTCAGCTTTGTCATCCCACAAATTAATTACATTCAAAATATAGTCTCACGACAGAATGAAGGGCAAATGGAACAACATGAGGGTAAATAATTACAGAAATTTAATTTGCTGGACAACTATTCCTTAAAAGCAGAATTGGGCTACTGCACGGATCGTGTTGGGACTACCGCTTTTAACAAGACTAACGTGGAACAGATGAAAGGATAATTGCAGCTAATGCTGTCATTTTAGCTGTTCAATTGAGCAATTTTAGAGATTGCTTGACTTGTCTGTTAGTCTGTTACCGATATAGCCCCATGAGTGCTTCATCATTAGGTCGTTTCACCGACAGAGCAGTGTCTGAATTCATGTGTTGAATACAAGTCTGTCAGGTTGAGAAGTGTTGTTAAATGAGATAATCTGTGTGTTAGAAATCTTTACCATCTGATTATGGAAATCAACGTCTTTTGTCAATTGTCTGTGCCTTTCGGCGGAGCTTCAGGTGCCTGATATGCAAGTGAACCTCAGCAGTCCTCGTGATATCGATGTGTCTGTTTGCCTCCCTCCACAATTGCAGCTTTTTTCAAATGAACAAAATATGCACAGCAGGAGTGCACTGCTTTTTTTTTTTTTTTTTCTCTCTCCATGTCTATTGCTCATACTTAAAGGTTTGGGTATTTGATCAAACTTATACAGCTCTTTGGTGCATAGCTCATCTTGAAGCTTAATCCTTCATGGCTCCACCCACATATCTCATTCACTGATTTAGATGTACATTATGCATTTTCTGTAATTGGAACCTTTCGATGTAGTTAGCAGGCAAAAGACCGAGTCGCATAAAAGGTCACTTTGTTTAAAATGTGATGGCATGTGTGAGTCTGTTCACTTCCTGCATAAGGTTGAGTCACTGATTTGATTCCAAAGCTTGGCCTCCTCACGCTTCGTGGCCGTATGCTGCACCCGTGGGGGACACCATATTTTTTGCGTATGATCTCGGCGTGCGGTGACTGTATCAGAATAAACATGGTGCGTGCTCGCCAAGAGGCACGGTTTGCTCGAGAGTGGGCGATTTTAGTTGGGCTACATCTCAGCGGGACTTGATCTGGCCACTCTTCGTCACTGGTGATCATGCGCAGCATACACACTCTTTCATACACGCACGCTTTTCCTACACCCACATACACTCTGTCCTGGGAACTGTTCTGGCACAGACTGCGCTGTGGGAACAGAACTTGTCTCAATTTATCATGTCATCAGCTTTTACTTTTGTATCTGCTGTACTCTGGACGGCTTCAGGCTCTGCAAAGGAATCCTTTTTAATTAGGATTACACAGGTCATTAGCAAACCCAAGTTTTTTTTCCTTGCTCTTCTCTCCACTTCATCGGTATTGGGACCAATTTTGGTGTCGGACTAAATTATTGATCGTGGTTGCCTCAATGGGGTTGCTCAGTTTAGTGAGTCACTCGTTTTGTTAGACCAGGGACCGGATTCACGAAAATCTTCTTAAGAAGTTAAGAAAATTATTTTTAAGAGTGTTCATTCTGTGAAATTCTTGAAAAAGTAATCGAATCATTTCTTAAGAACGTTTTTTTTTTTCTCTCTCTCTTAAGAAGAAAATGACAGGCTTTGGTGTTATTTGACTGAAAGGCTGGTATTGCTGAAGAATCACTGAATGGAAAAACACCTCAAAGCACAGTTTTTGCACAGTTGCACAGCCTGCAGATTAGATATCATAATAACCCTGCAGACTTTCGTCGCAACTGGCTTGATGGGAGTTAATCACTCAGCGTTGTGTTTTTAATTCGTCGTGTCAAGTTAAAATATTTTTTTGTGGCTGTACAATGGTCGACCTTTTCTATTCGTTTGTGCTTCATCTTTCTTGTGCTCTCTCTAGAGTGAATGCATCCTGTATCTGTGTGCTGCCTCGCTGGTTCTAGTTAACCTTTAAATCCATAAATGTTTTGCCAATCGTTATTACGTATTTGGGTCTTTAGCGACCCGGATCTATATCTAAACCAGATGGATCTCTACTGCGATAATATAAAATTCTCCTGACATTAGAGTAACAATTACAGAAAAATAAAATAAAGCATATTTTGTAACCTTTTGGAGCTTGGAAGGGTTCAATTTAAGATGTTTTATACCACCATCACTATCCTCGTCAGAGCTCATTTATATTCAGCATCTGGCTCATATTCGCAATCTCAAACATATTTTCAGAACTATAATTTTTAACATATTCAAAATCAATATTTTGATCGCTGACAGCTTTTTCACCAGATCCACCATCAAGTGACAGTTACGTTAATGTTTGATTGCATTCAGTATTTGCTCTGCAGTGATTCGCTGAGCCATTTCAAGTTTTGCTGATGATTAATGCTGATGACTTCCTTTTCTTTTGTTTTCTGCCTGCGGTAACTATGAGTGAAACATCAATTCATCATTGTGTATCAGACATTGCCACTTTGTGGAATAAAGGTGAATTGCACTTATTCAATCATCAAAGATTCAATTATTATTGTGCAGAAAAAATATACTTGCACTGTTACACACCTCTGGTTGTTAGCGACCCTATACATTTTTACAAAAACTGAATGGGAAAACAGGCATTCTTTTATAATTTTTTCTTTTCATTTTGTTATATTGTTCATAATGAATTGATTGAGGAATACTAAGAAGGTTGATGAATGAGGTGGAGGGTAGTGAATGACATCCCAGGTCATTAAAGACCCGAGGTAAGCATTTAAGGGTTAAAATGAACACATCATGTATACACACTCTAGTGTTTTCATTATCGATCGGTGTCACTTCAGAGTACTCGTCCACGTTCCTAGTAGCCTACTAGTAATGTATATTATATGAACCTGGTGTTATGTTGTAATGCCTATAATTTAAAACAACCCAATAATTTAATTAAACATCTTACTTTTGGGAATTTAAGAAAGGTTAGAGGTTATCTTCTTAAATTTTGTCTTAAGAACATTCTTAAGAAAAGTTTTTGGAAAAACAAATCATTCTTACCTTTTTTTTATTAAGGTAGAAAATAAGAAGGGAAAAAAAGCAGTTAAGAATACATTTTCTCTCAATTTTTCACAGGTTTTTTTCAGGCCCCTGATCTTTTTCATAGCATTGTTGTTTCTGATGGATGATGAAAGTAGGTTAATTGGAGCAGGCGTTTGTGTTGATTGTTGGAGGTGTGGTGTGTTGTTCTGAGACTCTGCCACTGTGCATCTTCATGCTCTACTCAGCCTTCAGAATGAGTTGCACATCCTTAAAAAAATTGAAAGGAGAGAGCAAGAGTTGGATGGGGGTGATGTGTCGGCCTCATCTCAGTGAATAGATCCAACAACGGCCAAGCTTCCTCCTCCCCAAACACCCTCATTATGAATGACCTTTCATGCCCTTCCTAATGCACCGAGAGTCTCTGAAGGTGAGTAGAGTCATCGGCCCCTTAATGCTTTGCTGCAGAACTGCACAATATAGACCTGCTTTTAAAATGCCATTGTGTGCAGAATTCAACCAATATGAACGAGGTCATCGTGTCTCCACCAATCACAAAACGAGCTTACTGATACTCTGTTCCTTCATGTGATTTAAGCCACAGAGCCTCGGAGGAGATGACGACTCTGGGGCCGCAGCCATTAGCAGCTGATGTCTGCTGGGATTTGGAGACCAAAGCAATGATGTCCTTTTGGACACCTTGATTTATCCATGTTTCAGCACGGTCGATGTCTGCATTTATATAGATCACCTTACCAAGAAAGCATTAGCGCACTTAATTTAGGAAGTCAGCACACTGTGCTGTTCAAGTGATTTTTTTTTTTTTTTTCTTTTTCTTTTTTTTCCTCAGAAATAGAGGTGTTTTTGTCTAGCGCAATCCAGTTTCCTTCTCCTCCCTGTTATATCATTACTTTCACAGTAAAGAACAGTACTAAAGTGGATTTTCTGAAGTAAATGTGAACAATGTTTGCATATGTAAAAGTTGCCAGAATGCTAGCTAGGGTTGTTATGGGTGGTTGCCAAGGATTTGCTATGCAGCGTCTTCTGAGTGGTAGTTAGCATGCTGCAATGTGGTTGCTAGGAAATTAATTAATGGTCCAATTTAAAAGAGCCTATGCTAAAACCCTCCTAAAAATGGCTCATTCAATGTCATTTTTTTTTTTTTTTTTTTTCACCTGTTCGGTTGAAAACTTTTCATGGTTTATCTAGTGACTGATAAATGGTCAATATTAAATTCTACAATTTTGTGTAAATAAATTAAAAATAAAACACTAAAAGGAATAATTTTGTAAGCTATAAGTAAATTTAGGCATCAAAAAATTATAATGTACAGTATGAAAATGAATATCTCTTTCAGATGTCAGATTATATCATATTCAGATGTTACTTTTTTTTTAAGATTAACTTTAAGTGAATGTTAGATGACAGCAAAGATATAACTTCAATATCGACCAATAAACAAACAAACAAACAAAAAAAAAAACTGATAACTGATATGATACTGTTATGTTGTGCATTTGAAACAGGTTTATTATTGTTAACTAAAAATATATTTTTTAGTTATTTTAGTTATTTTTTACTTAAGCTAAAATAAAATAGAAATATGAACAACTTAAATTAAATAATAATTAAAAAAAATTACACTGAAGCAGTAAAATGACTAAAACTAAAATGAACTAAAAGTGAAATTAAAATAAATTAACCCTAATTTTTTGTTCAGTTTAAGTTGTTCATGTAATATTTCTATTTTATTTTAGCTCTATTTCAATTTTTAAAAAAAAGTCTGTTTATTTTTAGTTAACAGAAAAAAAGCGCATAACAAAATTATTAAAAATTAAAAACTAAAATAAAAAATTTAAACTAAATTCAAAATATTGTTAAACCATATATAAATAATAAAATAACACTGATTTTATATAAAAGTTATAGCTTAAAAAGTAATAGAACACTTTCCTCTCCTTATATCAAGGCATATGATTTGAGTTATCACACACAAACGTATCTTTAAGTTACATGATGAAATTAGGTATTTGTTTAAATCTGAGCAGTTGTAATAAAGAAAAAACAGGACATTTTATAAAATTAAGTTTTGCTTAACATGAAATAGTTGACTGTTATTTCATAACGATGGTTCCAAAACTTGTCTTAGGGTTGGATATTTTCTCACAATTCCCTTTTCACATATTTAAAGTCGTGAGCATGAAAAGGGGGACTCTGGACAGTCGGGGCGAGGGGAGGGGGGTGCTTCATAATAGCGGGTCTTTCGTCTTGCTCGGGAACTGATAGGATTAACTTTACTTCTTATAATGGAATATAGCATCTTCAGAGGCCTGTGCTTCTTAGGAAGAATGAAAGATCTCTCTGCCAAGACTATCAAACAGTCTTTATATACTCCACCATTGCCTGTTGCCTAGGAGACCAGTGTAATCCAAGTGCTTTCCCCCCCTTTTCCTTGGCTCTCCTTTCCCTTTTTCACCCCCGCTCTCTGATTGGAGACTCTACTGGCTGGTGCCATTGAGCTGGCCTTCAGACGGACACAGCAGCTGTCAGGAGATGGAGATAAATCTGAGGCAAAGTGCTCTGAAACCTATTGATTTCTCCTGATTACAGAACATTTGGAAAGATAGACCAGTGTAGGCTCTTCTCCACGGAGCGTATATGAATAATCTGATGCTCGGAGGATCACACCCTTTAAAGTTGGATGTGTCTCTGTTGGAAGCTTTATTGTGACTACACGTACGCATAGTACTCAAATACATCAGTTGAGTACACTGCATATTTAGGCATATAACTAATATTTCAGGGGTGCAAGTTTTACTCATCAATAGGTTTTTTCTGTCGTAATGTCATTTTCACGTTAGAAACTGACTTTAGTCAGTTCAACTATAGTAGATTTTCCTGCAGGGCTTGTGTCCTACGATTTATGATGCTATGGTAATAAGAATTGATTGGCTTTGTTTAATCTCACACTTTTGCCTGTTCCCAAGAGACAAAGATGCTAATACACTCAGCGTTTTCAGTTATTTTAGCATATTTGTAAGGTAAAAAAAAAAAAAATCTAGCACAATTTTTTTTTATTGTTTTAATTTTTATTATTTTTAGCAATAATAATAATAATTATTATTATTATTAATATTATTTTATATTCTTTCTTTAGTTGCTATATTTTCCCTTCCTTCTTCCTCCTTTTCATTGCCTCCATGTTCGTTTCTTTTAACTCCTCTATTTTTCATTTCCATCAGAGCATCTACTGGACAGACCATTTAAGGATTGAATTTCATGGTGCAATTTATCTTTGTGGTTGGTCAAGGTATGGTTTAAAACACGCTGATGGAAAGTTGACAGCTTAATTAGGTGGATAGAATAAATGCATTTACTGCTTTCAGAAGAAAATTGAATTTTTTGGCAGGAAAAAAAGACCTTTCCCTCTGGAAAATTACATGACACAATACAATTCTCCATAGGCCTACTATCCAATTATTTATCAATAATTATTATAATGGTAACACTTAATAATAAGGTTAACAACATTAGCTAACTACATCAGTTAAAATGAACTAACAATAAAAAAAAAATTCTAAAGCATTTATTAATCTCAGTTAATGTTAATTTCATCATTTACTAATACCTGATTAACAACTTTTAATTTATCTGTTAACATTAGTTCTATCATGACAACTCTCTGAAGATTGTTAGCATGGTAATGGATATGACAATGTTAATGTATTTGGTCTTGGTGGAATAGATCTGCTATGCTGCTGCTGAACTGCTGCTACTGTAGATTATTGCTGTTGTTGTAGATTATTGCTGCTGCTGCAGAGCAAGTACAGGAACTTGCTACTGCCAATACATACGCTGAAACTCTGCTGCGAGTAAGACATGGTGCTGCTGCACAAATAGCATATATTAATTACCTATAGCAGATCTTTACAGGTGGAGCTGGGGAAGGTGGAGGGTTTTAGAGGAACTCTGAAGCACGCTGCAAACTGCTATAAGGGTCTTTGGCACAGAATAGTTCTGGGAACTTAGTTCTAGGAACTAGCCACTAGGATAGTTCCCCAAGAACTAATTTCTCCCCCGGGCCATGTTCCTGGTTGCATTCGCATCGGGAATAGGAACTCTGAATCGGCGACAGCTGCGTCTTTAAGCACGGCATTTACAAACACTAAAAACCCGTGGATGGAAGACGCCATGATCGGAGCTGTGTTTGTTGTGTCATGGGTTTTGTGATAATGGAGATGGAATATGTTTGACGTGCGTTTGGCCAATCAACGTACACTCAAGTCACTGATAGTTCCTATAGTGCTGGTTTAGACCCTACTCTGAAGTAGGAGATAATTTAGTTCCCCCAAAAGGAGTTCCTATTTCCTGCGGTGCGAACATGGCAAAACCTGGGTACTTCAGCCAATAGTTCTAGGAATTATGAAAAGGTCCCTTTTTTGCGAAAGCCCCTATAGTGAATGTAACCAGCCATTTAAATGTGTGAGCAACAAGCTCATTGGCTGCAGATCTGACATGGACCAATCAGCTTGTGCCAGTAGTTAACACTGTAATTATCATCAGCTTGCATTAAGACCCATCAGCCTGCGCCATCTAGAGTTTCATGACAGAACTATATATTTAATGAACCTGAACTAACATGAACTAACTAGTTGTATTTATATTAATTAATTAATGTTTAATTATTTAACTAACATTAACTAAGTTAACTAATGGAACCTATTGTAAAGTGTTACTATAATAAACAGTCATTGTACTTTTACAAGTTAATTGCTAAAAGTTAAACATTTTTTGTTAATTCCATGCTATTAAACACTATATTATAGCAATTTGTCTATATTTAGATACATACTTTATTGATGCTTGTGTATTTTTGGTTTTACTGGTCAAGTTTTTAAACATTGAGACGTGAGTGTAAATGAATTGTGAGTCCAATAAATGTGCTGCTTATTTTGTTTGCTAAAACACTCCAAGGGTTTGAATTGTTTGACTTGTGCTGGTACAAATCTTTCCACTGATGCCAAATACTGTGGGTAAAGAGCCGAGCACTCGCTTTGGGGTTTGCTGCAATCAATAGAGTGTGTTATCGTTTCTTAGCCCTTGTCGGGGGAATGTAGTATTCACGCTGAAAAAAATCTCATAGCAGCTTTTTGTTAAAGATATTTTGGCCCCTTCAAAAACACTCAATTAACTCAAAGTGATAAACAGCAGTCAGTAGGGACGCCCGATTGCAGTGCTTTTAGTTAACGAAAACGAAACCTCCTGTAAAAGCAACGTCCAGTTATTTTGTTACGCAAAGTTTGAATATGTGACAACACGGTCGAGGCCAGTGTGTGTGTTTTACCCTAGGGCACACAGTATGACTCTCTGTCAGTTATCTGAAGGTCATTACTATTGATTCATTGAGAACACACAGTCTGTCTAACAAAACAGCACACGCTGTCCACCGCTTTGAAGTGCCTGAGTGAAAGGAAATGGCTTTTACTTTACAAAGGCACTCTGATAGTCTACACTTTGTTCTGTCGCTGTGGTTTGCTGATTGTGTAAATCTCTGACAGTATAGGGATAACTTGAACTGAAAGATGGGGCTTAGTAACATGACACTGATTGTAGTCCGTACTAATGAGCTCAATTTTCCCCTGATATCACTTTCAAAGTGACATTTAGCTGTTTCCTCGTTTTCAGCAGGATCTGTCAGGAGAGCTAATTTATATACTGGGAGCGTTCTCTCACTGTGCTGTGTTTTTTTTTTTTTTTTTAAATGCTGAGTTTGTCCAAGTGGTCTGTAGCGTCTGTGCTAGCTGTAGTTTGCACTTTTTGGTTTCATGATGCATAATTTCACTAATGAACTGGAGAATGTGAAGGTCAAGGTAATGCAGGTGGTCAAGTTCTCATTTCTTCCCTTATTGTACTGGACCAAACAAACTCAGTCTTATCTTGCAGCCAGAGCAAACCATTAACTGAGAAATTCATTGAATAAACATTTTGCTTTATCATGTAAGATGTGTATTTGTATTTAAAGTGATTTGCAGCAACAAAGTGACCGGAAGTGTTTAATGCAGCTTCATATTTCTCTAAACAGTTCCATTTGCACACTGTTGACTTGCATCACACAAATAATACTTGTACAGTTGAATAAAATTTGGTGTGAGCAAAATTTGGTGTAAGCAATACTGACATAAAATATTATAAAATGAATGTTTCATATTAATATTAAATGTTTTTAATGTTTACATTTAGTCAATATTTAATTTTATTACATATTTATTTAATATATCTTAAATATATTAAAATGTTTAGAATATTTAATAAATGTTTTAATATTTTATATATATATATATAATTTTTTTTTTTTTTTTTTTTTTTTTTTTTTCAGTGATCTCACCACAATGCATTCTGGGATTCCATAATCCACAAAGAATGCATCATGTGATGCTGCTTTAGAATTTGACCATAGCACACTTTTGATGCCTAAAATGCTACTAGGATTTGAATACTTTAGACAGACCCTTTTTCAAGAGAAAGAAAAATGAATTTTTTTTTATATTTGTAAGCTCAGCTATCCATCATTGAATATTCATGATTTCATTCTTTACCTGATGATCTGATGTTTCAGATGTGAAGTAAATTAACATTACAAATGGATGTACAAGACAGTAACTGATGTTCATAAATAAGTTTCCTACATTGAAATTCACACACCATAATAATTGAACTGAACATAAAGGTGAATGTAGAAAGACGCAAACACTAGTTTTTACTACAAGACGGTGACAGCTGAAATCTTTGACCAGTTCTGCCAGGTGCTCTAGTCTTTATTGTACATGTTTAGTTGCTTTTCTTTTTCTGTCCTGACTAAATATGTCTGTCTGTATTTCTCTTCCTCCTCCACAGAGTATCGGGAAGGGCTCCCTGTGGTGCATAGACCCAGAATACAGACAGAATCTCATCCAGGCGCTGAAGAAGACGCCTTATCATCCTTATTCCCAGGTGTTCACCACGCCTCCCACCTCTCCTCAGGCATATCAAAGGTAGGCAACCGGCCCACTAGACACATCGATCTTTAAACCTCACCAAATATCTCTCTCCATCTCTGTGTTGCGTGCTTGTCCCTGTTGGTATCGGTTCGCAGCGGAACCCACAGGCAGCGGCGGCTGCGAGCTGAGCGGAGCTGTCAGATCGAGACCCGGCATTGGGTTCCGAGAGGCTCCCTCACTGCTCCATTTAATTTTGATCCAGCTAACAGGTCTGCGTGCTCCCAGCCACTCATCTGTGCAAGACAAAATAATTGCTTTACTGTAAAACTCGAACTGGCATATCATCCTTAACAAAGGATATGGAACAAATGGCCGCCCATTTGTTCCATATCCTTTGTTAAGGTTGATAGCTCAAGCTCAGTGGCTAGAAAGGGAAAATGGAGATGGATGTTTTTAAAGAGATTGGATTAAGCCGGACAGCTCTAGTAAGAGAGATCGGCTGGTGGTGGGTTTCAGGTGTTGCTCAAGTATGGCGAGATGATTAAGAAATGAGACGGTGAAGAGAGCCGCGCTCAGATGTTTTTGGATAGGTTTGTCACGACGGCCTGTATTTCTCCGATCAGCAGTAAGTGCATGCTACAAGCACATTGCTGCCTCATCAAGGCAGAAATCTCACAGCTCGACAAACAAATGCTGAATAAGGTAATTTCTTTCTTTTTTTTTAAGACTTTCCCCCCCAAAACCGCATTGTGTGCAGGAGGTGAAATTGCACTGTTTGGCAAACTGTGCCACAAAACACTGAGTAAAAATCTTCACATACCTGATGAGAAGCTTTTTGAGAGGAATGACAATTGGTTGTGAAAGATTTTGCACATGGCAAATCAGTCTTCTTAAATAAGAATATACTGTGTGTGTATATATATATATATATATATATATATATATATATATATATATATATATATATATATATATATATATATATAATATACAGTTGTGCTCAAAAGTTTACATACCCCTTGCAGAGTCTGCAAAATGTTAATTATTTAAAAAAAATAAGAGGGTTCATGCAAAATGTGTTATTTTTTTATTTAGTACTGTCCTGAATAAGATGTTTTGCATAAAAGATGTTTACATATAGTCAAAAAATAGCTGAATTTATAAAAATGACCTGTTCAAAAATTTACATACCCCTGATTCTTAATACTGTGTGTGGTTACCTGGATGATCCATGACTGTTTTTATGTTTTGTGATGGTTGTTCATGAGTCTTTTGTTTGTCCTGAACAGTTAAACTGCCCAACATTCTTCAGAAAAATCCTTCAGGTCCTGCAAATTCTTCGGTTTTCCAGCATCTTTTGCATATTTGAACCCTTTCCAGCAGTGACTGTGTGATTTTGAGATCCATCTTTTCACACTGAGGACGACTGAGGGACTCAAACACAAGTATTAAAAAAGGTTCAAACATTCACTGACGCTTCAGAAGAAAACATGATGCATTAAGACCCGGGGGGTGAAAACTTTTTGCATTTGAACATGAAGATACATTTTTCTTAATTTGTCTTCCGGGAAACATGTGAGTATCTTCTGTAGCTTCTGTAGTATCATTATATTATTATGTATTATTATTAGCCTGTAGGTAATCACAGTGTACTGATATACAGCAATATCGCATGGCTACAAGTGTGATATTGCTTGTATACAACAGTTCGACGGCACAAGTGTGTAAATAAGAACAACAACGGAGTGTCTTTCAAAACCCTCTTTTGTGAGAAACTACTTCCTTCCGCCACAATTCAAATCTCAAGTTGACAGTTTGACCAAGCCTACTAATTCTAAAACGTCACTTTAGAGCTAAGATGAAGCTGTTCTCGGCGGGTACACGAGCACTGAACGGCCACTGAAGGCTTGGAGCTCGCATCTGCAAAAGCATCAAAATAAATAGTAAAACAGGCGATATGATTAAATATAAATCACATATTTCAGGTCTAAACAACTACATTCTCGCCTAAAAAAACTCTTAAAACTACAGTTCGTGATACAAGTGAAGTATTCGTAAAAAATATGGTGGCCGCCACGACAGTCGCTTCAGGCAGAGTGATACAAACGGTGAAAAGGAGTGCCGTTATCACTAGAATATCACACGGCTCTCAGAATCAGATTCGAGAACCAGTAAGGACCGTTGTATAAAAAATAAAAAAAAAAAATTGAAATTTTAAGATTAAAAATTTTTGTTTTTTTGTTTGCTCCTTTAAGTACAAGTTTAATCCCAGTATCAGTTTTGTAATATATTTTGGCATTGGAAAGTTTAAACCATTCTATTTTTTTTTTTTTTTTGCTCAAGCCAGACTGTTTACTGACATACATTGAGCAAATATTTTAATATTTTTATTTTCAGCATTTCAGAGCTTAAACCAGCCTAAAAGAAATGGAATTCTGCTGTGCAAATTGTGTTTTGCTATTTTTTTTTTTTTTTTTTTGCTGTGTTTGTGCCGATACCTAATTTGCATAATTTCTTTAGTGAATCGGGTGCTAAAACAGCGCAGACAGGCGCAGTTCATTCTCAGTGAATTCCCCTTCTGTATTGAGTGTTTCACTGATATTGTTGTGTGGGAACAGCACTAGTCTGGTTATTAGCACCAGGTGTTCAAGCCTCGAAGGCCTTGTGGGAAGAAGAGATCACAGAGGACGGTCCCTCTAGCCTACACCTCTTCAAAACAACAGCCTATAACAACCTCTAAATGCTATTTTCAAAGATATACTCTTAAAAATAAACTTTCCAATTAGAGCCAGAAAAGGTTTTACAGCCTAATGCCATAGGAAAACCTTTTTAAGGTCCAGAAAAGAAGTTTTAAATCTCTAGATTTAGGAGATTTTTTCTTTTTCTGTTTTAACAGATGATACCAATATACAGATCTGAACTTTAACATTAGGAACTTTTTTAATTCAAAGAGCCATGCGGCCAACTCAAGAATCTGGTGAATCTGATGTGATGTTTACTTGCAGTGTAAATTGGGTGTGTAAAAATGAACAGCAAGCCTTTCAGCATGTGCCTTTTTAGCAAATCACTTACTCTTATTGACCAAATTTTACCTTATCGGATTAATATTCATAAGTTGCTGAGGTTTATAATATGTGCCGCCCTCTCATTTCAGATTATTCTGACGGCCTTGGTGTAAGGTGTGTGTACGTGTGTAAGGTAGCAGAGATAGCACTGTAGTGTTAGGCACACACAGGCTTGGCTTTCCTCTCTCTCTCAGGCCAGATGGTGGATCTGTGTGTAGCAGTGTGTAATAAAGTGTTTATCTGGCCACTGCGGCTCCCAGGAAGCCGAATGAAGCTTTTTATAGCATTCCTAAGGTTCACACGAATCAGCTGAGTCATAGACTGACACACTCCTCTTTTCTGCTAATTTTTTTTAACGCACCACTCTTTCATCTTTGCTTTTTTTGTAATCACATCAATACTGTAGAGATTATTAGATCATGCGAGTAAGCTGGGGGCTTCAGCTCTATTTTATCTGCATGTTGGTCAGGTAGACAGATGGGATGAATGCATGGTCTGTTCTGGTGATGTCATTAGTACCTGTAGATGGGTATGTGTGTGGAGTGGGACCGAGGCAGATACCCTGCCAAAAAAAAAAAACAACAACCTTGCAATTTCAATGGGGCCCACAGCAACAACCTGGGGCCCCGGATACCCCAGCTACAACCCTTGGGGTGGGGGGCAGGAGATCATGGAAAACATGAATTTTGAAATAGAATAGTTTGATTTACTATGTAGACATTCTCTAAAGTTCACAACCCAAAGCTTCTGTTCTGTTTTAATTGAATTTGATTTTAATCAGGCAGCACACAGGATGCAGAATTGCAATAGAAATGTTTCTTGAGCATCAAATCAGCATGTTAGAATAAAATTACATTTTGAAATATAAAATGGAAAAAAGTTATTTTAAATTGTAATAATATTTCACATCATTACTTACCGACCACAATTTGCACAGTAGTGTACAATAACTGTAACTGGCTATAAACAGGGGTGCACATAACTTTTTTTGGTCTGGTTCTCATGGAGATGTTGCTTGGTATTCACACTTTGCTCTCATCACTATCTTCTTTTCTCTCGAACACGGTAGATGATGATAATGTTTTTTTATTTTATTAACATTAATGAGAGACAACAGAAAGAATATTAGGCTGCTGTCACTTTAAGAAGGAAAGCATGGACCGAATAACTGACACACATCCGGTTTCTTTCTCAACTGTTCGCTAATGACATAAGCGAGAGAATACTTGCCGAGACAGGTATTTTGAAATAATTTTGTGTGTATGTGTCCCTTCAAACGAAAGTAAACGCGAAAGAGGAATAAATTCGGTGTTCGAGCGCCTCTCTCTCTGGCCTCTCTGCATGCGCGCGCTTCAGGTGTGGCACAGATAACCGCTGGCGAGTCCCGATTTTCGCCTCTTCTTCCGCTTTTAAAATCGTTTGAATGTGTTAATTGGCGAGACAAAACACGTCCAAATGATAAACTTTTACTCTGTGATGGTTAAACTTAGCATTTAATAGCGAACCATTGGGCCTTATCCGTACGGATCATGGATTAACTGCGATCCGTTGCACCCCTAATAATTAAAGAACACACTTATCATCATGATTGCTATCCTACCAGAGATGGAGGAAAATCCTACTCCAGTAAGTAAACGTGTCCCTGTGAACCATTCCCCAAAAATGCTGGTACTCAAAAGTGCTTCCCTCTATGTTTTCTGGTGCGCATCGTTTATTTTTACCACGCATGCGCACCTGCGTACCACTTATGTGCACCCCTGGCTATAAAATCATGAAAGTTCAAAAAAAGCTCAAAGTTTGAAGGTTATAGGTTGTATGGAAATATATTTCATCATATTTAATAAATTAACTTTGTGTGGATGAGGATGAAAGAACACTTTCCCACAAATGAATCAATATAAATGCAAAACATAGAAGTCTGACAGATACACTTAGCAAAAACATTTTGTCTGCGTCATGGCTGGTTTGGACAGAAACTGCAAGAAATTCCATGTTTTTATTGTTGTCGTGTTGTGCAGTTAGGACATGACGTAAAGGTCAGAGAGAGGGTGGAAAATAGCTGTTTTTGGTGTAAGAAACTTTTACGAACATTATAGGTGGACTTCACCCAAAAATGACTAAACTATATTCACTAAACTATAATCACTGGCTTCTGGTGTCGGCCGTACCCATGTCGAATTCCGGGGGAGAGTGACCTCTGACCCGACGCATGATGTAGGATGTAGGAGTAGCGTAAGCTTAGGTGAGAGTAGATGCCTTTCGCAGTTCAAACAAATAGGGCTGGGCAACACACTCAAGCTCCTCTTTTCGTTTTAGACTTCTAATTTGTGACCAGTGTTTTGTTTTGCTTTATACTCTGCACTTCCGTGTTCGTCAGTGCGTCATACGTCAGGTCAGAGGTCACTCTTCCGCTGGATCTAGACTCATTACCGGAAGTGATTATAGTGTAATAAAGTTTTAGATATGGACATTTTTCTTACAAAAACCCATCACTTTGCTTTAGAAGGCAATTTATTAACCCACTAGATCCTTATGAATTACTTTTTGGAGCTTCAAAAACTCCACAAAACTGTGCCATTCACTCCCATTAAAAAAGCTTGGAAGAGACAGAATATTTTTTAATATAACTCCAATTGTGTTCGGCTGAAAGAAAAAAAGTCATATACACCTAAGATGGCTTGAGGGTGAGAAAATTATGGGATAATTTTCATTTTTTGGGTGAACTGTCCCTTTAAGGGAAAAAAAAAGTGGACGTGTCCCCTTTAAGAGGCTGTGTAACGTGGGCTCAGGTAGACAAACATTCCTTAACATGCTCAGAGAATTTGAAAGACACAACGAGAGCGCAGGAGGAACAGCTGGGCCTCGGAGTTCACCAATGCATGTTTGCCCTTGCGAGGTTATTAGCGTGATGGTCGCCATAGCAACAGGAACGCCTCCATGGTAACACAGAGCTGAGACAGGTGCAGTTGCATCACAGGGTTATTTGTTGCCTGGCAAAAGGACAGGCCATTAGCGCTCGAGAAATACACTATCGCCCTGGAAACACGCAACTCTCCATGGCAACCGCGGATGGCTTGGAGCCTATTTTAGGGTTTTCTATACCTGCATTTGTCTGTCTTCATAAAAATTCGGGGATGCATGAATTATTGGAGATGACAACTGGAGGTCCAGTTGCTTTAGGAGATTAATTTTAAATGGGACTGTGAATCTGAAGAAGCCCTGAAAGAAAGCGGGGGGGGGACGCCGAATGCACCGACATTGACATAGTTCTCATTTTTAATAGTTGTCATTTCAGCCTGTGGGCAAAAATGCATTACTAAGAAAACAAATTCAATGTACAAGATCATGAAAAGCCCCAGTCCGGTATTGTCTTGTTTAGCTTCTTTCTCTCCCAGACTTCCAGGCTTGTTTGCGTGCCTCTGCCCCCACCCTTCCTGCCTTCAAGTCTTCTCAGTAACACTAAATGACAAGATCGCCCACTTTTCCACGCTTACTCTAATGGCCGGTGCCGTGTAAATGATGGGGCTTCCATATCTGGCAGAAACTCTGTGTGTCCTAAGAACTCCTCTGCCTATAAAGTTAAGAGATATATTAGCTTTTCGGCAGCCCAGACTGATGAACCTTCCAATGGAACATGTCACATGTCTCTTTGATTAACGTAGGCCAGAGAAGAACATGCTTTGTGGAGAGAAGGTTTGCGGGCGGTTGAAGCATTTTGAGGGTTTAGTGCTCGTGGAATGAGTTAGGATTTCTTTCATTCATTTAGCATGCACAAACATCTTATTTAGCTTCTCTTAGAACTTTTTTGTTTTTGTTTGTCTTTTTAGGTGATTTAGAGAAACAAAAAGAAGGTCGTGGAAGATTGTGGCTTTTTTGGGTGGTGGTAAGCAGTCATTGGAAGCACGTCTGTGGAGATTTATTGTCTTTGAGGTATTTTTGTTCTTTTGGAGGTTTGTCAACAGCCTGCCTTTTTCCTGTTTAAAGTCTGTGGAAAATATTCCGTCTGGTTCCATGAGCTGTATTTTTCTGAGCTCTAAAACCACTTCCCTCCAGCTTCTGATTTAGTTGTTTGTACAGTTGAATGCCTTATTGTAAATACACTTTCTTTGAGTTTCGCCATCTACACTCTTAAAAATAAAGGTTCTAAAAGTGGGTTTTCGTAGCAATTCAATAGAAGAATTTGGGTTCCATTTATAAAGGACCCTTTGTGCAATGGAAAGGTTCCATGGGTGTTAAAGGGTCTTTATGGAAACATTGATGCCAATAAAAAAAACTTTATTTTTAAGAGTATACAGGGGTGTAGTCAAAATAAGTTATAATTATGCTCATATTATTATGCAACATGTTTTCAGGTTAAGGAATTCTTCTGCTTTTAGGAAACCTGCAAGATACTGCTCTGAAATTCCTTCCACTAATTGTGTGCGTTGTTCACAACCCTCTAGCCCTGAAAAAGCCTTCATTGTGAGCCTTGAGCCCAGGCAAGAGCCGCTTCAGATTTCAGAGGAACAAAAGTTAAAAACCTCAAGGTGAGAAGTAACCTACAGGGGAGAACTGGTGCTGGCACCAATTAGACTTTAGATTAGTTAAAGAGGATTGTGATTGTAGGGGTAAAAGGAAAATGTAGTGGGCGATAGGATTTGAAACAAGATTATAGAATCAAGCGAAAGGAGGTAAGCTTTGTTTAAAAATGAATAACCCATGCCTGCTCTTGATGGAGATGGAGAAAGCGGCTGTTCCTTGAAAGGTGCGGGTGTTTGCATTAACAGAGCAAACAGACAGAGCGCACCGGATTAAAAATAGATGGAATATATACCCAGCAAGACTCCAGCCGGTGGCACATGTGTTTTACATTCAAACATCCACCAAGGGCAAAAGAGTGCCCTTCCTTATTGATGTTAACATTTTTGAAAATGCTCCGACTCTAGAGCCCTGAAGAAACAGGTTTTGGCTCTCATAACTGGTGTTAACATTTCATTAAAAAGCATTTCAGCTGAAGGAGTGAGCCACGTTCCCACAGAGCAGGTTCAAAGAGGTTCCGCAGGAGCCGGTTGGGGTCGTTTCCGCTTAGATTACTGGGATATGCATATGCAGGGTGAGGTAGCGGCTTTATGAGGCCCTGTACCCTGATGTAACCCACTCCCCCTCCACTCCTCAAGTGCTGTTATACAACAGGTTTTAAATAGATTTTTTTACATGTTTTGAAGAAAATGAGTGGTGCTTGCCCATGCAAAACTTTCTGGCACAATGCTAGAACACAGCTCAACAGTAAAGTTGGCCCCGCTGTGTAAGAGAATTTCAGCCCAGTTGATGGAAATGTCACTTGCCCTATTTGGTACATTTTTTTAATTTTATGTATATAAAATATACATTTTATATTTATTATATTTTACTATATTCTATTTTATCATACTAATATTTATTTTATTTGTATTTTATAATGATTTTTTTTTTTTATACTTTAAATATAATACACAACACATTTACAAAATGCGTTTACAATTAAATGCATAAGTACATTTACAATTAAATGCAAAAACAGAGCAAAAAAAAAAAAAAAAAAAAGCAGAAATAATGCTTACAGTTGAAACCTTTAGGGTAATTTCCACGGCGTTGTTATGGTGTTCTGGGTGGTTTATAAGTGGTTTCTTACTGTCCCAAAAAGAGTACACCCCAAAGTCTTATATTGTACTCTATCGTCTACCAGGAGATCAGAATGCTTAGACATTGTATTAGCACACCTCTTCTCAACAAGGTGTATGATTTGAGGAATCATTGGCCCTATCCCAAATGGCACACTTCATATGCACTTTTGGTCTTGTGGACTTACATGCACACTCTAAAAAATATTGCATTGGCTCTACAAAAAAAATTAATGCAACAGTTTGAGTTATCAATACAGTTTCATTATGTTACTACAACTTAATTTTTAGAAAAAAGCCAATTAATGCAGAAATTTGAGTTTAAATTATAAGCAATGGTAAGTTCATGGTAATGATCAACATTATGTCAACAGAACTCAACAAAATAATGTTTGTAACTTAAAAGGTTTAATTAAAACAATAAATTAGAATTTTTAACTTGCAACAATGCATTTATTTACGTTGTGGAAACAGGTCACCTGAATTACTTTTTAGAGTGTGTCTAGCGGTAAGTCCATGAGAGTACGGTATCCATTTGTTATTTTAGGTATTTTAGTGCGAGTGGCCCCTTTGCGGTCTATATGTGCCCAAATGGTTTCCACGGCCGTTCACACAGAACACGTTTTTCTATTCCAATGCGCTACTTTCCCATTGTTTTTCTACGTAAACACGTGCTTGACGGACACGCATGATCATTACACTCGCGTCTAGCGTCTTTTGCAGTGCCTCGCACATGAGTGCCACGTTCTTAAGACGCAGTGTCAGGTTAAAAAAAATGTCAACTTTTACACGCAGCGCTGCTCATCAATGTCAGTTCCAAAACAGTGGACCAATCAGAAGAACTTGGAGGTGGGGCAAGCATTGCAAGCTTCTGTTTTTATTTGACAGCAACATGGTGGAGGAGGCGTTCATTATTATCTTTTTTTTTTTTTTCCAAAACTTGTATCTGTCAATTCTGCTGTTTGCCTATTTCTATTATTTCTGTTATTGTTGTTATTGCATCACATCTCAAAAGCGCATCTCGCGACCCTCGCGTTCTACACTGCGTTTTTTTTAAAAACCATTCCTGAGCGCTTCACGTTTTTAGACGTAAAGATGCGTTCTGTGTGAATGGCCTCTTAGGGTTAGAAGGAGTTTGTTCAAATCATTAACACTAAGTATGAGCAACAGTAATAGTTCCTTTACTCAAGAACAAGAGCCGCTATTGATACAAGGCTATACCAGGCCTCATGGGCTCAGATTCCATCACCAGCTGTTTGATTGTTCACTTTGAATGTGTTAAATTTTACTGGCGTGGGCCAAATAATTGCAGTGGGAGATCTCATTTCTTTTTATTATGTTCAGAGAGTGGAGGGCACATAATAACATATAAATAACGTAATATCATAAAAGCTTTCCTGCTTTTTTTTTTTTGGCTTTGTTCTTACAGCTGATTAAAAAAGGACCTGGTTCGTCTATCATGAGGCATGCTGTGTCCATGGCAACACATACCGTAGCTGTAACCCAATATAAAGCACATGTGCATTAGGAGTATAAACACTGGTCTTGACTGCTAAAGAGACGGAAGGAGAAACCAAAGGAGGGAGACATGGCATGGTGAACCCAGCCCCTCAGGGATCTGGCCCCTTCATACTTCAGCCAAAAGTCTCTTTGTGCCTGTGTCAGCAGCATGGTGCATGAATACCTTCTGGTTGTGCTACGCCTAACTGTTTAAATCAACAAAAGAGTTTGGTCTCCTTTATTTGAAGCCTAGTATTGCTATGTTTCGTGTATGTTTGGTACTGTACTTTAGGCACTGTGCACTTTGTTTTAGTCTTAAACATTAAGCATAAATGTATGTTGTAGTTTTCTACAGCCAGACTTTTGACTTTCTGCATAAATAAAATAAATTAAATTATACCAAAATTATACCATTACTCATGGTGCTGTTGCAAGATTAATTATTAATCTTTTTTTTTTATTTAGTTCATTTTTAAATTTATAATAGGGGTGAATTCAGGTTTAATTGGGACACTTTTTCCCAGTCTCAATGGCAAAAAGTGTCCCAATCAACCTTAATTCACCCTACATATTTGTTTTTTATTTATATGTAATATTTATTTTTTGTAGTTTATGATTTATTTAAACATTTTAGAAACACAAAATCATTACAAAAGAAAAAAAAAGCTTAAGAAAGAAAGAAAACTAAATAAAATAAGACAACAAAATAATACAAATATAATAATAACAATAGTGAAACAAAAAATATTACTTTTTTAAATATAAATATTCATTCATAATCAATACATTGAATAGCATAGTTCTATTAAATATTATAAAATATAATAATTGTAAGAATCCAAGAAAATCACCCTGCACTTCAGCTTCTCATCATATTTTCTGTCCAGTCAAAAGCTCTCTAGAATCTAAAGTGTCCCACCCCCTATTATGAATATACGCTGAAGCTGAGACTAAAATTAGTCACTTGTTCACACATTTACTATTTTCTACATGGTGAATGGCACATAGTGCACTAAATAGGGAATATGGAACAATTCAGACAGTGTAAATATGCCTTCCATTGGGGCGAATGAAGCCTGGTTTCACATTAGTGTCATGCGAACCGCCGTAGCGCACACAGTCTGCTTCGGTCCAGAGACACGATAGCATAGTCGCGAGTCGGCGCAGACCACAAAACACATCGGACCATTTCAATTCTACACAGAATGCTGTATTTTAAAGCGATATGAAGGAGATTAGGAGGAGAAACGGTTAGAGATTGGGAGGAAACTGTGGCTTTACCGAGCCGAGCTGTGATATAAACAAAACGCTATTGACTGTTTTAAAAAAAGTCCCACCCTGTCTTCCTGTTTCAGTGGAAATTACATCAAGACATTGAATAATGCTGCGCGTTTCAAGGCACTTCAGTGGGCCTTAAAGAGATGGTACTCTCTTTTTTTCTTTCCCCATTTAGGGGATAAATGAATCAGAACTGGTGGATCCTGTACATTAGTAATGACTGCATGCTGTACTCAGGTGTAAGGTTAGTGAAAAAATCTCAAAGTTGAAAGTTAGAGATGTTTCAGTTGCTAGGCGACTAGTATGCTAATGAAGATGTTCGTCTCAAGCTGTGTCTGAGCTGTGCTGAGATATGTTTTAATCACTCTCAACGGGGAAAAAAGAGGGGGGGAAAAAATCAAACATTCTGACAGAACACTGTAATTAATGGATCCGTAAAGAAATATAGAGGTTCCATTACTTCTCACACTAAATTATCCTCAATTGTCAGGGCAGATACCTGAAGTCTGACAGCCCTGCGGAGATTAGCAAATGTGAAGTGGCAGTGCTGTGTTTATTCGCTTTGGCACGCGGCCTCTCTGTGCTCAGAGATGCCACGCACCGTAGAGCGCTCTTTCGTCGGAAGAGGTCCAGAGCCAAAACAGCCCTGTCAACCCGCAAGCTTGGGCTTTTAAATACACCATGTAGACAAATGTGCTCAAAGCCCTGTGCCACCTCTGTTTGTTCTAATTCTCAATTAGTTAATATACTCTAAGAAGATTAAGAAGGGGAAGATGACAGAGCCAATGTCTGCACATACTGAATCTACAGGGAGGCAGAAAGTGGATCGAGGGCTAAATTGAAGATTAGACTGCTCCTGATTAGATTTGTAAAGCTCACAGTGAGCACTGAGAGAGATGGAGGAGGAATCGTACACAAGCAGATAATTGATAGTAACTGAGCATTTAATCCATGGGAAAAAAATATTTTGTAACCTTTGAAGTGAAAAATTTTTAGATCAGAAGGAGTTGTCAGAAAACAGAGATGCTGTTAAACCATTTATAAACTCCGTGGGACCTGCAAAATGTGAAACCATTCTCAAATACTTCACATATCCCAAACAAAAAGGTCAGGAAATTCAAATTTGCTGTCACAAATGATCAATGTTTGGGATGCGAACAGTATGAAGCATGAAAAATCATGGTTCAGGGGAAAAGATTGCATTAGAGAAGATGAAAAAGATAAAGAGAAAATTCATGACTGAATTTAGGAACTTTGATCATTTTTGCACTTATATCTTTCACAAATGTCCTCAAGTAGTACATTTGATCACCATATATTACTTGTTACAGGTTTTTATACTGTTGCATCACTTGTTATTTATCATTTATTTATTTGTTTATAATTGTTTTTATGTATTATACAAGTAATATTAATATAATATATGTATATTTATATATTTTTAATTTTTATATTTTCATTTAAATAAAATATTTAGTAATAATTAACAAATTAATAAATGTAGTAATTGAATGTTTTGTAATGAAATTAATTTATTGCTTAATTATACTATATTTTACTATGATATATTATATTAAGTAATGCAATATTATTTATACGTATACTTAGCATTTTATATTAATATAATAATTACATTTCATTAAAATGAAAGGATAAGTTCACTTTAAAATGAAAATTACCCCAATACTTACTCACCCTCAAGCCATCCTAAGTGTATATGACTTTCTTCTTTCTGATGAACACAATCAGAGTTATATTAATAAATATCCTGGTGCGTCCAAGCTTTTTTAAATTGCAGTGAACAGAACCAATGAAGCTAGATATTTTACTTTATAACTTGTTAAATTTAGATTATTTTTTTTTTTACACAATTCACAATACACAATTTTACACAATTTTTTACACGCTTCAGAAGGGCTTTATTAACCCCCTGGAGCCTTATGGAGTACGTTTATAATGGATGGATGCACTTTCTTGAGCTTCATACTCGTTGGTCCCGTTCACTGCCATTATAAAGCTTGGATGCGTCAGGATATTTATTAATATAACTCCGACTGTGCTCATCTGAAAGAAGAAAGTCGTATATACCTAGGATGGCTTGAGAGGTAGTAAATCACCTAGTAAATCTTGGGGTCATTTTAATTTCAAAGTGAACTAATCCTTTAATACTTTTATTATACTATATCAAAAAATATATATTTAAACTGATGTTCATCTTTTTTTTCATGAGACATGAATCTGAGTATGATGTTTTGTTATGGTGACCCTGACATATCTGTTGTTCCTTATTCTGTTCCTGTTCTTCTCAGATATCTTTGAGCTTTTACACACATGCTGCCTCATACCATCACTTCTTTTCGAAAAGGACCCGTTGACCTTCCTCTCCAAAGGATGTCCATGATTTCCAAGAAAAATCAATAGCTTTCATATGTGAAAAATCCTGAAGTCTGATTCCATTTCTGCCAGCCAGCATAGTACCTCAGTTTATTCCTGGTTCAGGCATATTTGAATGTCCATTTTTAGGCGTTTTACTAAACCAGTAAAATAAATCAATAAAAAAAATCTAATTTTCCTGTCTTAATGACAGCACAGAGCACTGACACAGTATTCCTGTTCGTTCAGTTCATTTGTGCAAAAAAAAAAAAAAAAAAAAGGGTCCCACCAATCTTGGGAGTGTGTAATTCAGCTGAAGGGTTTCCCGCTGTGCAGCTGCGTACAGAAGTCTGCTGTACGATCACCTGAGCTGCCCTGTCATCTTTCCAGGAGAAAGTAATGATTAAAGCTATGAGGCTCAATCTGAAAAAGAATATAATGACTATGTTGCTGCATAGTCACGTCTCAACATTGAATAGGCCTCTGTTTTGTTTACATGGTCAGCAGCTGTAGCTGTTTGCTGACAACTCTTTGTATATATCTAGTGTTTTTCTCCATTTTATTTCTCCATTTTAACACCTGTTTGCCACCTGATGTCACCTGTTGGAGTTTGGGTTCCTTGCCGCTGTCGCCTTTGGCTTGCTTAGTTGGGGACACTTGACAATTGATGTTTGATATTCAACAGTGCTTTGATCTACCTGCATTGACACTATTCCTTAAGAGCTGCTGTGCAGCCAAAATAATGTACCAGTTATCACTGTAAAGCTGCTTTGACACAATCTACATTGTAAAAAGCGCTATATAAATAAAGGTGACTAGTGTTTGTGACGTTTAGGAGATTTCTCATTGTCTGTTTAGGGGGACAGAGGAAGTAACCTTAGTTCACACTTGTAGTTCAGTTCATGTGGCTTGTTTGGTCCGGACCAAAGAAGAAAAAAAAAAACATTTAGTCCTGGTCCGATTAGCGTTCAGGTTGGCAATTTTATTACCAAACCAAAAGATACCGAACCTAAAGGCATAGGGATACGTTCACAACCTGATTGGTCGGCTTTTATGACGTACTGCCAATTCTGAGACGGAACTTACCGAACATCCAAAACAATGCTGTGTGCTGAGGTAAATGCGCTTGTTGTGTGTGTGTGTGTAGCCTGGCATATGATAGTATTTTGGCCAGTTGGGAACTCGTGAAGACCTTATAAAATGTATAAAGGAGTCAAAACAGCGGCAGGAATCCATCCGTCACACACAAACGATCTGCTGCATGGGAGACGCGCAAATGATGCCTGTGATGTACGAAATGAACTGTTATGCGTGAGGATTCTGTCATTTTTAGAGTATCGTCTTCCTGTTTTTGGTTCAATTACGTCTTTGGTCCGTGTTGCGAACCGCACCAGAGTTCATTTGGAAGCGGACCAAGATCCATCTTTTCAGCGGTCTCGGACTGCTTATTTGGTGTGCACTAGGGTTCGGATGGCAGCGTTCACATATGTTCAAATGAACCGCACTAACAGAGCAATCGCACCAAACATGACAAGTGTGAACGCAACCTTAAAGAAACTGCCACTGTACCCAAAGTTTTGCACCTCTCTAGTTTTATGTTATTAACGTGAAACTGCGATAACATGATACCATAACTTGATCTGGTATTCCATATATGATTTTACAGTATTAACATAAAAATTGGCAGCCACTACGTTGACTTCACTTTGTGGATATGTGTACTGTACATGCGCTCTTTCTTTCTGTCTCACATACTCTCTCTCCCTGTCTTTTGGCACATGTCTTTTATCTCTTAAAATGGCTTTTCAGGATTGCAGTCCATCTGTCAGTTGTACATCATCTGTTCGTGTCACTTTCTCATCATTCTCTCCGCTGTGTTTTCTTTACAGTATGTCCAGTCCTCCAATATGGCCAGGAAGTCCCTTTTACAGAAAAAACAAGGGAGTCCTACTGCAAGGTAGAGTGACGTGTCTTACTGTATTTACATGCTGTGAACCATCTTTCTTGTCCTTAATGTGTTTTTGGTTCCACTGACAAGTGCTCTTTATTTATTTTTTTACCCGCATCAGTTCTACTACAAGAGGGGATATTGGTTTATTTGCATGCTCTTTAGATGAGCCTTTCCTTCAACAAAAGGCTCATATTCATGTACCTGGCTAGCTCCTACAGGAATTAGCTGAGTGGGTGTTTATTTGGTTTGTTTGCCCTGGTATAAAAAGAGCTGCTTCAAATCTGAGACCGATTTTCCTCACCTCTTTTCAATGTGGTATTTGGATCCTGCCAGCCTTTCAGTTGTTACCCCTCTCTGTCTCATTCTATAATCCAGATATTTCTTTTTCTTTTTCAGTTCTGACGTAGACGTCTTTTCCCCTATTGTTGAACAGACAGAAGTGTGAAGTGTCCAAAGAAAACTAAATTGATAAAATGACACAAAATATTCACTGGTGATTATAAATGTCCTGGTGTGAACTTTGTTCCTTAACCCTGAATGGTAACACTTTTTCCCTCACTTTATTTTTCTAGAAAAGGCCAATAAATAATGTATTTTTGGAAATAAAATGAAGATTTTCTTTGGAAAAATATTTTTTGAATGTTAATTTATGACAAAAAATATATTGTAAGTTTGGGGTTGGTTTTAATATTTTTGGTGCTGATTTCATGCTCACCAAGGCTGCCTTTATTTGATCAAAAATACAGTAAAAAAGAATTATATTGTTAAATATTATTACAGTTTAAAATAACCTTTTTCTATTTAAATATACTTTAAATTGTAATGTATTGCTATGATGACAAAGCTGATACATTAATCCAGTCTTCAGTGTCACATGATCCTTCAGAAATCATGCTGCGTTCACGCCACCTTGTATTTACCGGAATCTTGAGATGACAACACGTGGCATTGTATTCGGAGCTGTTCACGTCCTCGGACTGTGACTTATGTGTTTCTTTGGCACCACTATCAACGCCTAAATCTACAGAGGTCAAGTGGTACAGCGGCCACGTGGGAGCTTTCAGAAAACTCCCAGCTTACAAACTGTAATTACGAGCTCTAAGGTGACGTAAATGCTTTTTACGAGCCGGAATCTCGTAGTTACAGTAATTACGATATGTTGTGAACACACCTTCATTCTAATATGCTGATTTGGTGCCCAAGAAACATTTCTTATCAATATCAATATATTATTATCAATGTTGAAAACAGTTGTGCTGCTTACAACTTTTTGTGGAAACTGTGATACATTTTTTTTTCCAGGATTCTTTGATGGAAAGAAAGTTTAAAAGAACAGCATTTATTTGAAATATACATTTTTAAAAAGATTTCTTAAAAAGAATCTCACTGACCCTAAACTTTTGAACAGTAGTGTATAAGATATTCCACCATTAGAAGATAACATGTACCCTACAGGGCAACTGCTTGTCACTTGCCTAAAAATTAATTGTTCTGTACACAGAACCCTTTTAATGTTGAAGCTATAAAGGCAGGCCTTTTAAAACTAGACCTTGTGGCTGTTTCCTTGCCTATTTTAATAATGGCTGCAATGAAATGCCTTATTACACTCATTAGCCTCAGCAGGCAGAGGATTGGATGGGTTGTTGTGCACTTTTCCTTGTTATCTTGGTCCCAGCATTTTGAGAGTAAATGTCACGATAACAGTAGCAGTGTTTTTAGTTTATTTAGTCACTGCATTTAGTGATGTTTATTTAGCAATGTTTAAAGAGTTATAGACTTCCTATTTGTTGCATTTGACTTTTGCTGCTTTTTTATTGATAGAGAAGACAGATAGAGGACAGGAAGTTATGTAGAATCAGAATCTCTCAAAAGCTCACCATGATGACTCAACGTGTCTGGTTCCTGGTCACAGTTCACGCTATCGAACTAGCCCTCCTCTTAACAATTTTTTTATTTAGTTTTAAGGGGACCTATCATAAAAACACAGTGTACTCTGATTGGTCAGCTGGACCAGTGTTGTGATTGGTCAACCACTTTAACTTTAACTTTAACAACGCTTTTCCGCCATTGACAGAATTTTCACTGTTATACAGTAGGAGGCACTATTACTCATCTTCTGAAAGGGTACAGAATCTCTGAATGAAAACAGACAAAAAAGAAGCAGAAACAAGCGATAAAAGCATTGCTTCTCAGGTATTTGTTCAAAATGTTGCTGTTTTTATGAAACTTACCAGCTTTCTAGTGCTGATAAAAACAAGTGTAGCAATGTTTTGTTGATGTTGTAAAATATTCTGGGACCATGAAAGTTGTGAAAATTATCAAAAATGTTGGATGTTAGGTGGCAACTTTTAAAAAAAACGCTGGAGGGGAAATGATATTTACTTTTCACATGGCTCATACTATAACCCAGGGTTAACAGTTAATCCCGGGTATTCATAAGCTACCATTTCACACTGCACATTCATAAACCCCAGGTTAAAGTCCTTATCTGCATATTTGCAGTGTCAGTGTCACTGACTGGACAAACGCAGCATGTGACCTATTTACATAAAAGCTCTAGAACTGCGCATCCTCATATTACATGTGATATCACGTTTTTTTGAGTGAACTTTTCAAACTATAATGGTAAGAATGACGGTCTGTTCTTCACTCCAATTGTGGTGTTTTCCATCGCTATTTGCCATTTTTCCTATCATGCGCAGAAATGACTGTTTATACATCGTGCGGTGTTACCGTGACTGCCCAAAGTGTGTGAATATAAGGCGATTGGTTGTCTAAGCATCTAGTTGCAACATTCTAACACCCCGTCATTTCACACTGTACAAGTTTGGCACCGCAATGCGGAGTTAACACCACAAAAGAGCAAGGTTTCATAACCTTGGGTAAAATATGGTGCTAACCCTGCATCTAAATTACAAGTGTGAAACACTCCTTTACCTGGGGTTAAAAACAGTGTTTAGAACGACGATAACCCGGGGTTAAGCATAGCGTGAAAAGCCCTAGAGACTTCAGAAACAGTGCTTACTGATATAGAGAATAACTCCATTTGGAGTGACTTTCTACTTTGTAACTTTGCAGACCTTTTTCATGCTCAAACAGAAAAATTACACACTAAAGAAAGTTGAAAAAAAAAAAAAAAAAGCATAATAGGTCCCTTTTAAGACCCATGGCTACTGTGGCCCAATGATACAAGTGGTTCACTTATCGACATGACCGGAAGCTTCTTTAGACACCTCAGTGAATTCGTATTCAGTGCACCTAAAATGTTATCTATATTTAATTTGACTGGAAATTCATTCTCACCAAACTCTAGAATCATTGACTGATGGCTTGGTTTATTTCACAGCGCATGGTCCATCGTTATGATATACTTGATATTCTTATCCTGAAATGTTCATGATTTCCCTGATCTAATCTCTCCTTAGTATGTGCTTGAATCTCTCCACATGTATTTCTTTTGATGAGACTCACGCATGTGAATCACAGTAATCAGAGATTTAATTAACCTGGTGGCATTTAAAGCGGCACACTAATGGAAGTGCCTTGCAAGAGCTGTTATTATGAATATGTTTTCCATCTGAGGTGCGAGTGTGCCAGTCCAATGCCCAGTAGACATCCACTTCCTACAACAGAGCAACTCTGGTTGCTCGCTCACAGCCTGATCATTATTTTGCTTTTTTTGTGTGTTTAGTTATATAAACCCCATGCACCATAATGAGTATCTGATGCATGCGAATGAGTGCCTAGTTATATATAGCTGGTTATACATCATCAACCTCTTAAACATGCTTACATGACAGAAAAAATTCATAACACACCCTCTCGAAAAGCGGCTTTAGAGTGTTGCATAGAGGTGCCGCAGCGGCTTGTTCGGTATAATTAGCAGTTAGCTGTGTGTTTTGTAAACTCTTTTGTGGCTGTGATATTATCTGACGCGTGGGGAGGCGACAGCGATACACCTGCAACGGCTGCCACATTTGTAGGATGGACATCTGCTGAGCTCAGAAGTGCTAGCAAACACTGACGTACGTTTACAGTTTGCACGTACTGCGCCCTCCGCTATGCTACTTTCTTAGATATGCCATTAAACACTAAAGCAAAGTTTTCTTCTGCTTGTCAAGGCCCTGTCCCTTGCATAGCTATTGAAATGTCAATTACTGTAGATCTAAGATGCTAGCTTGATATAATTAGCAGTTTTAGAGATAGTTTTTACAAGGCAAAAAAAAGTTTGGCTTTTTTGAAGTCTAATAGAAACTTTATAACATTTCATAAGCTGAAAGCCAGTATAAACACAGATTGGTGCCATATGTAGCATAGTCAGTTGGAATTGCCATTTGCATCTCATTTAAAGTCCATAAAGTGGTGTCATTCTAATATGCCGATTTCTTAACAAGAATTTATGCTTTTTTCCAGTATTGTTTGATGAATGGAAAGTTCAAAAGAACAGCATTTATATGAAATCAAAACATTCTGTAATATTATGTGAAATGTGTTTTTCATTTTAATCAACATAATACACCCTTGCTGAATAAAAGTATTAATTTCTTTTATTAAAAAAAAAAATCATACAAATCCAGCAGTTTCTCTAAAAAAAAAAAAATCTCGTCGTCATCGGCGCACAATGAATTCTGGGGAAAACTAAGCTGCGATGGATCCATCTGTTGTATCCTTAATTGCCTGGGAAATGAAAGATGCATTTCGAGGCCGTATTTTAAAAGAGCCTTCAAACTGAGACAGCCTTCGTTGTGCCGCTGTGACGCAATCAGCCTTCGAATGCGGCCTTCAAATGGTTCAGCATCTGTATTGGGGCGCAGCGAGAGAGTGTGTATTAGCGCTGTGACAAGTGGTCCATATCCTGCCTCTTATTGGATTTTTAACAGACTTTTTACTGACGAAAACGACAAGCACAGAACAGCACAAAGGCCGAGAAGTTCTGAGAACTATTTAATAAGGGATTACCAGTGAGATTTACTTCTTCAGTTTCACTGCAAAACTGATCATTGCTCCCTCCCCGTTTATTTCTTTCTGTCTCTCTCTCTTTCGCTCCCTTATTTTCTCACACTCTCTCACAGCTAAGCACCTCTCACCTCTCGCCCAGTTACCAGTAGGTCGGGATTGATTTGGTGATTGTGGAAGCCCTTTTGACACTCCATGAAAAACGATCCAAATAAACCCCCCTCTTTCCTCTCTTTTGCGCTTTCCTGTGTTTTTTTTCCTCCAGCCTCTTCATGTTGAGTAGCGCCTCTGAAGTTCAAAGACTGTAGAAAGCTGTGCCTGCATTTAGAAATGCTTCTGTTGGTAAATTGGTTAAATGAGGCTTAGTGATTACAACTTTTTACATTTTTGGAAAACCATCATAATGCTACGTTGTTTGCTAGGGCAATGCTTTGCAGTTGCAGAGGTGTTTAAACTGTTTTGTTATCACATTGCTATGCAGTTGTTAGGGTGTTCTGGGAAGTTGCTAGATGGTTGTTGAGGTGCTCCAGGTTGTTGTTAGGCGGTTGTGAAATAATATCACACTTTTCCTCATCAAGTCCCATGATTTGGTTCTTCTGAGTTGCATGTACTAACAATAAACAAGTCAATGACTGCATCCAAAATAGCATACGTTCTTGAGCAGGTACAGTACTTATTTTGAAGAAGTAATTTCTCACTGCCAAAAAGGTATGTTATATACAGTTTGAATGTTGTCACGTTAAATGTTGTCATTATCACGTGACCTACCAGTGTCAGTTGCATTGCTTCACTGCCATTCACAAATCCTCCCCCGTGGCCTCATGGGATAGTAAAGAGTCCATTGTACGCACATTTCAGAATCTCAAGGTCATCCGGGTACTTTTTGCCTACTCTTTTTTGAGTACTGTGAATTTGGACATACACTCTTAAAAATCTAGTTTCTAAAAGAGGGTTTTAACAGTGATGCCATAGAAGAACCAGTTTGGGTTCCTTAAAGAACCTTTCAGTGAACAGTTCTTAAAAGAACCACAGTAAAGAACCTTTTGTGCAATGAAAAGATTAAAGGCTCTTCATGGAACCATCAATGCCAATAAAGAACCTTTACTTTACTGTTTTTCATCTACTATATAGTAGGGAAGTATGTGATTTTGGATGCAGCCTACTTTGTGTGTGTGTATATATAACAATAGAGGATGGAAGTCTTGGTGAGTAGATGCCCCAGTTACCCGGAGTGAACTTTTTCCCTCGCTGTGACTCAGTGTGACCTTTGGGTTGTTATAGCATGTTTACACTTCAAGTTTGCATTGAATCATTCCAGGCCAATAGGACTATAACACAAAAACATTCTTGATGTGCTGTGACATGCATTGGAAATGCGTGTATATTCTCTAGTCAAGTCCACAGTAAAAGTTGAATATGTAGAATACCTTTACACCTTAAAAGTGTGCAGACCAAAATTAATAATACTCTCTTTCAACAAGCCAACTATATTCATCATGTAGACGACAAGTTAAAAACGAACTTTTGTTTTTGAATTCTGATGAATTACAGCGAGATGCGTCTCTCAATTTTTTTACTAGCCGCAACAGTTTAAAATTCAAGGGCTAAGTCACTCGCTTGCTGAGAAGAAAGGCTGTCAGGATTGGACGTAGCTGTGGAACTCTTTCAGTAATGCTTTTCAGACCTTATTATTCTCAACGCCTGGAAGTGTTTGCTGGAACGAGAACGCTGTCTCCTGCCTGCCTCCCCTTCCCTGCTGTCTTGCACGTTTTCTCTTTTATCTCCTCTTTGTTCTACAAGAGTTGTATCAAAATGAACGTGACAAAACTGAGCCGTGTTTTGAATATGTAGTCACATCTACTATGTGTATGAGAATGTGTATGTGTACTTTCATATCAGTGTGTGTCTGCATCTGCACTCTCCGTCCTTTCATCCTTGCCTAGTGTTCCCTGTAACATTATTAGTGTTATTGATAATCTCATTTGATAAAGATGACATCACAACCATATGCACATCAAAGGAATTATCCAGCTTCAAAAGTTAAGCTCAATTGAAATGTTATTTTTTTATATCATTTTTTAGAATTTCAGCTTTTTTTATACTTAGAATGAAAGGGAATTTGGCCAATTTTATGAGATTTAAAAGGAGAAATGTGAAACTTATTGCTGTTCTTTTGATCTTTCTATTCATTAAAAAACCTGAACAAATTGTATAAGAGTTTCTAAAAGTTTTTAACATTAATAATAAGAAATGTTTCTTGAGCGCCAAATTGTCACATTTCGTTTTGGTTTCTGTTACTGTTCCTGTTACTCCTAGTTTGTATGCTCTAGTCGCTAATAATTCCAGTCTTACTTCCTGCACAAACCTACATTGGTTTGTAAGAAATTAGCATAATGCCAGCCTTTGGTCTTCATTGGCTGTCTGTGAACAACGTCTACTTTGACCTGTTCTCAAAAACTGTAGTTGTAGTTGAGTCCTGGAAGAGTTTGATTTGACTAGTTGTGATATGGTAAAACTGACACCATAGTTACTGTTTTTATCAAGTGCTGAGAAAGTCTGCGGAGGTAAAATTCAGATCCCATACTCGAAATTTGTCTTTTGCATTTAACCCATCCAGTTAGTGCACACATATAGGGCCCTCTTTTAACAATCTAAGTGCATGGTCTAAAGCACACGGCGCAAGTGCACTTAGAGCATGTCCGAATCCACTTTTGCTAGTTTAACGATGGGAAAAATGGTAGGCTCGCCTGGCGCATGGTCTAAAATGGTTGTCCCTATTCTCTTAATGAGTAATGGGTGTGTTTTGGGCATAACGTGCAATAAACCAATCAGAGTCTCATTTTCCATTCCCTTTAAAAGACAGCTGCGCTCACGCCATGGTGGATTCGCTATTTACATGGCGGAATTTGCAAGCGGAAAATCTGAATGCTTTTCTAGCGAGGAAATGGATCTGCTCGTGCACGAGGTTAAAGCGCGTGAGCAGACCATCTGTGAGACAAGTCGGATTCTACCAAAGCATTTTATCTTTATGCACACAATAATAATCTCTTACATTGTAATCCATTAATTTTTAATGTTTGGCATGTTTGTGTGCTGCTGTGCGTTCCTGCATGTGTAACAAGCAGAGTGTACACGCGTTGTACACCCACGTATAAGTGCATATTACTAACGCACCCTTTAATTAACAAAAAAAAATATTGCACCATTGACTTTAGACTATTCTATTTTCACGCCACGTTGTTTTCTATTTAAACAACGTGGCGCAGGACGTGAAAATGATAATGGAGTCTGGCTGAAACTAGCAAAAAATGCTTACGTAGCTGTGGTTTATGCTGTGGCGCCCAGGTAGTGATTGGGGGTTAGGTGCCTTGCTCAAGGGCACTTCAGTCATTTCCTGCCGGTATTGAGATTCGAACCCACAACCTTCAGGTTACCAGTCTGACTCTCTAACCATTAGGCCAAAAACTTAGCTTTCTGTGAGATTTTGTTCGGGCAAAATGTAATTTGACGACATCCAGGCTCCATTGGTGACCATATAAGGCGTTTCCACCCATTGGCTTGAGTGATCTGAATCATATATTTCCATAATTTTCATACAATTTATGAAGCATCCCATTCAGAACTAGTTCAACCTCTAACAAACACATAAAAGGTATGCGGAAAGAAAAGAGAATGGATGTTATCTTCTGAACTCTTGGCATGAAGAAAAAAAAAAAAAAGGTTTCTACCAATATTTCACAATCTTTCATGTCCATCGCCATGGGTGTACGGGACACCCCCGCAGCCCCAGCGGTGCGTGGGGGCCCCCACACTATGATGGGCCCCATCGCAGAGTCACCTATTTATTACATAGCCTTTGCTTTTTTAGTACTGAACTCAATTGACTAAAGATGAAAATAAAATACCTAGGCGAAGCCCAAAAATGCAAGCAGAAGATCAAAAATAGGAATCACCGTTGTTTCCATCACCCGTTTATACGGTAGCCAAGACAACAGCAAGCCTTGACGCGCTGTGTTACTGCTAGCAGACGTGTGCTATTAGCGGAGACAAATAGCTCAAATATTTTTTTGGTCTTTGCTGAGACACTTATCATTATTATTATTATTTTGCACGTATTTAACCCATCACCAGCTCTGCTAATGGTCAGCTAACAGATTGTCTGAAGTTCTTCTCCAAATGAAGCTGATAAGTCTAGAGTTATTTATTTATTCTTTTACTGTAAATAGCCTACATGAATTTATTTTAGGCTTATATCATTTGATGCACCACAATTACTGAAAACTGACGGCCAAAACAGCAATTTTTGTTTTCGATCGAAATAGTTTTGGAGGGCGGAAATCACTGACTGAAACAGCGAGGTTTAATTGAGCTTCCTCACGTTTTGACTGTTCTATTTCGTGCACACATCGGATAAACCACAAAAATGTTGAGTTTTTTTTCTTTCTTTTTTTTTAATCAATATTATATGTAGCCTATTACATATCATTTTTTTCTGTCTTCTTTTCTCAGAATTGTGAAAGTCCAATTCTGAGGGGGGGGAAACACTGACTTTTTTCTCAGAATTGCAAGTTTATATCTCTGAATTATAACTTTATGACACACTATTGCAACTTTATACCATCCAATTCTGAGGGGGGAGAACAATGTCACGTAATGTAAAAGCCATTCAATGTCCATAGACTGGATAGGAAAAAATAACCCCAGAAAAAAGCATTATGATAAATATATGCAGCATATATTCATTATATTTTGACTTAACCTGTTGGAGTTGTCTTCTGTAATCTGTAATAGGAACAAGTTATTACAGCCATCATTTATTTAACCAACAAATTGTACAGAGTACAATGAGTACAAACAATTAGCCTATATTAAAATGTTTATATAAAACTGCCTTATAGCTACATTTTAAATGTTTTACTTTTAAACTTTTATTTGATTGTTGATTATTAAATACATTTTATTTAATCAAATGATTAACCAAATTTATTTTCATTTTCGATTTAGGTTTTTGACTAAACTAATATTTTAATTCCTGTTTAAGTAAAAAAAAAAAAAAAAAACACTAAACAATAAAATTCAATAAATTAATTAAGTTTATTATTAATACAATTATACAAAAACGATTTTTTGAAGAAACCTCCTGAGATTGCTAAAACAATTCAATTGGAGCAGAGGTACGTTTGACTGCAAGTTTATTAAAATTTATTCCTGCCAGAATTTTAGTCCAACTACAAAGAACTATAGGCTACATATAGGCCTACAATCAAAATGACATTATATGTTATTAATAACAACAACGGATGCATCAATACAATGATAATTAACTGCATATTTATACAGTTAAATCAATTACTGTATGTAAATGGGGGAGACTGTCAGCAGCAGGTGCACGACAAATTTTTATACACGACGTCACTGCTGGTTGGAGTGGCCCCATCTTATGCTTTGCAGGGGGGCTTCACAGATGTGCGGTACGCCACTGTCCATCGCAAAATGAAGGTCTGAACACGTCTTATGACTCTGATAAATATTCTTGTTGTTAGCAAATATGAAAACTAGCTTTAAAATGATATATAGTTTGTCAATATTACTTTAGGTTTAGAATATTATTGTTTTAAATAATGGCAATCATCCCATCAGTGGGACTGTAACAGTTAAGCGCTGTCTATGTCAAACTACAACACTAATTTGTCTTTTTAAAATGTAATATAAATGCTTTTTGCATGCTAACAGACCAAGATAATGCAAATTTAGCTTGGCTTTTGTCAACAGTTTAAATCTCAAATTTTTTTGTCAGAAAACATGGCTACTTTTGAAAATCTGTCTAGAGAAAAAGATGCTTTACATGTTTACAGCAGAAAACATAGATCCTTCATAAATGCGTTTTCTTCATGTAATAAACGGTAAACAAATGTATGTGGGAGTGTTTCTCTAGGCCGGAGGCTTTGCTCCAGGGGATCAGGCTGAAACTTTTTCTCACTACTCGGTTCACCTGCCATTACTCAGATTTCACAGTTGATAAATAGCTGCTGTGTCATAATTGTTCTGGAATTCTTCCTGTCTTTTGAATTAGTTGAAGCAAAGAGAGAAACATTGAGAGGAGTGCAAAGAGAGCGCACAATGGAGCGTTGTGTTGTCATGACGGTGACATTACCTGTCTTATCTAGAGGTGGGTGCGTACATTTTCATTTCAGTCATTCTTTCATTCTCTACTACAGCGGCTGCTTTGAACCTACATGAGTCAGATGAGTGACTAAGAAGTCACATTGAAATGTATTCATCCCTGCCTGTGATGCCACCCCAGCTAACGATGGGGGGTCCGCTCTAAAAGCTACATGCCTTCTGGCATCAGGGAGAAATGTCTGGGGAAACCTTTTCTTTTTCTTTTTTTAAAACAAGGTCCCAGCCATATAAATATATAAAGCATATAAATATACAGTGGGGTCCAAAATTCTGAATCCGCATTAAAAATCTGGGATCTTAAAGGAATTTTAAAAATGGTTCAAATAAATTTTAAATTATTTGAAAATGAATATTTAAGATTCTGCACAATTTGTAGGTCACTAATCAAATAAGTAAATCTGACAAAACTGTGACTGATGTTGTTCTCCTTCCATTGAAGCTCAAGATGCTTTTTGGATCATCTTAAATCATGCTGGAGAACATGATAATCAGATTCATACAGCTCAAGAGCTGCCATTACAGCAAAAGAGGGACAGTCCAAATATTAAGATTGTCAAATACAGATATTCAAATATAAATTCTTTTTTAAATACCATTTTCACTCCAATTGTTAATTTGAAAATAAGCATTTTTACTAATGGTTTTTGTTGGACCTTACTGTATATTTAGAATACTGTATATTTGATCTTGTGCCTCCTGACCTGCACATTTGAATAAATACTGACCGGTCAGAGTTTTTTTGTTTGTTTTTTTGCACTTTTCCTAACGTCTGTCTATCTCTCCATTTTTCTCTCATTCCATCCCATCTTTCCTCCATCTCCTTCTCCCACTCCCACCGAGGAAGGAAGGCATTGTATCTGTATGACTCAGATGAAAGAAGAATAAATCTCCATTTTTGTCAGGCTAGTGAAGACAATAAAATGAAGTGACAGAAAAAGAAAGGGGGAGGATTGAGTTGGGGGGAAAGGAAATGTTTAAAGATGCATTTAATGCATCATGCAGGGCATTTCTAAAACCAATTCAACAAATTTTACACCTGTTTAAACCTGGTATTAAGATGAGTTTTTGGTCGATCGGATCACAAGTAGACGAGGGAGACACATTCCTGTTTACACCTGGTGTTTTAATCCGTCTCTTTTGTTCACTTTTAACCACTTCTGTTCTGATTTCTTTGAGGGGAGGGTCTATGGGTGGTAAATGTATGGATTTTCAGATCTTTCGATCTAATGAACAAAATAAGCTCACGAAATGTACATATGAACACAAGAGAAGATAGACAGAAACACACAGAGAGCAGCAGCTTTAGTTTCTGCTCTGATAGCCGCAAGAACACGAGGGCGTGTTAGAAATCAGGAATGGTGAGAGAACACTGTGCTTGGTATGTTTTTCATCTTCAAACCAAACTTGGGTCAAAGTTTAAATCCCTTCAGGCTAAGGCACTTCCCATAATGTTTACGCATTAGGCCAGTAGGCAGAAAGTAGGTGGTCTTTTGTGGCTGTTTTCGACTACCTCTGAAAGTGGTTGAAAGTGGACAATCTCAAAACATTTTAGACCCCATTTACACCTGTACTTAGCATTTGTTCCAATCCACCAAAAATGCATCTTAATACCTGGTGTAAACAGGGCCTATGTTTGGTAGCTTCACCTTCACCTCGAAACAATCGCATAAAAAAAGCAATAATGCACTCTTCAGAAAAAGCTGCATAATTTGAGGTATCATTCCTGTCTGTAGTCTATACCAGTGCAAGGATGAAGCTTAACACTTTGCTTTAGAGGATTTGAAAAATTATTATCACTGAAAAATAATAATAGCGATGCTTGCCTTAGCATGCACCACTAATTATGTCTGGGTATTTACATCCAAAGCCATTTTTTCTTGTCAATTCAATCTTCCCATTTGGGAAAGAGATATAAAGAGAGGAGATAGAAGAGAACGAAAAACATTAATCAGGAGAAAATCTTTGGTCTTCCAGAGCCAGCGAGCACTCGTCTCTGAGACTTAACGGTAGAGCGTCTGTTCTCCACATCGTTTTTTCCCCCACCTCTCAGATGGAGGTTCGTGGGTGTTGCGTCTTGCTGAGCAAATTGAAATCGTCAAGTGGCATGGCTCATGCTAATTGCTCTGTGGAATGTGTAAAGTTTATTGAAGGCTGCTATTGTAAAACTGCCCGCACTTAAAAACCATGCCACTCTACCGTCCCGCGGGTTACCGGCTCCGCTACAGAGGTGTGGCTGAAAAGATTTGTGCAGCTGTTCCGCATGCATGATCGAAGATAAAACACCTATAGCTCTTTGTGCTGCTACATTGATGTGCCCTTCAAAAAATGTCTTGCTCTGTTTTATGTCCGCTTTACTGAAAATGCCAAAACAAATAAACCATCCCTGGTTTCAAGGTCTTATCTGGACGCGTCCCTCGGGTTCACCTCGTAACTCTAGTGCGCTCTCTGACTGCTCATGGGGGCTCTGAGGTCAGTGGGAAGTGGATTTGTGCGTGACGGTCATACAGTAAACTGCACAATCCGCTGACCTCAGAACAGTGGCTCAGTCTAGCTCTAGAAGTCATTTTCAGAAATGTGTTTGTCCCTGTTATATAAAGTGCAGCCTGATTTCTCTGCTTCTTCACAGTAACTTCTATAAATACACTCTGAAGTCAGAGGCTGCGTATTATAATATTACACTGCATGCTATCAGCGAACATGTGTGTGTGTGTGTGTGCAATCCAGTTAGTGTCCACGTTTATAGTCGCCACCATGCGTCTGGTTTCTATTACCGGCTGTAAACATGCCTCAGAAAGCCACGACTAAGCACAGAGCACTATTTCCTGTTTTAGACTCGGCCGCTGCACGATATACTGTTCTCAAGTGTGTGAAATGTGAGCCGTTGCCATGGCGATGGCAAGCCCCAGCCGGGGGAGCGAAAGAAAGCGAGAGGAAGGAAGACGTCCGGAGATCTTACATAGAGTACATGGTGCTGAAGAACTCACTAAGATGTCTTAAAGGAACACTCCACTTGTTTTGAAAATAACTCTAAAGGAGTTGGAAAATAAGCCTAAACAGTTGAGTTTTATCATTTTGGAATCCGTTCAGCCGATCTCCGGTTCTGGTGGTACCACTTTTAGCATAGCTTAGCATAGTTCATTGATTCTGATTAGACCGTTAGCATCATGCTCATCACGCATCACTTTGCTGCCGTACCATGGGATATTACGCAGCGCCTGTGACCCCCTGCTTGCACAGGGAGCGTGCCTTGCAACCATGGAGACGTGTGAGAGACGCTGCGTAATATCATTGCACCTGCTGCACCAATGGAACGGCAGCAAAGTTCCTTGATTATTACACCGGAATGAGAGTACAGTTCCTAGCCATATCGGCCTAGAAAATCGCAACTTTTCATTTTCCGTCGGCCTTAGTACATGATGTAACTACAGAAGAGTCAAGTTTTAAATAGGAAAAATATAGAAACTCTTTGGTCATTTTTGAGCGTGATGCTAACGGTCTAATCAGAATCAATGAACTATGCTAAGCTATGCTAAAAGTGGTACCGCCAGAACCGGAATTCGGCTGAACGGATTCCAAAACGGTAAAACTCAACTGTTTAACTCTAGAGGAGTTGGAAAATGAGCCTATTTTCAAAAAAAGTGGAGTGTTCCTTTAAAGAGCTATTTAATTATTCATTCACCTCAACTCAACACACCGGCCCATTTTACAGAGCAGACCCACAAATACAAAACAGGAGGGAAAATCTGTGCCTGACAGCTCTTTTATTTCATGGTGATAGAGTGCAACAGCTGGATTCTGGAAGTAAAAACTCCTTTCATATTCAAAATCAATTTCATAAGGAACTTATAACCTTTAAAGACAGCCTTTCTGTGAGCTACTAGGTTGTTAATCCATGGTATTGCTTCTGTTGAAGCTGTCAGCCCCCATTATTTAAGCTTAAAATAATTGTTTAACAGTGGAATTCCTGGTGAAAAACTACATTACCCATGATGCTGTACAGAAAATTACACTAATCAGAGTTTAAAAAAAGCAATACGCTCTCAAATAGCTCTTTAGTGCCACCCACTCCCATGAAGCACTGCGAATGATGTAATTGAGTCGATTCCTCTACACTCTTAAAATACTGAAATGTTTGTATCTATATGCATATCTTGCAATAAACTTAAAATATATTGTTTTTATACATATAATCAACATTTGTAAATGTAGTTTTATATTTCTCCATCATTTTTAATTTGATTCTGCTGTTCGCAATGCTTCATGGGATTATAGTTCTTTCCCTCACTAAAACCTTTAAGTCTTGTACCTTTGTCTTTTTGCACGATTTTCAAAAACTTTTTTGCTTCAAATCAAAGTTTGTAGTGTTGCGATTCACCTCATAGTTAATTGGCTTGGTTCACGGCTTAGAACTCTTTTAAAATCCCTATGGGAAAAATTAATGAAAAAATACTTCCAGAACCAGCGCCGCTGAAAAAGGAGGCTGGCACTGTTGCACTCTGTTGCATTATAAGAGTCTTAAAGGGATAGTTCATCCAAAAATGAAACTTCTGGCATCATTTACACACACCTTCTGTAGAAACAAAAAAGGTGAATGGTGACCCTGAGCCTGAAGCTCCAAAAGTTACAAAAAGCCATTAAATTAATATTCTTTGTTCACTATATTCCAAGTATTCTGAAGTCAAATAATAACCTGTGTAAGTTAACAGATATTTACTGTAAGTCTTCCCCTTCTCTTCTGTCTTATAACTGGTCACATCACACCAACATTAAATATGTGCATGTTTTAATTGCACAAGTGGGATTTTTAATATCCACATAATTAATTTTATTTTATCATTATTTTAGACGTGACATCTAACAAAAAAAAATTTCTATCATATTTTATACAGTAGTTTTGATTTATACAGAGCCCCTAAAGAGAAAATATGAGATGGTAGGAAAAATTATTTGGAAATGCTTTTACATTTTCTCACTGATGTTATGCGTTACCCCGAGAAACTTGGCATTCACTCGCAAAGAACACAAAAGTTTTGTGAGCAAACGCAAATGTTTTTGCGAGGGAATGCAAAGTTTCTCGGGAAAGCAAACATTTTGTGAACAATCACAAAGTTTCTCATGGGAACTCAAAACATTTGCGAGAAAACGCAAAATCATAGACTTATTATTTTTTTCTCTGATATTTTTTTGCATCTGAAAGAGAAACTCCACAAATGCATATGTAATAAGGTCAACCGCAAAAATAACCCTGTCCAGGTCTTTTCAACGATAATTTTTCATTGCGTGTCTTTAGTAAATCCTGACAATAGTTTTTTTTGTTTTTTTTTAATCGCTAAAAGAGGGTTTGCGCTGGCACAAGCGGTTAGTAAATTTGGCTCAAATGTATTATTTATTAATTTAATTGATAATTAATTAATTAATTGTTTTGTGAAATTAGCTGTAAATATTTATATTAGAAAATAATTTACATTTATGCATTTGTCAGGTGCTTATATTCAATTTTTTCACTTCATGCATTCCATGGGAATTGAACCTATGACCTTGGTAGTGCTAGCACTATGCTAGAGCTATCTCTCTTTCAGTTTTCAGATGAAGAATTTTAGAATTTTAAATTCACAATACCACATGCCACTTTACCATGCCAGATAATTATTGCAGCTCTGTGACCATTCATATTTAAACACAAAAATTTACACAAAAATTCTAAACTATAACACTAACATTGGCTTTTTAAAATGTTACATGTATGAAATGTGCAACATTCAAAATAATATCTTTCAAAATTTTCAGAAAATACCTTTTTCTTTTTTTTACACAAAGAAGAATAGTGTTGTTTTTTTTTGTTTGTCTTTTTTTTTTTTTTGCCATTTTTAAAGCTTGACAGCCCCTGGTTACTTTTTCATTGTGTGGAAAAAGGAGTTTAGATTGACATGAGAGTGAGTAAATATGGTTGTGAGTGGGTGAACTATCCCTTTAAAGATGTGAGGGAGAGGATTGTCCAGTATGTGTGTTTAGCAGGGCTAGTAGAGGGGGGAGGACTGAGCAAACGCGCTCTACTGTTTTAAGCTCTACTCATGCGTGAGGAGGTCATTAGAGGCTCATAAAGCACACATACGCTAGTGGCTTATCAGCTGGGTTGTGAGGGCAGCATAGGGACAGGGTCATTATGAGAAGGGCGTGTCCCAGAAGGGGCAAGACTGACTAGTGTTCCACACACGTAAAGTGTCTCCGTAGTGTTTGATCCCATTCGGCTGATGTGTGTTTGGCTCTGCCACACTGCCCACAATCCTTGTTTGGGGATTTAAAGACAGAAGGGGGGAGAAGAATAACTGCTTGAGTGGACGCTGTTGTGTAGCAGCGGCTTTTCACGCTCCACTAGCATGTATCGACATGCACCAAAGCAAAGAGAGAAAACAACACAACTCCCTCCTGTGGGTACCGCTGGGTAACTTAACACCCCATACTCAAAACAAAAACTGAGCTGATTTGGAGTACTGATGGACCTGTAATTTGCCCACCCAAGTGTGTATGTGTGTGTGTTTTGGACCTAGATACTTTTGCTGACGAATTTACTAAAACTGTTCCCTCCCTTTTAGGACAACAAAAAGGGAAAAATGGTTCATAAAGACAAATAATGTCATAATTTACTGTATCATTAATCATTTATTTAGGGTGTATTTTTGTTTTAGGTTTAGGATTTGGAGTATTTGTAATAAGCTATACTACCAGGCCAAAAGTTTGGAATAATTATGCTTTAATTAATGTTTTTAAAGTCAGGCTGCATTTATTTGAACAAAAATACAGTAAAAACAGTAATGATGTTTATTATATATATATATATATATATATATATATATATATATATATATATATATATATATATATATATATATATAAAATAAACATTTAAAGAATATTATAATATAAACTTTGAAGCCAGGCTATAAATATGAAAAATATAAGTATGTACATAGATTAATAGATAAATAAATATAAATATGTATACTTCCCCTCGTTTTCATTCATTCTTTTTACCTTGCATTTAAGGCTCTTTTTACTATCCGCATTGATAAAAGGGGGTATAAAGGCCAAAACAAAATGAATAATATTTTATTGCAAGTAAGATTAGCTACTCTAAGTAAGCATTTGTGTACATTAGCGTGTTGAAAGGAGTAGGGTAAGACTACAGTGAAATGTATCTGACAGCTAGGTGGCCCCGTTACCAGTGACAGAGCAGGATTCATTTAGCAGCTAATGTGCCAACTGTAAGCCCTTAATCTCCGAGCACTCCCGAGGCCTACGCACCGCTGCGGGGCCTGAGGCGGGCACCTGAGGGAAATTACTGACTTCTCTCAGAATTAGAGCAATTTCTGCATATCAACACCGACCACGTGACGGCACCCACACAAACATGCTCTTCGTTTTTATTCATCGCTGTAACATCGGATGCCCCCGAGCTTAGTTTATAGCGATACAGTAGAGTTGACGCCTTTGAGGCGACCCACTCTGAATACAGAACTTGCTTTAATCTTATGAAAATGAAGAGGCAGGACACCAAAAACTTGTCTGTTTTTCTGTTTTTAGCTCGCAGTACTTTTTAAAAGCAGTCTGATTCTCGTCCTGCCGTGTGTGTACTATAGATTTCGCCAACTGAAACAAAAACAACACTAGCTTTAGGAGTCTGGTTGGGTTTATAGCCCCCTTCTGAAGTATTTTTGCCCAACTCTGTCTTTTTCTCTCTCGTTCACAGACTATTTCCCTTCCTTTGATATCCAATGGCTGGGTTCTGTTTGCCAACACGGTGTATTTTGGGAAGGCATTTCATGTTATGAACTGCACAATTAAACTTAGTTGTTGCTGCAAACAAGCAACCCCCCATCCACATTATAAAAATGGTAACTGACCTTTAAGAGGGCGTTTGTGTTTTTTTTTTTTTTTCTTCTTCTTCTTTTTTTCAGATGGAGGGTCATTCATCTACTATGGCTCATTGCTTAACTGGGACAGCTGCTCTTGTGAATTCAGTTCTGATGATCTATACAATTGATTCTATGTAGCAGTCTCAATGTGAAAAAGAGTTGGATACTTAGACTTTTAAAAATTAAGGTTCTTTATTGGCATCTATGATTCTGTGAAGAACCTTTAAAATCCATGAAACATTACCATTGTACTTTATAATAGAAAAAAGGTTCTTCTTCATATATTCTTCACAATAAGGAGAAAAATTGTTCTTTTAAGAAAGTTTCTTTGGGAAACTCAAAATGGTTCTTCTGTGGCAGGGGTGTTAAAACTCGGTCCTGGAGGGCCACTGTCCTGCAGAGTTTAGCTCCAACTTTCCTCAACACACTTGCCTGGAAGTTTCTAGTATGCCTAGTAAGAACTTGATTTGCTGGTTTAATTGGGGTTGAAGCTGAGCTCTGCAGGACAGTGGCCCTCCAGGAGGTGTAAAAAGGTGTTAAAAGTGTAGACAGACCCAGCATAGCAAAACGACTTTGTTGTTTTCCAACTCAACTTGACCTCAACTACAGGTTTATTTGCAAAAATGCTAGTTGTGTTTGAAGACGTACCACTTAAAAATGCTTAACCCCAGGGCCCTGACGCAAACGAGCAGATGTGGTGCGAGGCGTTGTTAAGTTTGCGCTCCCGACAGCGCGCGTTATATCTCATCAGAGTCTGGCACTTAAATGAACGCTGGGTCTCCACCCTGTGAATAATAGATATTCTTCAAGCACTTCAACATGTTCATTTGTCTGGAGAATCAAAGGAGAGCTCACACGCCGAGCCTTCAAAACATGCGCTGACATCTCGCCTGCCTCTGTTTTACGCAGCCGGCACCGACTTAAAAAGAGCATTCGTTTGCTCGCATCTGCTTTCTGTCAGCGGGAAAGTTGCATAACGTTGAGACCCGTGTGCTGTTTATCTTTTTGGCCTGACCTTGCTCCTGGTCACCGGGGCGGGAGGCGGGACCCGAACGCTCTGATATCAGTCTCGGTTGCCATGGCAGCCTGGTAAATAGTTGTGAAGCAGCGAGCGAAAGATTAGTCCCTAAGGAGGTCACTTGTCACTGTGTGACCTACAAAGGGCCCTTCGATCTCTGCCAATGTACTGACAGCAACTCGTCCTGAAATGATATCATTAAACGACATTTTGTTTGGATTCAGTTCTGTGCCGTGGCAGTCGCTGTGGCTCTATGAACAAAAAGGCATTGACTCCGTTTCTCCCTCTCAAGCCTTTATGTGTGTTATGTATGCGTTAGCCATCTCTGGAGTGCGTATCAGGGCTTTTATTTGGCCGTGAAAGGCAGAAGGACTTCTCACAGCACCCGAGAATCCATCACCACAGCCGAGCGCTTTTTGTAGCGTGTAGGAGAATTGTTTAAGACGCCGGCATCACTTTGCACTGTTATTCCTGCCTCAATGCCTCAAGATAGCAGTGTATCACTTGACTGCTCCTTCCTTTTAATTCCGGCTAATGCTGACATTTATCACGCTGAAAATATTCGCGCTGAAAACCGATCCCCTCAAATCCAATATACTTCCTATAGTTCGTCTGGGAAAAGAATTAAGCTAAATGCATGGGCTTTATTGCGCAACAGCAGGTGCCAAGTTTACAGTACAGGGAATTTGTCATCTGCATTTCTCATCGCCCTTATTTTTTCTTTCAGTGTCTCTCTGTGTATTTATCTGTCTTTATCTCCTTTCTCACTGCGTCTCTCTCATTATACCCTGGAGGAGTGATTCCAGCGGATTCAGTATTAGATTAAATGAGCAGGCATGTAAATGCATGTTTCTCTGGTGCATTTCTACAAAGCTGTAGTCACCATTAAGTCTTGCTGGAGTTAATCTGGATTCCTTTATACTCGTTGAATTGGATATTCATGGTGCAGACATTCTTCGAACTGATTTCACATCAGGCAATGTATGTATGGCTCAATCTTCAGTCCTGGAACGAGAGATTCCCATGTGGCTCCTAAATGAGTTCAGCGCCTGAAAAAAAGAAAATGAAGACAGGATTGGTGAATTTAAAAAAAATATTTTTTTTGTGGTTTTTGATTTGCCTCTGGGTTGCCTGCCTTTTGTTGGTAATTTGTGGCTTAATACAGTGACTCTTTCTTAAGAAATTGAAGTCATTATTACTAATAATATTAATGATTTTATTTTTCTAATGCATTATGTATCAGTGAATTGACTTCTCATAAAAACAGTTCAAATAAATCATATGTATTACTTTTATGGAACTTCTATGGCGTTTTATTATTTTTGGAGCTTGACACCCCATAGTCACTGTATGCTTTCATTATTTAAGGGCACCGTTCTTTAGAATATTTCCTTTCGTGTTCTACTGAAGAAAGAAAGTCAGAGGTTGTGAGGGTGAGTAAATGATAACAGATTTTTTGTTTTTGGGTGAACTAATAGGGGGCAAGATAGTATATCTGACAACATCAATTTTCACTTAAGACAATTGAGATTCAAATTTTCATTAAAAAACATCTCAGATTATAATTCTGATAAATACTAATATGCAAAGAAACACTACTGTTCTCTTTAGATTTGTCTTTATTCCTCTGACGGTACACATTATAGCCTTAAAGCTGAGGATTTTCTCACTATATCAAACTCAGATACAAGTCAAGCTTTTAGTCAGTCACTTTATACGGCCTCTGACCTTGCTTACTTGAACCTGTTTTTACAGAAGTGTGCCAGTTGAATACAAAAGCTCCTTCAGTACACCTCCTCCTCCACTGGTGTTTATACAGAAAGCAGCCCAGTGGCCATAGAGCCCATGTGCGGAGGCTGATTCTTGAGAGGATGTGGAGTCCCTGCTGTTTGGCTTTTGTGAGTAAAGAAGCGCTCGCTCAACAGAAGCAGTGGTGCGTGTCATAGGCCCGAATGTACGAATCATGCAGCCCCCAGCTGTATTGTGAGAAAACAATGGCCAAAAGCACTCTCGCCCTAAAACTCTTTGTATAAGCAGCGTTTTTAAGGTACTTCTTACTGAATGTGTAGTTTGCCCAAGGAGGAGTCCTGTCAGGACGGCTCATCTAAGAAAAGACTGCAGTGAAATGTCATCTGAAGGAGTTCCAAATCATGTATAAAAAGGGAAAGTTAACACAAAAATTAAAATATAGGGTTCATTTACTTATGCTTTTGTTCCAAAAAAGCACTTAGTGATGAGGGCTTTAAGGGTACATTGTGTAGCATGAACTTTTAATGCACTTTTTTTTTTATGTACTTTGATAAGATAATATGAAATTGTCCAGAAAGAGAGGACTAAATGTTCCCTCAGGCATCTGCTTTGTTGTGAATGACTCCCCCTGGTGGACAAATATTGCAAAAGCAGGTGCTAAAGACTACTGAGTACCTTTGATTTAAGCTTGCTAGCAGGTTTGAGATGATTGATGATTAATATATATATATATATATATATATATATATACACACACATAATTTTTTTTTACCCCCATCTCACCACAAGAAAATGATAATTATGTATTTCATATATAATTTTCACTTTCAAAAAAAATATTTCTTTACAAAAGAGAATTTGAGCTGGGAATTATGCAGATGTAATCTAAATGTTTTGATTCCTAATTTCTTTTTGCCATTTTTGCAGTTTTGTCAACCTCAAAATGTAATCTTGGTTACAAATAAGTTGAATTTGCATTGTTATTTTTGCATGTTATTTTGCTCTCAT